>JAKWJD010001766.1:28266472-28665788 GCA_027705065.1 Solanum peruvianum
ACCTATCAATTTCAGGGAAATGCCAAAATGTGGTGGCAGTCACATGTTGAGTGTCAACCCGCACAGGCACCACCTATGACTTGGGCGTCATTCTCTAGCTTGTTTATGCAGAAGTATATCCCCCGGACTTTGAGGGATAGGAAAAGAGATGAGTTCTTGAGCCTAGAGCAAGGCAAGATGTCTGGTGACTTTTGTGGGGAGCAACACTTATGTAGATATGGTTATCCTAGAAATGGTTGACTTCGATGTAATTCTGGGTATGACTTGGATTTATCCAAATTTTGCAATCTTGGATTGTAATGCTAAAACCGTGATGTTAGCCAAGCCTGGGGCAGATCAGTTAGTGTCAGAGGGCGACTACACTTCCACTCCGGTTCGTATCATCTCCTTTCTTCGTGCTAAGAGAATGGTTAGTAAGGGGTGTTTAGCTTTCTTGGCACATCTCAGGGATGACACTACTTAAGTACCTTCAATTGAGTCAGTTTCGGTAGTCCGTGAGTTTTTGGATGTGTTCCCTGCAGATCTTCCTAGTATGCCACCGGATAGGGATATTGACTTCTGTATTGATCTTGAACCGGGTACTCGCCCCATTTCTATACCCCCTTATAGAATGGCTCCCGCGGAGTTAAGAGAGTTAAAAGCACAACTTCAAGAGTTGTTGAGCAAAGGCTTCATTAGACCAAGTGCATCTCCTTGGGGTGCTCCGGTTTTGTTTGTGAAGAAGAAGCATGGGAAGTCTAGCTCATTTGCATGTTTCTAGACGCCCATTGGCTAGAGAGGTTCAGATTCTGGCTAATGACCTTATGAGGTTAGATGTAAATTAGAAGGGAGGATTTTTGACTTGTGTGTAGGCAAGATCTTCCTTCCTTGACACGATTAAGGGAAATCAGTTTAATGACGAGAAGTTGATCCGGATCCGAGATAAAGTGTTGCAAGGAGAGGCTAAAGAAGCAACAATCGATGAGAAAGGTGTGTTGAGGATTAAGGGAAGGGTATGTGTACCCCTCTTTGATGATTTGATCAACACTATTCTGACAGAGGCTCATAGTTCAAGGTATTCTATACATCCGGGTGCAACCAAGATGTACCGTGACCTAAAGCAACACTTTTGGTGGAGTAGAATGAAGCGTGATATTGTTGATTTTATTGCCAAATGTCCAAACTGTCAACAAGTAAAGTATGAATACTAGAGGCCCGGAGGAACACTTCAGAGAATGCCCATTCCTGAATGGAAATGGGAGAGAATTGCCATGTATTTTGTGGTTGGTCTTCCAAAGACAATGGGTAAGTATGACTCTATTTTGTTGATTGTTGATAGGTTAACTAAGTCTGCTCACTTCATTCTGGTCAAGGTGACTTACAATGCAGAGAAGTTAGCCAAGATCTATATCTCAGAAATCGTTCGATTGCATGGAGTTCCACTCTCCATTATATCAGATAGAGGTACGCAGTTTACCTCTAAGTTTTGCAAAACATTGCATGCTGAATTGGGTACTAGATTGGACCTTAGTACCACATTTCACCCTCAGACCGATGGTCAGTCTGAGCGAACAATTCAAGTGTTGGAGGATATGCTTCGTGCATGCGTGATAGAATTTGGTGGTCATTGGGATAACTTCTTACCCTTTGCGGAGTTTTCATACAATAATAGTTATCACTCCAGTATTGACATGGCTCCATTTGAAGCATTGTATGGGAGGAGGTGTAGGTCTCCCATTGGTTGGTTTGATGCATTTGAGGTTAGACCTTGGGGTACTGACCTTTTGAGGGATTCATTAGGGAAAGTGAAATCTATTCAAGAAAAGATTTTAGCGTCGCAAAGTAGGCAAAAGGAATATGAGGATCGAAAGGTTAGAGACTTGGAGTTTATGGAGGGTGAACAAGTCTTGTTGAAGGTTTCGCCCATGAAAGGGGTGATGCGATTTGGTAAAAGAGGTAAACTAATCCCAAGGTATATTGGTCCCTTTGAAGTACTTAAGCGAGTAGGGGAGGTGGCATATGAGTTAGCCTTGCCTCCAGGGCTGTCCGGAGTGCATCCGGTATTTCATGTGTCTATGTTGAAAAGATACCATGGGGATGGAAACTACATTATCCGTTGGGATTCAGTTTGCTTGATGAGAATTTGTTGTATGAGGAGGAACCTGTTGCTATCTTAGATAGAGAAGTCTGCAAGTTGAGGTCGAGGGAGATTGCATCCATCAAAGTTCAATGGAAGAACCGACCGGTTGAAGAAGCCACTTGAGAAAAGGAGGCAGATATGCGAGACAGATACCCACACATGTTTAAAGATTCAGGTACCCCTTATCGCCCTTGTTTTTCTCCTTGTGATCATTCGAGGACGAACGATGGGTAAATTGGTATCTATTGTAACGACCTATTTAGTCGTTTTGAGCAGCAGATTTTATTTCTGGAAAACTGGCTGAGACGACGGACCCCACGACGGACCGTCATTAGCACGACGGACCGTCGCAGGGTCTCGTTTCAAAACACATAGAAATTTTGAAATTGGGTACTGAAATCGACTCTCTGAACTTCGTGACGACATGGCAGGACGGACTGTCACAGACTCTTTGGTGGAAATTGAGTCTCTGAACTTTGCGACGACCTGCAGGACGGACCGTTGCAGGCACGACGGGCCGTCACAGGTTGCGTAATCCCAGTTTGGGTCGGATTTCTTTAAATTTTTTAAGGGACGTTTTGGACTATTCCTGCTTTTATTATACAGTTAGTGGGTTAATGTTAATAAGTCTAATTACTTGGGGGTTAAAAGAGGTAACCTTAAGTTAATTAGTGGGTTATTATTGCCATCTTTTATACTTAATTATATGCTAATTAGGGTAAAAGAAAGGGGGTTTGAATAAGAAAACTAGAAAGAACAAAGAGAGAGAGGTAGAATCGAACGAGGAAGAGAGGAACAAAGCTTGGGAAATTGCTTGCTTGATCACTAATCTTCGGTGGAGGTAGGTTATGGTTTTCACACTATTCGTAGTAAACTCTTAATAGTGAATGATATGTGTTAGTAGTATTGTAAACCCTTCTATATGCTTAATTGTATGCTTGCATGAATATGATTATGTAATTGTGATTAAATAAGCATGATGAAGTTATTGAATCCCAAATCTTGGAAAGAAACCCTAATCTACTTTGTTAATGATGATGCCTTGGTATAAAAGAAGGCTTGATGAACGAAAGTGGTGAGATTAGGGGATCGGGTGCCACGTTGCGGTACCAGGATAGAAATAGAGGATCGGGTGCCATGTTCCGGTACCAGGATAGAATGAGGATCGGAGTGTCACGTTCCGACACTAGGATAGTATATGGATCGGGTGCCACGTTTTGGTACCAGGATAGAATGAGGATCGGAGTGTCACGTTCCGACACCAGGATAGTATATGGATCGGGTGCCACGTTCCGGTACCAGGATAGTATATGAGGATCGGAGTGCCACGTTCCGGCACCAGGATAGTATATGGAGCGGAGTGTCATGTACCGACACAAGAGGAAGAAAGATAATGAATCTTGAAAGATGTAAATAAATTAAATCTAATGAACCTAATTCCCAAATGAGTATGATGGGGAGGCGTGAGTCCTCATTGATGTGCTTGGTGTTATGACCAAGAGTTATGATAATGGTAAATGTCGCATGTTGAGTATTGTAGTTGGTTTTATAATATTACTTGATATATATTGTCTTCTATTTTAAGTTGGCCGATGATATCTACTCAGTACTTGTGTTTGTACTGACCCCTACCTTTATGTTTTCTTCTTTGTTATTTGTGGAGTGCAGCAAACGTGCCGTCGTCTTCAACTCAACCGCAATTCTAGCCAGTCTTCGTCACACCGGATCTTCAGGGTGAGGTAATGCTTCTAGCTTGGACTGGATCTTCTTCTTCATGTCTTGATGCCTTTAAGTTCCGGCATGGACTAGCTTTTACTTGTTTTAGCTTTTTAGAAAAACTCTTAGTTTAGTAATTTGATCATAGATGTTCTTGTGGTGATGACTTCCAGATTTTGGGGAATAATAGATGTTGAATTTTAGAAGTTGTTGAATTGGTTTTTATAAATGAGTTTAAGTCTTCCGCATTACTTTCTGTTGATATTATATATTGAAATGTTAGGGTTTAGATTTGGTTGGTTCGCTCACATATGAGGGTAAGTGTGGGTGCCAGTCGCGGCTCGGTTTTGGGTCGTGACAGTTCTAGTATAGGTCATGGAATTAATAGGGTGTTAGATGCTCATAACAATAGTAATATAACCTAGATTTACAAATAAAGTAGGGGACTAGACACAAGTTACACATAAGGTTATCATTATAACCCCTCATCCATATATTCATAAATTTTCCTTAAAGGCCATGTTCAACACATATATAATGATTATAAAGTAAACACCTCCACCATAAGTGGACCATACCACACAATGTTATAAAAGGCTTAATCAACATTACTATAACGAAGTAGAGAAGTAGAAGAGTTGAGCCATTCTTACCAATCCTTTAGCCATTGGTCATAATTGACAATTAGTACTCATTAATAAATAATTCAAGTATAGGTCATTACCTCAAAACATAATAGTTATATACAAGGTCATGAATAAACTACTACAAGTCCATGCTACAAACTAGTTCAACATTTCATTAACATGCTAGAATGTAGAGGGACATACGCCATTAACAAAGTTCACTTACATGGATAATAGGTCATACTTCATCAATAATATCAATCAAAGGCAGTGACTAATTATATACTTAACATACTTAAATACTTCTTACATCCATAGAGATAATGATACAAACATAGAGATTAAACTATAATTCAATAGTGAGTAGAGGGAGTAGGCTCTCATAAAAATTTCTCAAAGAATTGATCACAAATAATATATTACCAAGAAAATATATGTTAGTCAGTAGCTCAGTAGATATTTCCTAAAAAGGAATTATGCTTCATCAAACCACAATTCGGGATTACATGACACACAAAGTATTATCAATCGATAGACTAGAAGAACTTAGATTAACTCATATCAATTTTTCATCACTTTGATTATAAATGATTTATAATTATAATTCAATAATAATACCAACTTAAAACAGTAGCTATTATCATCTTCACCAATAAGAATTCAACATTAAATCATTAAAAGGGCAATGTTACAGTGAATAATTGAAATCTATGCTAAGCATGTTCAAATCTTCATACATTGATCCACATGGATCCTTCATCATGAATTAAACCATTAAAAATAAAATATATACAGTATATATAGACTATTCAATGTATTATAATCTCAATTCAACCATTTACAAGCCATGATCACAATGCCCATGCAAGGGCTAAATCAATTTGTGGAAGGGATATGGGTTCATAATGTAATTTTAATCAAACTAACTTTTATACAATTACAGTTACATCAAAACATCATGATTTAACCATTAAAAATGTTTTGAGATGGAATCCATGGCTAGATTAAAAGATTGAAAGATTGATCATAAAATCTCTTTGAAAACATTGAGAAGAACTCTTCAAGTGCAAGGCTACTTATAGATGAATGATCACCATAACCTTTTCTAGTTGAAAACTTATAAACTTGGTGAAGAACCCATGAAAATCCAATCTACAAGATGTTGTTAGATTCAACAACAATGGAGGTTTCTATAGATAATTGGTTTTGGAGGGAAGGTTTATTTCGTGAGCATGGGATTGGGTTGTTCACGTGTTCAATCCCTTAAATACACCTAAAAATCAAGAATTAAATCATGTAGGGACAGTTAAGGACGTGGGGTGAATTTCCAATTCACCCCTTTAATTAAACAGTGTGCAAGATAGTGGCACCAGGCTGTATCTATTGATCACTATCTACGGCAAGTAGGTCCATCGACGGGCCATCTATGGCTTCCGTGAGTTGGACCTTGGCCTGTCCTTTGGTTTATCCTTGCCCAAGATAAGTTTCCATCGAAGAGACCTCATCTACGGGTCGTTGGTCATCCAACTGGGCGTCGTTTTGGCTCATCGATTGACACTGCCAATGAAGTGTCCCAACAACATTTGGTCCTTCTTATGGGCCCTTTTACGGGGCCCTTATGAAGTCGTACCACGACTTTTCCAAAGTAAATATAAACCTTAATAAGTTTTATACCTCCCACATAAGTTTCACCATAAAAAAGTGACATGTTCATTACCCTCAACAATTCACCTTAATCAATCTAAGAAATTAGGTATTTAGGGGAAATGCATGGGTCAAGGGAAATATCGTAGGAATTCATTAATTACCAATAATTCATACGTAAAAAATTAAATCATCATAATTCATCACAATAAAGCAACAATTTCATATTAAAATGAAGACCCATGTGAGGAGGAAATCCCTTGTATTAGGGGATTTAGAAGTTATATATTGAGGTACCTCTTGGAAAAGGAATCCGAAGAGTGAAAGAAACCATACCTTATTGATGAGAAATCCATGAAAATTGGGTTGAAAAACTTAAAGGCTTGATCTTCTTCTTGGAGTTCTAATGGTCTTCAATAGAATATGGAGGAAGAGAGAATTTGGGAGTGAGAGGGTGATTTTTTTATTTAAACTTGTGGGACTTGATTGAGTGATTAAATTGAACTAAAAATGACCCTAATAGATTGTATAATCACCCATTAAATTACCCAAAAGACCTCTCACTGAATTGAGTTTATTTGTGTAGTGAACACACCAAAATATGACTTTTACGATATCTGGGAAGTAGGTGCGTGTCATGGGGTTAATTCCCCAATTTATTTCTTAATTTTGAGCTGAGGAAGTGAGGTATGTGTTAGGTCCGCGTCGCACAGTAGCCCCTAATGTCTTGACTTTCGAAGACTGCTTCGGTAGTTTGACTACCTATGTTGGGGCACTTCCTAAGGACTTTTTCAACGGTCCTTGGGGTGTCGTTTTTGAACGTTTAGACTCCTTATATTTACTATGGCTAAAAAAACCTTTTTAAGAGTTTTGTATTCCATATGACACTCCAAAACATCCGCCAAACATAGGGACGTCAACTAGTTAAATTTCGCAAATTTTCGTACATTAAGGCTTCACTTTAATAATTTTTCTCCGAAACCTCACACAAAAATTTTATACTTATTTAGGTCAAAAACTATAATTATTTAACATATTAGGTTCTAGTATAGGTCATGGAATTTATAGGGTGTTAGATGCTCATAACAATAGTAATATAACCTAGATTTACAAATAAAGTAGAGGACTAGACACAAGTTACACATAAGGTTATCATTATAACCTCTCATCCATATATTCATAAATTTTCCTTCAAGGGAATGTTCAACACATATATAATGATTATAAAGTAATTACCTCCACCATAAGTGTACCATACCACACAATGTTATAAAAGGCTTAATCAACATTACTATAACTAAGTAGAGAAGTAGAAGAGTTGAGCCATTCTTACCAATCCTTTTGCCTTTGGTCATAATTGACCATTAGTACTCATTAATAAATAATTAAAGTATAGGTCATTACATCAAAACATAATAGTTATATACAAGGTCATGCATAAACTACTACAAGGCCATGCTACAAACTAGTTCAATATCTCATTAACATGCTAGAATGTAGAAGGACAGAGACCATTAACAAATTTTACTTGCATGGATAATAGGTCATATTTAATCAATAATATCAATCTAAGGCAGTGACTAATTATATACTTAACATACTTAAATCCTTCTTAAATCCAAAGAGATCATGATACAAACATAGTAATTAAACTATAATTCAATAGTGAGTAGAGGGAGTAGGCTCTCATAAAAATTTCTCAAAGAATTGATCACAAATAATATATTACCAAGAAAATACATGTTTGTCAGTAGCTCAGTAGATATTTCCTAAAAAGGAATTATGCTTCATCAAACATCAATTTGGGATTACATCACACACAAAGTATTATCAATCGATAGACTAGAAGAACTTAGATTAACTCATATCAATTTTTCATCACTTTGATCATAAATAATTTATAATAACAATTCAATAATAATATCAACTTAAAACAGTAGCTATAATCATCTTCACCTATAAGAATTCAACATAAAATCATAAAAAGGGCAATGTTAAAGTGAATCATTTAAATCAATGCTAAGCATATTCGAATCTTCAAACATTGGTCCATATGGATCCTTAATCATGAATTAAACCATTAACAATGTAATATAGACAGTAAATATAGACTATTCAATGTAATATAATCTCAATTCAATCATTTACAAGCCATGATAACAATGCCCATGCAAGGGCTAAATCAATTTGTGGAAGGGATATGGGTTCATAATGTAATTTTATTCAAACTAACGTTTAAACCATTATAGTTACATCAATACATCATGATTTAACCATTAAAAACGTTTTGAGATGGAACCCATGGCTAGATTAAAAGATTGATCATAAAATCTCTTTGAAAACAATGAGAAGAACTCTTCAACTACAAGGCTACTTAGAGATGAAAGATCACCATAACCTTTTCTAGTTGAAAACGTATAAAATTTGGTGAAGAACCCATGAAAATCCAATCTACAAGATGTTGTTTAGCTTCAACAACAATTGAGGTTTCTATAGATAATTGGTTTTGGAGGGAAGGTTTATTTCGTGATAATGGGATTGGGAATGGGTTGTTCACGTGTTCAATCCCTTAAATACACCTAAAAATCAAGAATTAAATCATGTATGGTCAGTTAAGGACGTGGGGTGAATTTCCCATTCACCCCTTTAATAAAATAGTGTGCAAGACAGTGGCACCAGGCTGTATCTATTGATCAATATCGACGGCAAGTAGGTCCATCGACGGGCCATCTGTGGCTTCCGTCAATTGGACCTTGGCCTGTCCTTTTGTTTATCCTTTCCCAAGATAAGTTTCCATCTAAGAGACCTCATCTACGGGTCGTTGGTCAACCAAGTGGGCGTCGTTTTGGCTCATCGATTGACACTGCGAAGGAAGTGTGTCAACAACATTTTGTCCTTATTATGGGCCCTTTTACGGGGCCCTTATGAAGTCTTACCACAAATTTTCCAACGTAAATAGAAACCTTGACAAGTTTTATGCCTCCCACATAAGTTTCACCAAAAACAAATACACATAAAACGTCAAAACAGTCTAGGCCCTATCAAGACACATTTGGACGTCTCAAGGGCTACTTTTGAACGCCTTGGAGTTTTGACCTCTAAACTTCACAAAAATTCATATACTATACATTAAAATCATAATACAGCATTTTAAGACATCATAATCTCATTAAATACAATCATAAGCACGTATAGAAACATGAGACACATAGGTGACTAGTCGTCGAACATCTTGTGGGTGTAATAGAAACATGCTATGACACTTAATGACGTTGTAAGGAAAACCTCCAAACTTCATAAAACATAACACAATGCATATAAACACTATTTTCACTCATATAAGGACTCCATATTATTAGGACTAACACGCATAAGCACATAAAGATACATAAAACATATAGGTGACGCCTTGTCGAACGTCTTGGTCGTCCCTTGACGTTTGATTTCCAATAAACCTAAATCGTTATTATAATTTAAAACGTTTCACCTAAACCGTTTTAGAGGTATTATAATCTCCCCCACTTAGACAAGATTCGTCCTAGAATGACATTTGTCACTCTCTGAACACATCCAAGAGTAGAGATTCAAATATAGCTTATAACCATACCAAATAACACATTAAACATAATAAACATCTAGAATAAACATCAATTTTAAATAATCAAATTCAAAACACAACAAGAGAATAGAAATTAATCTAGGACTAATCATGCCATAAGACTCATATTCCTCATTTCAAATAGCAACAACTCCTATTATATTCATTATAATGGACATATAAATTAGTTATGTACACATTACAACAATTTTCAACAAAATAACAAGTTGTGATTTTTTGCAAAAATTTAACAGTGAGCTCAATTCCCTGGTAGTGAACATGCTTCAAAGTTCCAAAAATGCAACATTTAGGCAATTGATAATGGAAACATGCTAATGTGAAAGACAAAACCATATAAAAAGATTTTACAACATCATCACTACCTAATGAAATACACAATGCAAGGAATCAATGAAATTCAATTCCAACATGACTGCTAAACAGAATGCATCTATGCAACATACCACCATGACTTTGTAATTCTCAATCTTCAGTTGAATAAAAGAGATGATTCAACAAATCACTATTCTACTACTCACCGTACTCCCACACATAAAAGGAGTTCATAACACTACTGTGAGAAATACAAGAACATATAATAATCATCAACATCATCAGCCGACATCAATCCTCTAGTCATGAGTGCATAAAAACAATTCTTCTTTGGAGCATCATCTCCCAAAACACATGGAGGAACTTGGTTACCCTCTCTTCCTAGAGAAGCAATAGTAGGACAATAGCTAATTTTGTGTCCATACTTACCACAATCAAAGCAATTACCAGTACCAATAAGACCTTCCCCATTGTGCCTCTTTCCACAAGTAGCACGAGTAGTCTTACAACTTTGGGAACCACTACCCTACTTAAGTGTTACGGTAAGAGAACTATGTCCATATTTTTTTAGACTTCTCTTCTTGAACCTAGGTTGGTTTTTCTCCTCCACCTTACCCCTTTTAAAACTTCTAGTAATCGTTAAGTTTTGACTCCTCTATGGAATCAGCATATACCATAAGCCTAAATTGGGTCAATTGGTCAGTGACACCAGTCACACACTTACTCATTCATCCATAGGGTTAGACACCAAGTATGCAGCATACCTAGACGACATAATAAACATCAATGGATACTTCATAACACTAATATGGGATATCTTGAGACAAATGAACTAGTGTACCTTCACTTTCCTCGTCTCACTTGGAAAATACTTTCCTAAGAATGCCTCGTTAAACACCTTCACTCTATAGGACCCCGCTCAATCGTCCTATTATCTTTTCATTGAGTGTACCATTCTTTAGAAACTTCCATTAATTAATACAAGGTAACTACACCTTCTCCCTAGAAGTTACCCCTATGACACTCAAAACCTTGTACACACTATCAAGAATCTCTTAGGGATCCTCTCCCACCTTAGAGCCAAGATATATATGAGGATACATCCTCACAAAATCTCTCAATCTCGATTTCATAGCTCATCAAAACATTGTTTCTAGGTTCAATACCCATATTCAAATGGGTAGTTAAGGCTTCGGGTAAAGTAAGTAAAGCCTCTCTACTCTCCCCAATAATCATGTCGGGTGAAACACCGGAACGTCATTACCTCCACCCAAAATTTTGATTTGATCTCCTTGAGCCCCTTGAGAACCTTTAAGAACTTGCTCAACTTGCTTAACATGAGAAAGATCTCCTCATTCATCCTTCCCTCTATCAACCTTCTAGCGTCCATCCTTCTAGTATTCATCTTCATATAAACACAAAGAAAGCATTTAGAAGGACACTCATACATTTTAATGTATGACACGACACAATAGTATATAAAGAAGGGAATCTCTATCGTCCAATAGCTTTTCGCACATAGATTTGTCGCGACTCACAATGAGTGTAAAGACTCCACTAGAAGTGACTATCTGAGAATTTTAGGTTCCTAAAACCACTTTCATAATCTATACTCTGATACCACGTTTGTCACGACCTGCACCTATACCGTAGAAGTTAGGAAATTCTTAGGTTGTGGCACAACATACTTGACCTCTTGGAGGTTTTGTGCAAGCCCTTTATTATAATTCATAACATATACATATATAAAATGTAGTGCGAAATTAAGATTTTTCAGAACATTCGAATAGTCTCTCAAAATATCTTTCAATTAAAAACCATAGGAAATACTAAATCTCATACCATCAAATGTTAGACACGAGATTACTTGGGGCATGGCCTAGATATCAAAATATAGTACAATTAATTCTATAACAATGCTTCGACATAAGAAATCAAAAAACATCTATGCCCTCGAGTCATATAAGGACATACTTCAAACTTTCTTAATAGAACCTATAATCTACGCTTCTCTCTCAAAATTATCCTCACTTAAAATAACTTTAGAGATAGAAAAAAGTATGGAATTAGTACAAACACATGTACTATGTATTTAATAATGCATAAAATCATGATAATTGACATTTATTGAAAATATGCTCCTTTTTATTGAAACATCATACGATAAGCATAAGAACACGAATAAGCACCAATGAAACATATAAGGCATCACATAAACATTTTACCACATTGTAAAAAATATCACAGTAAGCATTGTTAATTTACAGTTAAATAATGAAAGCTTCATACTGAACTAATCTAACATTATAGTGAACCCATTTAGCACGAAACCCTCCCACTAGAAGCTATCCTAAGACTCCCTTAAGTAAGACAGAGAAAGAGAGAAAAAGAGAGACCGCCCATACACCCTGTATTAGAACATCTAAATGATCATTAAGAAAACCTATAATGAGATAAATACACTTACAATACACCAAAAAAAAAACACGAGGTCCTTATACCAAAGGTGATTCTATGGTTCACTTGAGTGAGTTGTAAAGAGAACCAATACAATCCCGTCACTAAAAATTAAGAGATCCTTTAGAGTACCTTGGATAAGATAATTCTCAGTTTAATACCCCAACATTCATATAATATGACATTTCCCTCCCCAAAGGTTATCAAAAGACTTACTTAAGTAATTCAAGAAGAGAACACCTATACACTCTCTCCAAGATTTCCTAAACAGTCCTTAAGACTTACTATGGTTAGATCATGACTAAGTTACCAATTTAATTTCCTATATAGAGTCATTCTCAAAACTTACTTAGAAAAGATACGAACTGACCATTCCAATGCCCCCTTTACACCTTTACTAGAAAACCCTTAACTACTCTAGGTTAGTATTATTCATTTGAATGATTTTCAACTTAACTCATTATCTTCATTAGTTTACTTCAGAGACATTCAACATATATGGACATTAAAGTAATGGTCTTGGATAACACTAAGGTACTTATTCAACAACATATTCAAAACCTATTGTGCAATTTCTACATAGTGTCCCATACACCCACTTAAACTTTGTAGAACTATTTCAAAACTAGTGCATCTCCAAAACGATGACAATAGGTATTCACAAGCATAGACCATGATAACAAGACATGAAATACGTTGTTGTAACCTACTCTCATGGACAGTGTTCTACTTGCCAATGGTAGAAATTGAACACATCCCATGAAGGCATATCGTTAAGGAATTTTAAGGGTTTCTTTGTAATCTATTCTCATCTTTTACTAGAACTACTTCCCAAACATTACTCACTCGGTGGTTGCTTTTTTTCTCATAGGGTAATTCTCATAAGGATCACATGAAGAGTTTTCATATCTAGTTCATAACTAAATCACATTCACCTTACCAAAGAGGTCCCCTAGGATTTCCTTACAATGGTTAAGAGGATAGCTCCATGAATTTCATATGGATGATTTTATTTGGTTCCATCCAATCACCTTCAGTCCATCATTCACACAAGAAGGATACTATTACGGCTTTTAACTTCAAGGATATCATAACCTTACAACTAGATTGAAGGTTCCGCATAAAGTACCTTCTTAGTAATGTTGAAGGTCACGTCTTATTCGTTCATTCAATACTATGGTGCTTTAGCATAATAAGCCAAGAAGTCATATTCTCATTATGCATGTATCAAGTAAGGGACATGGGTATTTAACACATCAATGCTTCAGCTTATCACATTTAGCATATCTTTCAAGTAGAATGTAAGAACAACCATGTAAACATTAGTTCACCCTATACACTACTACAGGATCATCAATATAACCAACACAAGACTCATACTGCCAATTAGGATGAATCATTCATCAACTCAATGACTAAGCACATAATGACATAGTTATAGTCTATCATGATTACCTAATGTCAATTAAATAATACATATTTTCATATTACTCACATATAGATATATTTGATCATACTTCACATAAATCAACTACACAAACCTACATAATATATCAAGTATTGATGACAAGGCAATGATCATCATAATTTATGCCGACAAGGCCACATAATTCCTATGTCACATAGCACAACAACCATAAGTGGACCACAACAATCACGACACAATTCAACAACTACATTACCTAAAAATAATGAAAATTAAGGCAGCGTACCACCAATCCATTCTCACCACTTCAATACATATCTAAATCATCCAATACAACACCAAAATAACCTTGAATGCTTAATCTTCCTAGGTTAAGTGTTCACACAGGCCCTCCACAGACGGGGCGTTGACTAGTCTACTATTCGTCTACTTCAATCATTTGGAGCGGTCTAGACATTGTTTGCCTCCATGATAGGTCCTTTCATCAAGGACACTTGCTTGGTTCTTTGGGACTTTTTCCTTGACGTTTCCAACAAGAATATACAGCATACGAGTGTAGGACCTTTCAAATCAATTTCATCAAAAAAGAACACATGAAACATGACGAAACATGCTAAGACACTAAAGGTCGTTTCAAGGTAAACCTTTCGAACGTCATGGACGTTCTTGTTTGTTTGACTTTCAAATTTCATGGAACATAACAAGTTCATACACATACTATTGCAAAAAATATAAGGACTTCATAACATCATGACTCACACGTATAAGCACATAATGACACATAAGACATATAGTTGGTTAGTTGTAGAATGTGATGGTCGTCCCTTGACGTTTGACTTCTAAATTCACCTAAATATTTGAATACTACTTCATTACAACATAAACAAATTTAGGATACTATACCCTCATTACAAAAATTAAGGATTTGGTTTCACCTAATACGTATTAGTTGTATTACATATCATTACATAAACACATGGAGGAACTTGTTTACCTTCCCTTCCTGTAGTATTAATAGTACGACAATCCTTCACTTTGTGTCCATCCTTACAACAGCTAACGAAACTCCTGGTATCTATTAGGAATTTACCATAATTCCTCTTTCTAGAAGTAGCACAAGTAGGATCACCACCTTGAGAACTACTACATTTCTCAAGATTGACCTTATGAACCCCTAGGTTCATCTTTAGTTGGAGCCTTCTTATTGAACGTCAATTGGTTTTTATCTCTTGGTCCACTCCCCTTCAAGTTTCAAGAAATCCTACTAAGCTTAGACTCTTCTATATATTGAGAATACAACATGAGTCTAGACAAACTTAAATCACCATGGAGCTTGGCCGTATGTCACTCTTCTTTCAGAAGGTCGGCAACACCGTCACACACCTACTCATCTCATCCCTAGGGTTAGACACTAAGGATAGACAATACGTAGAAACATAGTGAAATTCAATAAATACTCCTCATCACTCATATTTCCTTGCTTTAGAATAATGAACTCTTTAACTTTCACCTCCCTCCTATCATGGGAAGAAAGTACATTCCTAAGTAAGTCCCCTTAAACTCCCCCTACTCTATAGAACTGACTCTACCGGCCTATTATCTTTCCATTGAGTTAACCACACTTGAGAAACCTCCTCTCAATTGGTACGAAGCTAAGTCTACCTTCTCCCTACAACTAACCCCTATGGAACTTTATACCTTCTACACAATATCTAGAAACTCGTGGGGATCTTCTTCCACCTTAGTGCCACGAAGGAGAGGAGGATTCATCGTCACAAAATCTCTCAATCTAGGGGTCATAATACTCTCCACAACATTCACTCTAGTTTCAATACCGTTATTCACATGAGTAGTCACGGCTCAAACTAAAGCAAGTAAAGCCGCTCTAATCTCCTCATTTTGAAATTCTCTAATCTCATCATTCGTCATGTTTAAGGAAACCTCCGAAACCTTATTACCTTGAAATCCACTAGAGAATTTAACTCCTTGAGAACCTTGATCACCTTGAAGAACTTTCTTAACTTTCTTATCTTGAGGAGGAATCTCTTTTTTCACCCTTCCCTCTTCAAACCTTCTTGAGGTAATCCTTCTAGTATTCATCCTTCTCAAAACACAAGGAATATCATTAATAAAGACACTCATAACTTTAAATTTACGGTACGACACAAGAGTAGAAAAATAAAGGAAACTCTAGCGTCCTATAGCCTCTTGATGATAGATGTATTACGACTCACACCGATGACCAAGACTCTACTAGAAGTTGATTTATGATACTTTTTGATTCCTAAGACCACTTTCATAACCTATAATCTAAAAAATACTTTGTCACACACCTAGAGCACACCCTAGAAAATATTGCACTCTTAGTGAGTAATATAGCATACTTCACATCTCTGAGGTCTTGTACAAGCCCTTTGACCTCATTTATTACATACATGTATGCAATGTAGTGCAGAATTTAAATATCTTAAAACATCTTAAAATATTAATATCATAGAAAAATATTATGACTCAACATATGCCATCCTTAGACTGATGTTGGGACTTGGACAATACAATACAAAATCGATTAACTTAGTCTATTAAATACATTGAATAAAAGAAGTCTAAACATGATTATGCCCTCGATTCAAGTGAGGACATACTTCCCAGTGGTTATCTAACAACTTACTTAAGTAATCAAGAATATATATATATACAAATATATACATAACATTATCTTCCAAAAGGTTATCTAACGACTTACTTAAGTAATGCAAGAAGAGACCTCAAACAGACCCTCTCCGAGCACACTTGAATAGTCATTAATACTACCTCAATTTAGATCATGTTTACATATTAAATTTACTATTCTTATTTAGATTCATTCTTAAGACTTACATAGGTAATACATGAAGTGACAATTCCTATGGCACCTTTAATCCGTAATGAAGTAACCCTTAAACTACTCTAGGTAAGTACTTAGTCATTAACATACTTTCAAACTTAAATCAATACCTTTTTTAGTTCAACATTCATCGCATAATTAAATTCAAGTAATGGTCATTGAGAAGACCTAAGGACATACTCAGTAACATCTTCAAAGCCTAATTGTGCAATGTCTAGATAGAGTCTCATACCACAATCTAAAGTTCGTAGAATTTCTCAACCACTAGTAGGCATCCCATATGATGATAATAGGAAATAATAGACATAGACCATGTTATCTAAGGATGGATTCAAGAGTAATCCCTACTCCGATGATGGGTGTTTTACTTTCCAATTCTTGAACTAGGACACAACCCATATAGTAACATGATTATCGAATATTAAGGGTTTTGTTGTTCTCCATTCTCATATTTCAAATAGAGAAACTCCCCTAACCATACCCACCTCATTCTAGCCTTTGTTATCATAGAGTAATTCACATATAAGAGTACATGAAAATGTTCAATATATAGTTCACAATAAAATCATATTATCCTTACCAAAGAGATGCACTAGCGTTGCCTTACAATGTTTTAGAGAATAGATAAATGACTTTCCTAAAGAAATATTTCATGTCGTTCCGGCCAATAAACACTTAGTCCACCATTCACCAAAAAAGGATACCATTGCGACTTCTAATTTAAAGGATTTCATAAACTCACATCTAGGATGAAGATTCCATATAAAGGAACTTCTTAGCAATATTCAGGATCAGATGTGAATCAGACATACAAGAATAAGAGGCTTTATCATATTAAGTCAAGAACTCATATTTACATTCTACGTGTATCAAGTAAGGGACACAAGTCTAGCAAAACAAGACACACACATACTCCATATATAGAATATCGTTCTATAAGCACATAGGCATAACCAACATTATCTATACGTCACCCTATTCAATATTATCATCAATATAAGCATCATAAGACTCACACAACCAAGTAGGGAGAATCATGAATCAACCCAAAGACTACATGCATAAGGATATATTCATAATATATCATGATCACCCTAAATCTATAGAAGAACAAATACATTTACTTACTCATATGTAATGCTAAAACGTCCATGATCATCATAATTCATAAAGTAATACCTATGAGGCCACATCATTTACAAGTAAAGGACATAACACCGCCACCATAAATGGACCATACCCATCACAACATAATTCAAAACCTAAATTACATAAAACAAAGAGAATTAGTGCAGAATACCGCTAATTAATTCTCACCACTTCAATCCATAGCTAATTCATCCAGCACAATATCAAAAGACCCTTACCCATGTATATTATCACCAATTAAATTCAAAACATAACATCATTTTTTATACTCTATAAGTATACGTTTGGAAGTAAGGTGTAATTTTAGAAGGTTAAATTTTGGGAAAGAATATCTCAAGACAAAGTATGTCCATATATATATGACATATAGTCCTATTTTCTTAGTTCATTATTTAAAGACTTATTATGTATTTCTTCCAAATCTAAAGGGGCTTGTACCAAAGACATTATGTCGTGTCTTTAAGTTGACTTGTGATGTTGAGAATTTTTTTAATATTTATGAAAGAATTCCATTTTATATTAAATGGCGTGAAAACATTTAATTTTGCACTACTTTTAATGTCTTATGAACCGAATGATAGTTTAAGGGCTTTTAAAAGACCCAAAGGGTCAACTAAGCCTTGTGAAGATCTAGGGGTTCTCCCTAACTTCTAGGGGGTCCTATGGGGTCCTTACAGACTTGGTTGTCACGACCCAAAACCGAGCCGCGACTGGCACCCACATTTATCCTCCTATGTGAGCGAACCAACCAATCAAACCCTTAACATTTCAATGTATATCAACAGAAAATAATGCGGAAGACTTAAACTCATTAATAAAATCGATTAAAAAACTATTATTATTCAACATCTATCATTCCCCAAAATCTGGAAGTCATAACCACAAGAACATCTATCTCAAATTACTAAACTAAGAATCTCTAAGAACAAAATAACTAAAAAGCTAGTCCATGCCGGAAGTTCAAGGCATCGAGACATGAAGAGGGAGATCCAGTCCAAGGTAGAAGCATTAGCTCACCCTGAAATCTGGTATACTGATGACTGGCTAGGATTACTGTTGAGTTGAAGATGACGGAACGTTTGCTGCACTACACAAATAACAAAGAAAGAAACAAACAAGTAGGGGTCAGTACAAAACACGGGTACTGAGTAAGTATCATCGGCCAACTCAAAATAGAAAACAGTATATATCAGTTAATATCATAAATCAACTATAATACTCAACATGTAGCAACGACAAGTACTAAAATCATATATAAGTACTAACAAGTTCATCCATGAGGACTCAAGCCTCAATATCATACTCATTTGGGAATTAGATTCATTAGATTGAATTTATTAATATATTTCAAGATTCATTATCTTTATTCCCCTTGTGTCGGTACGTGACACTCCGATCCTCATACACTATCCTGGTACCGGAACGTGGCACCCGATCCATATACTATCCTGGTGTCGGAACGTGACACTCCGATCCTCATTCTATCCAGGTACCGGAACGTGGCACCCGATCCATATACTATCCCGGTGTCGGAACGTGACACTCCGATCCTCATTCTATCCTGGTACCGGAATGTGGCACCTGATCCATATACTATCCTGGTGTCGGAACGTGACAGTCCGATCCTCATTCTATCCTGGTACCGGAACGTGGCACCCGATCCATATACTATCCTGGTGTCGGAACGTGACACTCCGATCCTCATTCTATCCTGGTACCGGAACGTGGCACCCGATCCATATACTATCCTGGTGTCGGAACGTGACACTACGATCCTCATTCTATCCTGGTTCCGGAACGTGGCACCCGATCCATATACTATCCTGGTGTCGGAATGTGACACTCCGATCCTCATTCTATCCTGGTACCGGAACGTGGCACCCGATCCTCTATTTCTATCCTGGTACCGGAACGTGGCACCCGATCCCCTAATTCATCAAGCCTTCTTTATACTAAGGCATCATCAATCTCATTATATAATTTATCAAGCCTTCTTTTACACTAATTCAATAGCTTCATCATGCTTTTTTTATCACAATCTCATAATCACAATCATGCAAGCATTCAATTAAGCATATAGAAGGGTTTACAATACTACCAACACATATCATTCGCTATTAAGAGTTTACTACAAGAGAGCATAAACCATAACCTACCTCCACCGACGATTAGTGATAAACAAGCAAATTCCCAAGCTTTGTGTTTTCCTCTTCTCGATCAATTCTCTCTGTTTCTCTTTCTCTTTGTTCTTTCTAGTTTTCTTATTCAAACCCTCTTTCTTTTACCCTAATTAGCATATAATTAAGAATAAAATATGGCAAAAATAACCCACTAATTTACTTAAGGTTACCTCTTTTAACCCCCAAGTAATTAGACTTATTAATATTAACCCACTAACTTTATAATTAAGGCAGGAATAGTCAAAAACGTCCCTTAAAACGTGTAAAGAAATCCGACTCCAACTGGGATTACGCACCCTGTGACGGGCCGTCGTGCCTGCGACGGTCTGTCCTGCAGGTCGTCGCCAAGTTCAGAGACCCAAATTT
The DNA here is from genome assembly GCA_027705065.1 of Solanum peruvianum. Taxonomy (NCBI): domain Eukaryota; kingdom Viridiplantae; phylum Streptophyta; class Magnoliopsida; order Solanales; family Solanaceae; genus Solanum; species Solanum peruvianum. The sequence goes on from JAKWJD010001766.1 coordinate 28,286,974, forward strand.
CCACCAAGGGTCTGTGACGGTCCGTCCTGCAAGTCCGTCACGAAGTTCAGAGAGTCGATTTTCAGTACCCAATTATAGAATTTCTAAGTATATTGAAACGAGACCCTGCGACGGTCCGTCGTGCCCATGACGGTCCATCGTGGGGTCCGTCGTCTCAGCCAATTTTTCCAGAAATAAAATCTGCTGCTCAAAATGACTAAACAGGTCGTTACAATAGATAAAAATTTACCCATCGTTCGTCCTCGAACGATCACAAGAAGAAAAACAAGGGTGAGAAGGAGTACCTGAATCATTAAATAGATGTGGGTATTTTTCTTGTATATCTGCCTCCTTCTCCCAAGTGGCTTCTTCAACCGGTCGATTCTTCCATTGCACCTTGATGGATGCAATCTCCCTTGACCTCAACTTGCGAACTTCTCTATCTAAAATAGCAACAGGCTCCTCCTCATAAGACAAATTTTCATCAAGCAAAACTGAATCCCAACGGATAATGTAGTTTACATCCCCGTGGTATCTTTTCAACATGGACACATGAAATACCGGATGCACTCCGGATAGCCCTGGAGGCAAGGCTAATTCATAAGCCACCTCCCCTACTCGCTTAAGTACTTCAAAGGGACCAATATACCTTGGGCTTAGTTTACCTCTTTTACCAAACCGCATCACCCCTTTCATGGGCGAAACTTTCAACAAGACTTGTTCACCCTCCATGAACTCTAAGTCTCTAACCTTTCGATCTGCATATTCTTTTTGCCTACTTTGCGCCGCTAGAAGCTTTTCTTGAATAGATTTCACTTTCTCTATCGAATCCCTCAAAAGGTCAGTACCCCAAGGTCTAACCTCAAATGCATCAAACCACCCAATGGGAGACCTACATCTCCTACCATACAATGCTTCAAATGGGGCCATATCAATGCTTGAGTGATAACTATTATTGTATGAAAACTCCGCTAAGGGTAGGAAGTTATCCCAATGACCACCAAATTCTATCACACAAGCACGAAGCATATCCTCTAACACTTGAATCGTTCGCTCAGTATGACCATCGGTCTGAGGGTGAAATGCAGTGCTAAGATCCAACCTAGTACCCAATTCAGTATGCAATGTTTTCCAAAACTTAGAAATAAACTGCGTACCTTTATCTGATATGATGGATAGTGGAACCCCATGCAATGGAACGATTTCTGAGATATAGATCTTGGCTAACTTCTCTGCATTGTAAGTCACCTTGACCGGAATAAAATGAGCAGACTTAGTTAACCTATCAACAATCACCCAAATGAAGTCATACTTACCCATTGTCTTTGGAAGACCAACCACAAAGTCCATTGCGATTCTCTCCCACTTCCATTTAGGAATGGGCATTCTCTGAAGCGTTCCTCCGGGCCTCTGGTGTTCATACTATACTTGTTGATAGTTTGGACATTTGGCAATAAAGTCAACAATATCGCGCTTCATTCTACTCCACCAGAAGTGTTGCTTTAGGTCGCGATACATCTTGGTTGCACCCGGATGTATAGAATACCTTGAACTATGAGCCTCTATCAGAATAGTGTTGATCAAATCATCGACGCGGGGTACACATACCCTTCCCTTAATCCTCAAAACACCTTCCTCGTCGATTGTTGCTTCTTTAGCCTCTCGTTGCAACACTTTATCTCGAATCCGGATCAATTTCTCATCATCAAACTTCTTCCCCTTAATCTTGTCAAGGAAGGAGGATCTTGCCTCCACACAAGCTAACAATCCTCCCCTCTCGTTTACTTCTAACCTCATGAGGTCATTAGCCAAAATCTGCACTTCTCTAGCCAATGGGCGTCTAGAAGCTTGCATATGAGCTAGACTTCCCATGCTTCCCGCCTTTCTACTTAAGGCATCTGCCACAACATTCGCCTTTCCCGGATGATACAAAATAGTGATGTCGTAGTCCTTCAGTAGTTCCATCCATCTCCTTTGTCTCAAGTTCAAATCTTTCTGAGTAAAGACAAACTGTAGACTACGATGATCCGTATAGACTTCACACTTAACCCCATATAAATAGTGCCTCCATTGCTTTAATGCAAACACTACCGCGGCCAATTCCAAATCATGAGTTGGATAGTTACGTTCATGCACTTTTAATCGTCTTTAAGCATAAGCAATCAGGTTCTTCTCTTGCATTAGCACTGCACCCAAACCAGAATAGGATGCATCACAATAAACAATGAAGTTCTTACCCTCTACCGGCAAGGTGAGGATAGGTGCGGTAGTCAACAAAGTCTTGAGTTTCTGAAAACTTTCTTCGCACTCATCCGACCTTACAAATGGAACATTCTGCTTAGTCAAGTTCGTCAATTGGGAAGCAATAGAAGAGAATCCCTTGACAAATCGGCGGTAGTAGCTAGCTAACCCAACAAAGCTTCTTATTTCTGACACATTAGTGGGTCTTACCCAATTCTTCACTGTCTCAATCTTAGAAGGATATACCATCACTCCATCCTTAGAAACCACGTGCCCCAAGAAGGACACTGCATCTATCCAAAACTCACACTTAGAGAACTTGGCATAAAGCTTTTTCTCCCTTAACATTTCCAATAAAATTCTCAAATGATCCTCATGTTCCTTCTTGCTCTTTGAGTATATCAGTATATCATCAATAAATACGATCACAAAGAGATCTAAATACGGCTTAAATATCCAGTTCATCAAGCTCATGAACGCAGCAGGGGCATTCGTAAGACCAAAGGACATCACTACAAATTCATAATGCCCATACCTAGTCTGAAAAGCAGTCTTTGGCACATCCGTTGCCCGTATTTTCAATTGATGATAACCGGATCTCAAGTCAATCTTAGAGAAGACACAAGCACCTTGTAACTGATCGAACAAGTTATCAATGCGAGGAAGAGGATACTTATTCTTAATAGTTACCTTGTTCAACTGCCGGTAGTCTATGCACATCCGAAAACTCCTATCCTTCTTCTTCACAAACAAAACCGGAGCACCCCAAGGAGATGCACTTGGTCTAATGAAGCCTTTGCTCAACAACTCTTGAAGTTGAGCCTTTAACTCTCTTAACTTCGCGGGATCCATTCTGTTAGGGGGTATAGAAATGGGGCAAGTGCCCGGTTCAAGATCGATACATAAGTCAATGTCCCTATCTGGTGGCATACCAGGAAGATCTGCAGGGAACACATCCAAAAACTCGCGGACTACCGAAACCGACTCAATCAAAGGTACTTGGGTAGTGTCATCCTTGAGATGGTCTAAGAAAGCTAAACACCCTTTACTAACCATTTTCTTAGCACGAAGAAAGGAGATGATACGCACCGGATTGGAAGTGTAGTCCCCCTCCCACACTAACAGGTCTGTCCCAAGTTTGGCTAACGTTACTGTCTTAGCATTACAATCCAAGATCGCAAAATTCGGAGAAAGCCATGTCATACCCAGAATTACATCAAAGTCGACCATTTCTAAGATAACCAAGTCTACATAAGTGTTTCTCCCCACAAATTTCACCAAACAAGACCTATATACCTTTTCAACTATCACAGACTCACCCACCGGAGTAGAAACACGAATAGGCATGTCAAGTAATTCACAATGTAAATTGAGACCATTAGAAAATGAGGAAGATACATAAGAAAATGTGGATCCGGGATCAAACAATACATAAGCCATGCAATCACAAACCAAAAGTTTACCTGTGATTACAGCATCAGACGCCTCTGCTTCAGACCGCCCAGGGAAAGCGTAACAATGGGCCCTATCGTTTGCCTGTCCATTGCCCCTACCATGTTGTGATTTAGTGGCTCCAGTTTGCCCATCACCTCGGCCGTTTTGGTGACCACCATTAACCTCGACCCACCGCGTCCTCCAGAATGACGGCCTCTTCCATAACCACCTCTACCTCTAGCTATTGGGGGCCGATAACTCTGTTTTGGACAATATCTCTTATACGTCCAATCTCCCCACATCCGTAGCACTCTCGGGGTTCATGCATAGGTCTCTCAGAGAAGTGTTGGCCGGTCTGAGGTGGACCCCCAACTACAGTCTGTAGTGAAGACTCAATGGGTCGAACTGAGTAACCTCCGGAACTCTGTCCTCTAGAGTAGGAACCACTAAGCTCACCTTCCTTTCGAAACCTTTTTGATGTCGATGTAGAGGTGAAGTCATCGGGATTCACTCCTTCCACCTCTATCACGAAGTCTACCACTTCTTGGAAGGATTTTGCCGTAGCCGCTACCTGTAAGGCCGAAATTCGCAACTCTGACCTCAACCCCTTCACAAACCGGCGAATCCGCTCATGTGGACTGAAACAAAGTTGCGTGGCATATCTGGATAGTGCGCGAAACCTAGCCTCATATGCATTGACCGACATCCTACCTTGCTCTAGGCTCAAGAACTCATCCCTCTTCCTATCCCTCAAAGTCCGTGGGATGTACTTCTCCATAAACAAGTTAGAGAATGTTACCCAAGTCATGGGTGGTGCCTCTGTTGGTTGACACTCAACATGTGATCGCCACCACATTTTGGCATTCGCTTGGAACTGATAACTCACGAACTCAACACCAAACCGTTCTACTATACCCATCTTGTGTAGTAGCTCATGACAATCAACCAGAAAATCGTAAGCATCCTCACATTCAGCACCCTTGAAGATTGGAGGTTTCAATTTCAAAAACTTACAGAAAAGTTCATGCTGATCATTTGTCATTATAGGCCCAGTAGTCAGACGTGGAAACATGCCTATGTCCAATGAGGCATCCATGCGGGGAGCCATTGTAGCCGCATGTTGTATCTCTGAAACCGGAGGTGCTGGTGTAGAAACCACTGGAGGTGCCTGACCGTGATCAGATAACCCGCTAAGATAAGCAAGAACCTGATTGATCATCTCTGGGGTAGGTTGGGGTGGAAATTCCTCATTCTGCTCTTGTTCAGTTTCCCCTTCCTCACCCTCTCTTACTACCTCCTCAGTCGGTGGAGGAGTCACCGCCCTAGCATCAGATGGACTAGGTGCTCGTCCTCTTCCTCTAGAGGACGTCCTCCCACGACATCTACCACGGCCTCTTTCCGCTGTTCCCCTCGAGCCACAGCCCCAGTGGCTGGCTCAGTTGTATCTTGCCTGCTGGTGTTGGTGTTGGTGCGGTCGTTGCTCTAGTTCTAACCATCTGCGAAATAGAGTGAAGATGGTCAGATACCAATTTGTATCACCTAGATACCAATTGGATTCAAGTAGTAGCACGAAAGAAAGAAAGAAAGAATGGAATTTTCCTAAAGTCTTATAGCCTCTCAAAGAAAAGTAAAGGCGTCCCCCTACCGTTCCTTAAGACTCTACTAGACCTGTTCTTGTGTGATGAGACCAACGAACCTAAGGCTCTGATACCAAGTTTGTCACGACCCAAAACCGAGCCGCGACTGGCACCCACATTTACCCTCCTATGTGAGCAAACCAACCAATCTAACCCTTAACATTTCAATGTATATCAACAGAAAATAATGCGGAAGACTTAAACTCATTAATAAAATCGATTCAAAAACTATTATTATTCAACATCTATCATTCCCCAAAATCTGGAAGTCATCACCACAAGAACATCTATCTCAAATTACTAAACTAAGAATGTCTAAGAACAAAATAACTAAAAAGCTAGTCCATGCCGGAAGTTCAAGGCATCGAGACATGAAGAGGGAGATCCAGTCCAAGCTAGAAGCATTAGCTCACCCTGAAATCCGGTATACTGATGACTGGCTAGGATTACTGTTGAGTTGAAGATGACGGAACGTTTGCTGCATAACAAAGAAAGAAACAAACAAGTAGGGGTCAGTACAAAACACAGGTACTGAGTAAGTATCATCGGCCAACTCAAAATAGAAAACAGTATATATCAGTAAATATCATAAATTAACTATAATACTCAACATGTAGCAACGACAAGTACTAAAATCATCAATAAGTACTAACAAGTTCATCCATGAGGACTCAAGCCTCTATATCATACTCATTTGGGAATTAGATTCATTAGATTGAATTTATTAACATATTTCAAGATTCATTATCTTTATTCCCCTCGTGTCGGTACGTGACACTCCGATCCTCATATACTATCCTGGTACCGGAACATGGCACCCGATCCATATACTATCCTGGTGTCGGAACGTGACACTACGATCCTCATTCTATCCTGGTACCGGAACGTGGCACCCGATCCATATACTATCCTGGTGTCGGAACGTGACACTCCGATCCTCATTCTATCCTAGTACCGGAACGTGGAACCCGATCCATATACTATCCTGGTGTCGGAACGTGACACTCCGATCCTCATTCTATCCTGGTACCTGAACGTGGCACCCGATCCTCTATTTCTATCCTGGTACCGGAACGTGGCACCCGATCCCCTAATTCTTCAAGCCTTCTTTATATTAAGGCATCATCAATCTCAATATATAATTTATCAAGCCTTCTTTTATACTAAGGCATCATCATTAACAAGTGAATTTGGGTTTCTTTCAAGATTTAGGATTCAATAGCTTCATCATGCTTATTTTATCACAATCTCATAATCACAATCATGCAAGCATACAATTAAGCATATAGAAGGGTTTACAATACTACCAACACATATCATTCGCTATTAAGAGTTTACTACAAGATAGCATAAACCATAACCTACCTCCACCGACGATTAGTGATCAACAAGCAAATTCCCAAGCTTTGTGTTTTCCTCTTCTCGATCAATTCTCTCTCTTTCTCTTTCTCTTTGTTCTTTCTAGTTTTCTTATTCAAACCCTCTTTATTTTACCCTAATTAGCATATAATTAAGAATAAAATATGGCAATAATAACCCACTAATTAACTAAAGGTTACCTCTTTTAACCCCCAAGTAATTAGACTTATTAATATTAACCCACTAACTTTATAATTAAGGCAGGAATAGTCAAAAACGTCCCTTAAAACGTGTAAAGAAATCCGACTCCAACTGGGATTACGCACCCTGTGACGGGCCGTCGTGCCTACGACAGTCTGTCCTGCAGGTCGTCGCCAAGTTCAGAGACCCAAATTTCCACCAAGGGTCTGTGACGGTCCGTCCTGCAAGTCCGTCACGAAGTTCAGAGAGTCGATTTTCAGTACCCAATTTTAGAATTCCTAAGTATATTGAAACGAGACCCTGCGACGGTCCGTCGTGCCCATGACGGTCCGTCGTGGGGTCCGTCGTCTCAGCCAATTTTTCCAGAAATAAAATCTGCTGCTCAAAACGACTAAACAGGTCGTTACAATAGATAACAATTTACCCATCGTTCGTCCTCGAACGATCACAAGAAGAAAAACAAGGGTGAGAAGGAGTACCTGAATCATTAAATAGATGTGGTATTTTTCTTGTATATCTGCCTCCTTCTCCCAAGTGGCTTCTTCAACCGGTCGATTCTTCCATTGCACCTTGATGGATGCAATCTCCCTTGACCTCAACTTGCGAACTTCTCTATCTAAAATAGCAACAGGCTCCTCCTCATAAGACAAATTTTCATCAAGCAAAACTGAATCCCAACGGATAATGTAGTTTACATCCCCGTGGTATCTTTTCAACATGGACACATGAAATACCGGATGCACTCCGGATAGCCCTGGAGGCAAGGCTAATTCATAAGCCACCTCCCCTACTCGCTTAAGTACTTCAAAGGGACCAATATACCTTGGGCTTAGTTTACCTCTTTTACCAAACCGCATCACCCCTTTCATGGGCGAAACTTTCAACAAGACTTGTTCACCCTCCATGAACTCTAAGTCTCTAACCTTTCGATCTGCATATTCTTTTGCCTACTTTGCGCCGCTAGAAGCTTTTCTTGAATAGATTTCACTTTCTCTATCGAATCCCTCAAAAGGTCAGTACCCCAAGGTCTAACCTCAAATGCATCAAACCACCCAATGGGAGACCTACATCTCCTACCATACAATGCTTCAAATGGGGCCATATCAATGCTTGAGTGATAACTATTATTGTATGAAAACTCCGCTAAGGGTAGGAAGTTATCCCAATGACCACCAAATTCTATCACACAAGCACGAAGCATATCCTCTAACACTTGAATCGTTCGCTCAGACTGACCATCGGTCTGAGGGTGAAATGCAGTTCTAAGATCCAACCTAGTACCCAATTCAGTATGCAATGTTTTCCAAAACTTAGAAGTAAACTGCGTACCTTTATCTGATATGATGGATAGTGGAACCCCATGCAATCGAACGATTTCTGAGATATAGATCTTGGCTAACTTCTCTGCATTGTAAGTCACCTTGACCGGAATAAAATGAGCAGACTTAGTTAACCTATCAACAATCACCCAAATGAAGTCATACTTACCCATTGTCTTTGGAAGACCAACCACAAAGTCCATTGCGATTCTCTCCCACTTCCATTTAGGAATGGGCATTCTCTGAAGCGTTCCTCCGGGCCTCTGGTGTTCATACTATACTTGTTGATAGTTTGGACATTTGGCAATAAAGTCAACAATATCGCGCTTCATTCTACTCCACCAGAAGTGTTGCTTTAGGTCGCGATACATCTTGGTTGCACCCGGATGTATAGAATACCTTGAACTATGAGCCTCTATCAGAATAGTGTTGATCAAATCATCGACGCGGGGTATACATACCCTTCCCTTAATCCTCAAAACACCTTCCTCGTCGATTGTTGCTTCTTTAGCCTCTCCTTGCAACACTTTATCTCGAATCTGGATCAATTTCTCATCATCAAACTGCTTCCCCTTAATCTTGTCAAGGAAGGAGGATCTTGCCTCCACACAAGCTAACAATCCTCCCCTCTCGTTCACTTCTAACCTCATGAGGTCATTAGCCAAAATCTGCACTTCTCTAGCCAATGGGCGTCTAGAAGCTTGCATATGAGCTAGACTTCCCATGCTTCCCGCCTTTCTACTTAAGGAATCTGCCACAACATTCGCCTTCCCCGGATGATACAAAATAGTGATGTCGTAGTCCTTCAGTAGTTCCATCCATCTCCTTTGTCTCAAGTTCAAATCTTTCTGAGTAAAGACAAACTGTAGACTACGATGATCCGTATAGACTTCACACTTAACCCCATATAAATAGTGCCTCCATTGCTTTAATGCAAACACTACCGCGGCCAATTCCAAATCATGAGTTGGATAGTTACGTTCATGCACTTTAAATTGTCTTTAAGCATAAGCAATCACGTTCTTCTCTTGCATTAGCACTGCACCCAAACCCGAATAGGATGCATCACAATAAACAATGAAGTTCTTACCCTCTACCGGCAAGGTGAGGATAGGTGCGGTAGTCAACAAAGTCTTGAGTTTCTAAAAACTTTCTTCGCACTCATCCGACCTTACAAATGGAACATTCTGCTTAGTCAAGTTCGTCAATTGGGAAGCAATAGAAGAGAATCCCTTGACAAATCGGCGGTAGTAGCTAGCTAACCCAACAAAGCTTCTTATTTCTGACACATTAGTGGGTCTTACCCAGTTCTTCACTGTCTCAATCTTAGAAGGATATACCATCATTCCATCCTTAGAAACCACGTGCCCCAAGAAGGACACTGCATCTAGCCAAAACTCACACTTAGAGAACTTGGAATAAAGCTTTTTCTCCCTCAACATTTCCAATAAAATTCTCAAATGATCCTCATGTTCCTTCTTGCTCTTTGAGTATATCAGTATATCATCAATAAATACGATCACAAAGAGATCTAAATACGGCTTAAATATCCAGTTCATCAAGCTCATGAACGCAGCAGGGGCATTCGTAAGACCAAAGGACATCACTACAAATTCATAATGCCCATACCTAGTCCGAAAAGCAGTCTTTGGCACATCCGTTGCCCGTATTTTCAATTGATGATAACCGGATCTCAAGTCAATCTTAGAGAAGACACAAGTACCTTGTAACTGATCGAACAAGTCATCAATGCGAGGAAGAGGATACTTATTCTTAATAGTTACCTTGTTCAACTGCCGGTAGTCTATGCACATCCGAAAACTCCCATCCTTCTTCTTCACAAACAAAACCGGAGCACCCCAAGGAGATGCACTTGGTCTAATGAAGCCTTTGCTCAACAACTCTTGAAGTTGAGCCTTTAACTCTCTTAACTTCGCGGGATCCATTCTGTTAGGGGGTATAGAAATGGGGAAAGTGCCCGGTTCAAGATCGATACAGAAGTCAATGTCCCTATCTGGTGGCATACCAGGAAGATCTGCAGGGAACACATCCAAAAACTCGCGGACTATCGAAACCGACTCAATCAAAGGTACTTGGGTAGTGTCATCCTTGAGATGGTCTAAGAAAGCTAAACACCCTTTACTAACCATTTTCTTAGCACGAAGAAAGGAGATGATACGCACCGGATTGGAAGTGTAGTCCCCCTCTCACACTAACAGGTCTGTCCCAAGTTTGGCTAACGTTACTGTCTTAGCATTACAATCCAAGATCGCAAAATTCGGAGAAAGCCAAGTCATACCCAGAATTACATCAAAGTCGACCATTTCTAAGATAACCAAGTCTACATAAGTGTTGCTCCGCACAAATTTCACCAAACAAGACCTATATACCTTTTCAACTATCACAGACTCACCCACCGGAGTAGAAACACGAATAGGCATGTCAAGTAATTCACAATGTAAATTGAGACCATTAGAAAATGAGGAAGATACATAAGAAAATGTGGATCTGGGATCAAACAATACAGAAGCCATGCAATCACAAACCAAAAGTTTACCTGTGATGACAGCATCAGACGCCTCTGCTTCAGACCGCCCAGGGAAAGCGTAACAATGGGCCCTATCGTTTGCCTGTCCATTGCCCCTACCATGTTGTGATTTAGTGGCTCCAGTTTGCCCATCACCTCGGCCGTTTTGGTGACCACCATTACCTCGACCACCGCGTCCTCCAGAATGACGGCCTCTTCCATAACCACCTCTACCTCTAGCTATTGGGGGCCGATAACTCTGTTTTGGACAATATCTCTTAATATGTCCAATCTCCCCACATCCGTAGCACTCTCGGGGTTCATGCATAGGTCTCTCAGAGAAGTGTTGGCCGGTCTGAGGTGGACCCCCAACTACAGTCTGTAGTGAAGACTCAATGGGTCGAACTGAGTAACCTCCGGAACTCTGTCCTCTAGAGTAGGAACCACTAAGCTCACCTTCCTTTCGAAACCTTTTTGATGTCGATGTAGAGGTGAAGTCATCGGGCTTCACTCCTTCCACCTCTATCACGAAGTCTACCACTTCTTGGAAGGATTTTGCCGTAGCCGCTACATGTAAGGCCGAAATTCGCAACTCTGACCTCAACCCCTTCACAAACCGGCGAATCCGCTCATGTGGACTGAAAGAAAGTTGCGTGGCATATCTGGATAGTGCACGAAACCTAGACTCATATGCATTGACCGACATCCTACCTTGCTCTAGGCTCAAGAACTCATCCCTCTTCCTATCCCTCAAAGTCTGTGGGATGTACTTCTCCATAAACAAGTTAGAGAATGTTACCCAAGTCATGGGTGGTGCCTCTGTTGGTTGACACTCAACATGTGATCGCCACCACATTTTGGCGTTCGCTTGGAACTGATAACTCACGAACTCAACACCAAACCGTTCTACTATACCCATCTTGTGTAGTAGCTCATGACAGTCAACCAGAAAATCGTAAGCATCCTCACATTCAGCACCCTTGAAGATTGGAGGTTTCAATTTCAAAAACTTACTGAAAAGTTCATGCTGATCATTTGTCATTATAGGCCCAGTAGTCAGACGTGGAAACGTGCCTATGTCCAATGAGGCATCCATGCGGGGAGCCATAGTAGCCGCATGTTGTATCTCTGAAACCGGAGGTGTTGGTGCAGAAACAACAGGAGGTGCCTGACCGTGATCAGATAACCCGCTAAGATAAGCAAGAACCTGATTGATCATCTCTGGGGTAGGTTGGTGTGGAAATTCCTCATTCTGCTCTTGTTCAGTTTCCCCTTCCTCACCCTCTCTTACTACCTCCTCAGTCGGTGGAGGAGTCACCGCCCTAGCATCAGATGGACTAGGTGCTCGTCCTCTTCCTCTAGAGGACGTCCTCCCACGACCTCTACCACGGCCTCTTTCCGCTGTTCCCCCTCGAGCCACAGCCCCAGTGGCTGGCTCAGTTGTATCTTGCCTTGCTGGTGTTGGTGTTGGTGCGGTCGTTGCTCTAGTTCTAACCATCTGCGAAATAGAGTGAAGATGGTCAGATACCAATTTGTATCACCTAGATACCAATTGGATTCAAGTAGTAGCACGAAAGAAAGAAAGAAAGAATGGAATTTTCCTAAAGTCTTATAGCCTCTCAAAGAAAAGTAAAGGCGTCCCCCTACCGTTCCTTAAGACTCTACTAGACCTGTTCTTGTGTGATGAGACCAACGAACCTAAGGCTCTGATACCAAGTTTGTCACGACCCAAAACCGAGCCGCGACTGGCACCCACATTTACCCTCCTATGTGAGCAAACCAACCAATCTAACCCTTAACATTTCAATGTATATCAACAGAAAATAATGCGGAAGACCTAAACTCATTAATAAAATCGATTCAAAAACTATTATTATTCAACATCTATCATTCCCCAAAATCTGGAAGTCATCACCACAAGAACATCTATCTCAAATTACTAAACTAAGAATGTCTAAGAACAAAATAACTAAAAGCTAGTCCATGCCGGAAGTTCAAGGCATCGAGACATGAAGAGGGAGATCCAGTCCAAGCTAGAAGCATTAGCTCACCCTGAAATCCGGTATACTGATGACTGGCTAGGATTACTGTTGAGTTGAAGATGACGGAACGTTTGCTGCATAACAAAGAAAGAAACAAACAAGTAGGGGTCAGTACAAAACACAGGTACTGAGTAAGTATCATCGGCCAACTCAAAATAGAAAACAGTATATATCAGTAAATATCATAAATTAACTATAATACTCAACATGTAGCAACGACAAGTACTAAAATCATCAATAAGTACTAACAAGTTCATCCATGAGGACTCAAGCCTCAATATCATACTCATTTGGGAATTAGATTCATTAGATTGAATTTATTAACATATTTCAAGATTCATTATCTTTATTCCCCTCGTGTCGGTACGTGACACTCCGATCCTCATATACTATCCTGGTACCGGAACATGGCACCCGATCCATATACTATCCTGGTGTCGGAACGTGACACTCCGATCCTCATTCTATCCTGGTACCGGAACGTGGCACCCGATCCATATGCTATCCTGGTGTCGGAATGTGACACTCCGATCCTCATTCTATCCTGGTACCGGAACGTGGCACCCGATCCATATACTATCCTGGTGTCTGAACGTGACACTTCGATCCTCATTCTATCCTGGTACCTGAACGTGGCACCCGATCCTCTATTTCTATCCTGGTACCGGAACGTGGCACCCGATCCCCTAATTCTTCAAGCCTTCTTTATACTAAGGCATCATCAATCTCAATATATAATTTATCAAGCCTTCTTTTACACTAAGGCATCATCATTAACAAGTGAATTAGGGTTTCTTTCAAGATTTAGGATTCAATAGCTTCATCATGCTTATTTTATCACAATCTCATAATCACAATCATGCAAGCATACAATTAAGCATATAGAAGGGTTTACAATACTACCAACACATATCATTCGCTATTAAGAGTTTACTACAAGATAGCATAAACCATAACCTACCTCCACCGACGATTAGTGATCAACAAGCAAATTCCCAAGCTTTGTGTTTTCCTCTTCTCGATCAATTCTCTCTCTTTCTCTTTCTCTTTGTTCTTTCTAGTTTTCTTATTCAAACCCTCTTTATTTTACCCTAATTAGCATATAATTAAGAATAAAATATGGCAATAATAACCCACTAATTAACTAAAGGTTACCTCTTTTAACCCCCAAGTAATTAGACTTATTAATATTAACCCACTAACTTTATAATTAAGGCAGGAATAGTCAAAAACGTCCCTTAAAACGTGTAAAGAAATCCGACTACAACTGGGATTACGCACTCTGTGACGGGCCGTCGTGCCTGCGACGGTCCGTCCTGCAGGTCTTCGCCAAGTTCAGAGACCCAAATTTCCACCAAGGGTCTGTGACGGTCCGTCACACCTGTGACGGTCCATCCTGCAAGTCCGTCACGAAGTTCAGAGAGTCGATTTTCAGTACCCAATTTTAGAATTTCTAAGTATATTGAAACGAGAGCCTGCGACGGTCCGTCGTGCCCATGACGGTCCGTCGTGGGTCCGTCGTCTCAGCCAATTTTTCCAGAAATAAAATCTGCTGCTCAAAACGACTAAACAGGTCGTTACATTGGTATTAGAGCATAAGGTTGTGGGAAATAGTTTAGGATCTAAAAGTATCACAAATCACATTTAGGAGAGTCTTGGTCATTGGTATGAGTCGTTTAGGAGAGTCTTAGGTTGATAGAGTTTCACTTTCTTCATTACTCGTGTATGGTGCCACAAAACTTAACTCCATACTATATCTCTCTTATTCTCCTATGTCCGGTGGTTTTCTAGGTGTGATTGCTTGTAAAGGTAAATGTTTCTATGTTGAGCGAGAGAAAGGTGAGTTTTAATGCTTATGATAGTTTTGTGGATAGAAGAGTTAATGTGAAGGTTAGTTTTGAGAATTGTGATGTGAAGCAATTTATGTGTATGTGTGACTTATGTGATTGGAAGGAATATAAAAATAAATTTTATGGTGATGTAGTTATCCTATGAACGTGTACAATGATAATATATAAACTAAGGAACAAATTTGGAGAGTGTTGAAACAATGTGGTAATATTGTGTGAAAGAAGGTATTTTGTTCCTTGAGTTAAGATATGTGATGTTTAAGAGTTCAGTGAGTTGTCCTTAACGGTGTTGTTCTAGATTGAATCCTAAGCGGAGAATGTTATGCTTGACTTTTAAGGTGATGTTTATTCTTGAGGTTCATGAGTTAAGAGTAGTGTCAGTTCCTACCTTGTGAGAAGTAAAGTGGTAATTTGAAGTATGAGATCTTGAAAATGGATCTACCCTATTGTGGGAGAATAAGTTGAGTAGAATAGTAGTTGATATCCATATTTTTTTGCTATCCTTATTCAAGCTTGAGACAAAAATCCTTGATAGTTTTCTAATATTTAATATTCTTGCATATTAGTATGAATTGAATATATCTTTATGTTATGAGATACTTGGATGGTAAAATATTTTGTAAGCTCTTGATGAGATTATGGTCACATTGGGAGAGTTTATAGTCAACCTATATTTCACTTGTTAAAGTGTTCCTAATGATAGTGCTTAATTGTTTCAAAGTTGTGTTGTCATGCTATAATGTGAGTTAGTATGATGTTTCTCTCATGTGGTCATTCCTTAATGTTTGAATTGCTTCAAAGATTGACTAAACGGATTGTTAGAATGTTTCACTATTAAAGTTTTGTATTCACTGTAAGAAATTTAATTTTTTTTGAGAAATTTAAATATTCTTGAACAATTGTTTCATTGTAGGTAAAAGTGTTGTATATGAGAAATGTTTAATATTGGAGAAGGTAGTTCCTCCATAGATGTAAACAAGGGTGAATTTGGAAATGTGAATGTTCTGGCAAAGGTATGTTTTGCAAAATGTTTGGAAATGTGAAATTGTGCTCCTTGTTAGTTGGTGTCATGACTATGAATATTTCTATCATAAATTAAATGTGTTATGTCAGGCTAAATAATTTCCTTATGGTCTTAAAAATTTAAGTGTCATTCAAGGATTAATTTTAATCCAAGTGGGGGAGAATGTAACACCCTAAACGAACTTAAGTGAACTAGAGCGTCATGAATGTTTCGTGAAATAAAATTGTGTTATAATGAGTAAGATTGATGTTCTTAGGTAGTGTGTGAAGTTTGGTTTAATTTTTAGGTCAAACATTTGAGAATGTCAATGATTTTCGGATGACTTGCCTTAGATTGTCGTGAGTGTCTTCACGTGTTTTGGAGAGATTTACGTGTTCATTTTAATCGAGATTCATTTGGGATGTTACAAAACATTGAAGTCATGAACCCACATAGGATCCACGAGGTGACCTAGGAGAGGACCCCATTCATTTAGAAAGAGGATGCCAAGGAGTAACTAAAGACGACCACAAGGGACGGACCATTTATTAACCAACGGCCCATCAACCTTCGGCGTAGAGTAGCCTTGCAAGTCTAGAAATATCCTGCACAGATGAAGCCACATTCCCAATCGACGTAACCCTAAAAACGGGGCGTAGATTGGGAAATGGTCCGTTGATGGAGAAACTATTGGTAACTCTCTGAAAAAGCTGTTAAAATCTGTTTTGACTTGGGGTGTTTGGTAAATTAAACCCAAGTTATTTATGAACCTTGGATGATATTTTTATGGTATTTTAGGATTATTAATGTGTTTTAAATCCTAATATTTTATTTTAGAATTCATTTCCCAAAACCCAGAACCCTTCCCTCAATAAAACTGTCTTAAACCTCCATAGAAGCTACAAGTCAAGAAGGAACTAGAAAGGATGTTGGTGGACGTTTCTTCATAAATAATTAGTGGGGTTTCTCCAATTTGAGGTATTGTAGCCATCCTTGAAATCTCTTCAATTCAAGGAGACCTTTCCAAACCTTTTCGAAACGGGTTTTTAAACTCTATCTTCGCCTATCTTTAACTCTAAATATGGTTCTGGCATGAAAAAATTATCAATAATTCAAATATGATGTTTCCATTGTTAGTTGGTGTTTTAATGCTAAAACATTAACCAAAAAATGCAAAAGCTTTTTATCAAATTTTGTCTTAAGAAATGCGTTAAATGAGCATGGTTTAGTAGTCTTGAGGTTTTGTTTTCGTTGTTGTCACGACCCAAAGCCGAGCAGCGACTGGCACCCACATTTACCCTCCTATGTGAGCGAACCAACCCATCTAAACCTAAACATTTCAAGATATATCAACAGAAAATAATGCGGAAGACTTAAACTCATTAATAAAACAATTCAAAACTATTATTATTATCCCCAAAATCTGGAAGTCATCATCACAAGAACATCTATCCTCAAATTACTAAACTAAAAACGTCTAAGAAGCTAAAACAAATAAAAGCTATTCCATGCCGGAAGTTCAAGGCATCAAGACTTGAAGAAGAAGATCCAGTCCAAGCTAGACGCATTAGCTCACCCTGAATTTCCGAAGGTAGTGAAGACTGGCTAGATCTACTGTTGAGTTGAAGTTGACGGAACGTTTGCTGCATTCCACAAATATCAAAGAAGAAAACATAAAGTAGGGGGTCAGTACAACCACAATTACTGAGTAGATATCATCCGCCAACTCAAAATAGAAAATAGTATATATCAGTTAATATTATAAATCAACTATAAACTCAACATGTAGCATCAACAAGTACCATCAAGTTCATCCATGAGGGCTCAAGCCTCAATACCATACTCATTTGGGAATTAAGTTTATTAGATTGAGTATATTTATCATAATTCAAGATTCATTATCTTTCTTCCTCTTGTGTCGGTACGTGACACTCCGATCCCCTACCACTATGTGTTGGTACGTGACACTCCGATCCCCTAATTCTACGTGTCGGTTCGTGACACCCGATCCCCTATATGTGTCGGTACGTGACACTCCGATCCCCTATATGTGTCGGAACGTGACACTCCGATCCCCTATATGTGTCGGTACGTGACACTCTGATCCCCTTATTATACGTGTCAGTTCGTGACACCCGTCCCACTAATACTATGTGTCAGAACGTGACACTCCGATCCACTAATACTATGTGTCAGAACGTGACACTCCGATCCACTAATACTATGTGTCGGAACGTGACACTCCGATCCACTAACCTCATTCTATCCGTTCATCAAGCCTTCTCTATACCAAGGCATCATCAATCCCATCACTTGAATTCATCAAGAGTTCTTTTATGCCAAGGCATCATCATTAATAACATAGATTAAAGTTTCTTTCAAGATTTGGGATTCAATGGTTTTCATCATGTTTGTTTTATCAAAATCACATAATCATATTCATGCAAGCATACAATTAAGCATATAGACAGGTTTACAATACCACCAATACATATCATTCACTATTAAGAGTTCGCTACGAATAACGTAAAAACCATAACCTACCTCCACCGAAGAATTCGATCAAGCAAGCAATTTCCCAAGCTTTGTTTCTTCTTCTCGTTTATCCTCTCTCTCAATTCGTTTCTCTTCCCTCTTCTTTTTCTTTCTATTTCTTTATCCAAACCCTCTTTATTTTACCCTAATTAACATGTAATTAAGAATAAAGATGACAATAATAGCACACTAATTAACTTAGGGTTACCTCTTTTAACCCCCAAGTAATTAGACTTATTAATATTAACCCTCTAACTTTATAATTAAGGAAAGAATAGTCCAAAGCGTCCCTTAAAACTTAGCCAGAAATCCGACTCCAACTGGGATTACGCAACCTGTGACGGGCCGTCGTGCCTGCGACGGTCCGTCATGAAGGTCGTCGCAGGGACCAGAACTCCATTTTTCACTAAGGAGTCTGTGACGGTCCGTCACACATGTGACGGTCCGTCCTGCACTTCCGTCATGACGTTTAGAGACTCGTTCACCGTACCAAATTCTCAAGAGTTGAAGTGTTTTGCAACGGGAGCTCAGGACGGTTCGTCGTAGCTGTGACGGCACGTCCTGCAGGTCCGTCACAAATTACAGAGAGTCAATTTCAATACCCAAATTTCAGAATTCTAAGTGTTCTGGAACGAGACACCCACGACGGTCCGTCGTGCCCACGACGGTCCGTCGTGGTACACGTCGTTCCAGCCAGTTTTTCCAGAATTAAAATCTGCTGCTCAAAACGACTAAACAGGTCGTTACAATAGATACCAATTTACCCATCGTTCGTCCTCGAACGATCACAAGAAGTAAAACAGGGGTGAGAATGAGTACCTGAATCTTTGACTAGATGTGGGTATCTTTCTTGCATATCTGCCTCCTTCTCCCAAGTGGCTTCTTCAACCGGTCGATTCTTCCATTGAACTTTGATGGATGCAATCTCTCTCGACCTCAACTTGCGAACTTCTCTATCTAATATAGCAACCGGTTCCTCCTCATAAGTCAAATTCTCGTCAAGCAAAACTGAATCCCAAGGGATGATGTAGTTTCCATCCCCATGGTATCTTTTCAACATGGACACATGAAATACCGGATGCACTCCGGACAGCCCTGGAGGTAAGCTAATTCATAAGCCACCTCCCCTACTCACTTTAGTACCTCAAATGGTCCAATATACCTTGGACTAAGCTTACCTCTTTTACCAAACCGCATCACCCCTTTCATTGGCGAAACTTTCAACAAGACTTGTTCACCCTCCATGAACTCTAAGTCTCTAACCTTTCGATCTGCATATTCTTTTTGCCTACTTTGCGCCGCTAGAAGCTTTTCTTGAATAGACTTCACTTTCTCCAATGAATCCCTCAAAAGATCAGTACCCCAAGGTCTAACCTCGAATGCATCAAACCAACCAATGGGAGACCTACATCTCCTACCATACAATGCTTCAAATGGAGTCATATCCATGCTTGAGTGATAGCTATTGTTGTATGAAAACTCTGCTAAAGGTAAGAAGCTATCCCAATGGCCACCAAATTCTATCACACATGCACGAAGCATATCCTCCAACACTTGAATCGTTCGCTCAGACTGACCATCGGTCTGAGGATGGAACGCAGTACTAAGGTCCAACCTAGTACCCAATTCCGCATGCAGTGTTTTCCAAAACTTAGAAGTAAACTGCGTACCTCTATCTGATATGATGGATAGTGGGACTCCATGCAACTGAACCACCTCCGCGATGTAGATTTTTGCTAACTTTTTTGCATTATAAGTCACCTTGACCGGAATGAAATGAGCAGACTTGGTTAACCTATCAACAATCACCCAAATAGAGTCGTACTTACCCATCGTCTTTGGAAGACCTACCACGAAGTCCATTGCGATTCTCTCCCATTTCCATTCCGGAATGGGCATTCTCTGAAGTGTTCCTCCGGGCCTTTGGTGTTCATACTTTACTTGTTGACAGTTTGGACATTTGGCAATAAAGTCAACAAAATCGCGCTTCATTCTACTACACCAAAAGTGTTGCTTTAGGTCGCGGTACATCTTGGTTGCACCCGGATGTATAGAATACCTTGTACTATGAGCCTCTGTCAGAATAGTGTTGATCAAATTATCGACGCGGGGTACACATACCCTTCCCTTAATCCTCAAAACACCTTCCTCGTCGATTGTTGCTTCTTTAGCCTCTCCTTGCAACACTTTATCTCGAATCCGGATCAATTTCTCATCATCAAACTGTCTTCTCTTGATCTTGTCAAGAAAAGAAGATCTTGCCTCTACACAAGCTAACATTCCTCCCTTCTCATTTATTTCTAACCTCATAAGGTCATTAGCCTGAATCTGCACCTCTCTAGCCAATGGGCGTCTAGAAGCTTGCAAATGAGCTAGACTTCCCATGCTTCCCGCCTTTCTACTCAAAGCATCTGCCACAACATTCGCCTTCCCCGGATGATAAAAAATAGTGATGTCGTAGTCCTTCAATAGTTCCATCCATCTCCTCTGTCTCAAGTTCAAATCTTTTTGAGTAAAGACATACTGTAGGCTACGATGATTTGTGTATACTTCACACTTAACCCCATATAGATAGTGTCTCCATTGCTTTAATGCAAACACTACCGCAGCCAATTCCATATCATGGGTTGGATAGTTACGTTCATGCACTTTTAATTGCCTCGAAGCATAAGCAATCACATTCTTTTCTTGCATTAGCACTGCACCCAAACCCGAATAGGATGCATCACAATAGACAATGAAATTCTTGCCTTCCACTGGCAAGGTAAGGATAGGCGCGGTAGTCAACAAAGTCTTGAGTTTCTGAAAGCTTTCCTCACACTCATCCGACCATACAAATGGAACATTTTGTTTAGTTAAGTTCGTCAGTTGGGAAGCAATAGAAGAGAATCCCTTGACAAATCGGCGGTAGTAGCTAGCTAACCCAACAAAGCTTCTTATTTCTGACACATTAGTGGGTCTCACCCAATTCTTCACTGTCTCAATCTTAGATGGATCTACCATCACTCCTTCCTTAGAAGCCACGTGCCCCAAGAAGGACACTGCATCTAGCCAAAACTCACACTTGGAGAACTTGGCATAAAGCTTTTTCTCCCTCAACATTTCCAATACCATTCTCAAATGCTCCTCATGTTCCTTCTTACTTTTAGAGTATATCAGTATATCATCAATAAACAACATCACAAAGAGATTCAAATACGGCTTAAATATCCCGTTCATCCAGCTCATGAACGCAGCAGGGGCATTCGTAAGACCAAAGGACATCACTACAAATTCATAATGCCCATACCTAGTCCGAAAAGCAGTCTTTGGCATATCCGTTGCCCGTATTTTCAATTGATGATAACCGGATCTCAAATCAATCTTAGAGAAAACACACGCACCTTGTAATTGATCGAACAAATCATCAATGCGAGGAAGATGATACTTATTCTTAATAGTTACCTTGTTCAACTGCCGGTAGTCTATGCACATCCGAAAACTCCCATCCTTCTTCTTCACAAACAAAACCGTAGCACCCAAAGGAGATGCACTTGGTCTAATGAAGCCTTTGCTCAACAACTCTTGAAGTTGAGCCTTTAACTCTCTTAACTCCGCGGGAGCCATTCTGTAAGGGGGTATAGAAATGGGGCGAGTGCCCGATTCAAGATCGATACAGAAGTCAATGTCCCTATCTGGTGGCATACCAGGAAGATCTGCAGGGAACACATCCAAAAACTCGCGGACTACCGAAACCGACTCAATCGAAGGTACTTGGGTAGTGTCATCCCTAAGGTGTTCCAAGAAAGCTAAACAACCTTTACTAACCATCTTCTGAGCACGAAGAAAGGACACGATACGAACCGGATTGGAAGTGTAGTCGCCCTCCCACACTAACGGATCTGCCCCAGGCTTGGCTAGCGTCACAGTTTTAGCATTACAATCCAAAATCGCAAAACTCGGAGAAAGCCAAGTCATACCCAGAATTACATCAAAGTCACCCATTTCTAAAATAACCAAATCTACATATGTGTTGCTCCCCACAAAATTCACCAAACAAGACCTATATACCTTTTCAACTATCACAGACTCACCCAGCAGAGTAGAAACACGAATAGGCGTGTCAAGTAATTCACAATGTAAATTTAGACCATTAGCAAATGATGAAGATACATATGAAAACGTGGAGCCAGGGTCAAAATACAGATGCCATACAATCACAAACCAAAAGATTACCTGTGATAACAACATCAGACGCCTCCGCTTCAGATCTCCCAGGGAAAGCGTAACAATGGGCCCTATCACCAGTCTGTCCGTTGCCCCTACCATGTTGTGTCGTAGTGGATCCAGTTTGCCCATCACCTCTGCCGTTGTGGTGACCACCATTACCTCGACCACCACGTCCTCCAAAAAAGCGGCCTCTACCATGACCACCTCTACCTCTAGCTATTGGGGGTCAGTAACTCTGTTTTGGACAATTCCTCCTAATATGTCCAACCTCCCCACATCCATAATACTCTCTGCAGTCAGGCATAGGTCTCTCGGAGTAGTGTTGACCGTTCTGAGGTGGACCCCCAACTACAGTCTGTAGTGAAGACTGAATTGGTCGAACTGAGTAACCTCCGGAACTCTGTCCTCTAGAGTAAGAACCATTAAACTCACCTCCCCTTCAAAACCTTTTTGATGTCGATGTCGTGGTGAAGTCATCTGGCTTCACTCCTTCCACCTCTATCACAAAGTCTACCACCTCTTGGAAGGATTTTGCCGTTGCCGCTATCCGTAAGGCCGAAATCCGCAATTCTGACATCAACCCCTTCACAAACCGGCGAATTCGCTCTTGTGGACTGAAATAGAGTTGAGTGGCATACCTTGATAAAGCACGAAACTTATCCTCATATGCATTAACCGACATCCTACCTTGCTCTAGGCTCAAGAATTCATCTCTTTTCCTATCCCTCAAAGTCTGTGGGATGTACTTCTCCATAAACAAGCTAGAGAATGAGGCCCAAGTCATAGGTGTTTCCTCTGTCGGTTGACACTCAACATGTGATCGCCACCATATCTCGGCGTTCCCTTGAAACTAATAACTCACGAACTCAACACCAAACCGTTCTACTATACCCATATTGTGTAGTAGCTCATGACAATCAACCAGGAAATCGTAAGCATCCTCAGATTCTGCACCCTTGAAGACTGGAGGTTTCAATTTTAAGAACTTACTGAAAAGTTCATGCTGATAATTTGTCATTATAGGCCCAGTAGTCAGACGTGGAAATGTGCCCATTTCCAATGATGCATCCATGCGGGGAGCCATAGCAGCCGCATGTCGTATCTCTGAAAATGGAGGTGTTGGTGCAGAAACCACTGGAGGTGCCTGACCCTGATCAGATATCCCGCTAAGATAAGCAAGAACCTGATTGATCATCTCTGGGGTAGGTTGGGGTGGCAATTCCTCATTTTGCACTTGTTCATTCTCCCCTTCCTCACCCTCTCTTACTACCTCCTCAGTCGGTGGGGAGTCACCGCCCTAGCATCAGATGGACTAGGTGCTCGTCCTCTTCCTCTAGAGGACATCCTCCCACGACCTCTACCGTGGCCTCTTGCCACTGTTCTTCCTCGAGCCACATCCCCAGTGGCTGGCTCAGACATTTCTTGCCGTGCCGTTGTTGCTGCTGGTGCGGTCGTTGTTCTAGTTCTAACCATCTGCGAAATAGAGTGAAGATGGTCAGATACCAATTTGTATCACCTAGATACCAATTGGACTCAAGTAGTAGCACGAAAGAAAGAAAGAAAGAATGGAATTTTCCTAAAGTCTTATAGCCTCTCAAAGAAGAGTAAAGGCGTCCCCCTACCATTCCTTAAGACTCTACTAGACTCGTTCTTGTGTGATGAGACCAATGAACCTAATGCTCTGATACAAAGTTTGTCACGACCCAAAACCGAGCCGCGACTGGCACCCACATTTACCCTCCTATGTGAGCGAACCAACCCATCTAAACCTTAACATTTCAAGATATATCAACAGAAAATAATGCGGAAGACTTAAACTCATTAATAAAACAATTCAAAACTATTATAATTATCCCCAAAATCTGGAAGTCATCATCACAAGAACATCTATCCTCAAATTACTAAACTAAAAACGTCTAAGAAGCTACAACAAATAAAAGCTAGTCCATGCCGGAAGTTCAAGGCATCAAGACTTGAAGAAGAAGATCCAGTCCAAGCTAGACGCATTAGCTCACCCTGAATTTCCGAAGGTAGTGAAGACTGGCTAGATCTACTGTTGAGTTGAAGTTGACGGAACGTTTGCTGCATTCCACAAATATCAAAGAAGAAAACATAAAGTAGGGGGTCAGTACAACCACAAGTACTGAGTAGATATCATCGGCCAACTCAAAATAGAAAACAGTATATATCAGTTAATATTATAAATCAACTATAAACTCAACATGTAGCATCAACAAGTACCATCAAGTTCATCCATGAGGGCTCAAGCTTCAATACCATACTCATTTGGGAATTAAGTTTATTAGATTGAGTATATTTATCATAATTCAAGATTCATTATCTTTCTTCCTCTTGTGTCGGTACGTGACACTCCGATCCCGTACCACTATGTGTCGGTACGTGACACTCCAACCCCTAATTCTACGTGTCAGTTTGTGACACCCGATCCCCTATATGTGTCGGTACGTGACACTCCGATCCCCTATATGTGTCGGAACGTGACACTCCAATCCCCTATATGTGTCGGTACGTGACACTCCGATCCCCTAATTTTATGTGTCGGTTCGTGACACCCGTCCCACTAATACCATGTGTCGGAACGTGACACTCCGATCCACTAATACTATGTGTCGGAACGTGACACTCCGATCCACTAATACAATGTGTCAGAACGTGACACTCCGATCCACTAACCTCATTCTATCCGTTCATCAAGCCTTCTCTATACCAAGGCATCATCAATCCCATCACTTTAATTCATAAAGCCATCTTTTATACCAAGGCATCATCATTAATAACATAGATTAAAGTTTCTTTCAAGATTTGGGATTCAATGGTTTTCATCATGCTTGTTTTATCAAAATCACATAATCATATTCATGCAAGCATACAATTAAGCATATAGACAGGTTTACAATACCACCAATACATATCATTCACTATTAAGAGTTCACTACGAATATCGTAAAAACCATAACCTACCTCCACCGAAGAATTCGATCAAGCAAGCAATTTCCCAAGCTTTGTTTCTTCTTCTCGTTTATCCTCTCTCTCAATTCGTTTATCTTCCCTCTTCTTTTTCTTTCTATTTCTTTATCCAAACCCTCTTTCTTTTACCCTAATTAACATGTAATTAAGAATAAAGATGACAATAATAGCCCACTAATTAACTTAGGGTTACCTCTTTTAACCCCCAAGTAATTAGACTTATTAATATTAACCCTCTAACTTTATAATTAAGGAAAGAATAGTCCAAAGCGTCCCTTAAAACTTAGCCAGAAATCCGACTCCAACTGGTATTACGCAACCTGTGACGGGCCGTCGTGCCTGCGATGGTCCGTCACGAAGGTCGTCGCAGGGACCAGAACTCCATTTTTCACTAAGGAGTCTGTGATTCCGTCACACATGTGACGGTCCGTCCTGCACTTCCGTCATGACGTTCAGAGACTCGTTCCCCGTACCAAATTCTCAAGAGTTGAAGTGTTTTGCAACGGGAGCTCACGACAGTTCGTCGTAGCTGTGACGCCACGTCCTGCAGGTCCGTCACAAATTACAGAGAGTCAATTTTAATACCCAAATTTCAGAATTCTAAGTGTTCTGGAACGAGACACCCACGACAGTCTGTCGTGCCCACGACGGTCCGTCGTGGTACCCGTCGTTCCAGCCAGTTTTTCCAGAATTAAAATCTGCTGCTCAAAACAACTAAACAGGTCGTTACAGTTGTGTTGATATTGTTCTTTAGCTACTGCCCTAAGGGCTATTTTATGATGAATTGTTGATTGAATTGTAAATAGGTCTGAAAGCTATGGAAGAATGATAAGTTCTTTTCTTTGTTTACTCTCTTTATGAAATGCTCTTGAGCGGTATGGTCAACTTTCTTGGTGATGCTTTTCAATTGATGAATTTGGATATACATGGTATGTATTTTAAGTGACTCTTTTGTCACGACCCAGATTCTTGAATCTGGATCACAACCGGCGTCGTTGACCTCTCAGAGATTGCAAACAAGACTCATCTTGCATTCATCACATTCATCTAGTTAAATTTGCGAAAAATTTAAAACTATTTATATGTATGAAGTATACATAGACTTCATATAATTATTTTTTAGATACATCATATACTAAGTTCACCATAAGAGAACAAAAATCAAACATAAAGAATCAATTCAAAACTAAAGATTAATATATCATAAATAGTTTACCAAACATGGCATTATTATAAAGCTTCGAAATGAAGTTGCGAAAGAAATTCTAAGGACAACATCAACTAGCTATTTCTAAAACTAAGGATACACTAAATTTGTAGCATCCTCATAATCAAGAGGACCTAGGAAATGGTTTGGAAAAACATTTATGTCCAAACCGCTGCAAGTGTCGTCAACAAATCTTGTTACCTTTACCTATAAAAAAAGTAAATAGTAGGGAGCTAGTACACCACTTTTACTAAATATGGGTGTATGCGCACATACACATAAGGATATGCATGATCAAAGAAAGCTCTTCCTAAACAACATGCTATTTCTTGAAAGTCTAGTCACTATACTTCCTAAATCGTTAGATGTGAATTGTTGTATGAATATGATGTATTTTAATGTATTCAAAGAATACGACTCCTTTTATATATGATTAAAAACATTAGTATCATCCACATAATTTTAGAACAACTTGGGTGAAGATATGAGATTTGATCCTCTTAGGACGAGAGCTCCTCTTTATAAAGTTAGATTATTTTTAACTCTTTTTCTTATTATTGTTGTGTATTTCAATAATTCATTTGGTCCTATGTTTTACTTACAAGTGCAGTGATTCATTGTATTCCCATACCCACAATGAATCGATGTAAGTAATCCAAGGACTAAGGAATGATTTCCCTAGCTTATAGTTAGTCATTTTGTACACTATATATCCATTACCTTTCATAAGAAATTCTCTATTGATTATTCCATTGACTTCATTAATTTCATGTTTTATATGTAATACATTCCATATAAAATATTGTTTGGAATCGTTGATGTAGTATAAGACATCTCAAGTGAGGGCCCAACATATGGGACCTCAACCCGAGGGCCTTCTTTATCAAACCCAGAGTTTGCTTCATTTGTTCATTCATACTTCACATTATTCATTTCATTCATTCGTACGCTTATTACATACCATCTATACCTAAGATAAAGTTTAAGACTCTCATCGGGATCATAAAGTGCAATGACCAAGAAAGACCTAATGTCATTACTTTGATTTAATTTCACCTCCTGATTTTCTTGCATAAACACCTTTGGTATCGTTCAATTAATTATCTTTAATACATTGAGGAACTCCAACTTTAGCCGACATAGATCAAGTAAGCATCATGAAATTCTAGTGTCTACCCCACACTAAAAAAAGAGGTGGAATCACCAGCCAAATTGACCTAAAACATGCTAGCATACATTGGAATTGAACCCTGCCAGAACCATATATTGACAGTATAGGTTTGAAGACTATGATATGTAAGGAGAACCATACCCGTCATGCTGGACAATCTCATCTCATGAGGGTTACTTGAACCTCCTCCGAGATTCCCAAAATAACGCATCACCGCTCATAGCTAGGCTATCGATGCTCAGTATAAAATTCCATTTCATGCAACTCAGACGTCAAAAGAAGATGACTTATATTATGAGGACATCATATCTCAATAGATGATTTCTCATATCATTATTAATATTAAGTATACATCAGTATAAATACTTTCATTAGAGTGTACATAGACACTGGTCTCTTCATTAGCTTTACACTCATATAGGTGAGTAAGGTTTGGTAAATTTTACTCACACTATTGATGACTTGTCATTCTTTTCTTTACATTGATGAAATCTGAATTATCCTTACATAAAATCTTCATTGTTAATGAGACTTGTCTCACTCATTCTAACACCTTCATTCGTGAGTATTTTGAACATAATATCTTAGTTATAAGTGAGACTTGTCTCACTTCTTTTAACACCTCATTCTGGTCAACTTCTAAACTTAGGCATCTTTAAGTATGTTATTACTTAAGTTACTTGCTTACTTTCGTTTGATATCTTCATATTATCGTTTATGGATGATGAGAACTTCACTCAATGAATTAGATATGATCTTAGTTCATTTTATTAGGGCATGTTGAGACTTGACCCAATTATTGGCATGCCTTTGGATATGGATTCATTGAATTACCTTAGATGTTCTTATATTGTCATTTTATTACTTTGGCTATATATGATTGGCAAAAAATAAGTATTGGCCAAAAAAATTAAAAAATTGACTTCATAACCAATTTAATGGAACAAGATAAAGTTACACTCATTCATATTAGTTTTGTATACCTTAGTCATTAGCTAGTCTTTTAATTATTTAAATATAACAATATATCCAATTTCATTTATCACTCTTAGAAGATGTAGTTTTAGTAAATTTATTGGCATAAGGTAGGCAATTCATTCAAGTATAATTTCATGGAATCATTATTAAATTCTATTACATATTTTAAAAATAATGTTGTAGACAAATTTATTGGCATAAGCCAAACTTTAAGATGCTCTTGAACTTTTAATCTTTGATTAACTCTAACTATTCAGTTCTTGTTTTGGAAAAGCTATGATGTCATTTTGCATAATAGATTAATGAACTAACTTTGGTTCTTAATGAAAGTTATAACTACTTATTTAATGCTATTACGTTTCCAAGTTCGTGTGGATAGAGTATGTTGGGACTTTTCCTATTGATTGGCATACAATATGTTATGAGTTCATTGGCGTAGAGATTGGTATCACTCTGTTAGTATAACTTCACACATTTTTTTGGGGGATAATATTTTGGACATTGTTTTGCTAGCCAATTTGTTGGCATAAACAAAACTTTCACATATGGTGGTCATTTAAACTTTATTTGTTGGAAGCAAACCTTTTTTCATTCAAGTAACTTACAATTATCGTTCAATGAACAGCCTATAAAAGTAGACTCAACTTCACAAGCAACTCATAACAACTTCGCCTTCCTCACATACAAAACTAAGCATTATGTTATTTCTTAATCTGTGTAACGAATCACTCAATCATCTGAACCCAATGTATATACATTAATCATTAATAAATCAAGAACTTATAATATCACTTAAAACCACATACCAACTACATGTTGAAGCTTACATATATATACATAAAGGATCAAAAACAAGGATAACGAGGGAGATGGACATTCAACATTATTATTGGGAAACAACACTAGTTTCAAAATTAATGAGCTTGAAACGTTTGAAAAGCCTCTTGGAGAAAGAATTCCATGAGAGGAAACCCATACCTTAAGTAGAACTTAATATGCGAATACCTCCTTTAACGAACCTTGAAGAAACCTCAATGTAACCTTGAAAATCATCTAAGAATTTCTTTTCTTGCATTTTGGTCACTATTTTTCTCACGCTTGTTTTCTGGTTTTAGTCATGTATTTGTTTGAGTTTGAACTTGGTTTTTAGGTTTAGGAACTGACCTTGACTTATTAAACATAGGTTTTAATAAGTCAATTAAACAAATTAATTAACTAATTCCAAAAAAACCCTCTAAAGTTTATTAAACATAGGAGAACATAACACTTTATTCAAATCTGGAAATTAGTGTTGACTATGGTTTTGGAAACATTTTGACTTTATATTAATCAATTAATTTATTTATTTAATTAAATTAGGTACCTAGGGTAATTAATAAATTAACCTAAAGTCATAGTAACAGAAATTAAACCTTTTTGACCATCCTAGGTTAAGTACTAGGATGTTTCTTGAGTTGTACTATGCTAGTGTAAGAATTTTGGTTTGACCCCTGTAGTTTAATTAATTAAATTAATAATTTAATTAATTAATTGATATAGTGTAATTACTAAGTACCCTTAAGTCGTTATAACCATGACTAATCCTTTGAATCATCCTAGAACACGTACTAGGTTATCTTTTTCTTGTTATAACCAAAATATTGAAATTGTTTTTAGATTTCGGTTTTTCCCCTTTAAATTAATTAATTAATTTTCTAAATTAATCAATTAAGTATCCTAGGTTAACAAATAAATTACCCTTAAGTCGTTAGAATCTTAGCTAACTCTTTGGACCATCCTAGGTTGCCGGGTGCACTAATGGATCCAATTTAGTTAGTCCTAGGTTAGTTAGCTATTTTGGGCAGTAGGTTAGATTCTAAAATTGGTTATAAGTTAGTCTTCACATTTAGTGGTCCCTTATGAACCTTTTTGTTCCCTTAATTACCCTAACCGAATTCGGTTAGGGTGTTACCCTCCTTTGGTGCTTCTACACATGTCTTGTACATGTGCTTCCACATGGGTTTGTTGTCGTTTCCTAACTTACTATTGTTTTGTGGTTCCTTTGTGAATGTTTACTTATTGTCCCAAGGACTCTAACAATGTCCTTGGGCACTACTTAATTTATTTATTCATTTTAATTTGTCATGCGAATGGTACTAGGCTTGACACTTAGATGCCTAGTACTTTGTGTGAAACTATTCATAATTGATTTTCTTTTAGTTTAGGGTCTATACTGCATGTACATTTATTGATCATCAATCTTTGATTGGGGTATGACAGCCCAAAAACTATATTTCTTATTCATATATAGAAAATTGGCTAACATCCCTTAGATGATTTTTCTATACTATGCCCAATATTTCTCAATATTGGGCCTTGGGTTGCCTATGTACCCCCAATATGCTATCCTAAGGGCATGCTGGTTTTTCATTAGACATATGATTTTCCAGAGTGTTACATTATCCCCCCCTTAGGAACATTCTTCCCCGAATGACACTTATATATCATTTAAACAAATAGGGTGACTCAGTTTAGAGTACTTAAATGTTTCTATTTTGTGAATATCTAATTCACAATTATTTGGATGATGCATATAATTCAAGATTATTTGAAGCTTTTTTGTTTAATTGAGGAATTTCATTCCAAATCACACTTAACTTAATGAACATCACAAGTCATGCAACACAGGAAACATTTGTATGCTACACAAAAATAACAAATGAAATACAAACGTAACATCATTTTAACTCACATAGTGCTATTATAACACATACGATTAGTGACCTATTACACCAAATCATCTAATGCACTTATTAAACATAGAGTTTCTTAAACATAAACCAAACTTAGGAATAGAATAACTAACCCCCTAGATAACATCTTGTTGGCCTTAAGATTTAAACATAATGACGCCCAACTTAATTTCAAAGAGACTTGCCACTATGCCATCTACATCTCTACATACCCCTTCTTTCTTAACACTATCTCCCATGGGAGTACTAACTCATGGAATCATTAGCCAATTCTATTACATATTTTGAAAATAATGTTGTATTAAAATTTAATGGCATAAGCCAACCATTCACTACCCTTGAACTTTTAATCTTTGATTAACTAACAAGAACTATTCAATGTTTTGTTTGGCCAAGCTATGAAGTTATTTTGGCATTATAGATTCATGAACTAGCTTTGATTCTTCATGAAAGTTATAACTTCTTATTAGATGCTATTACGTTCACAAGTTGGTGTGCAAAGAGTATGTTGTGACTTGTTCCACTGATTTTCATACCCTATGTTATGATTTCATTAGTGTATAGATTGGTATCACTTTTTTAATATAACTTCACACATTTTTCTGGGAGAAAATATTTTGGATATAGTTTTTCTAGCAAATATGTTGGCATAAACTAAAGTTTCACATATGGTGGTCATATAAACTTAATTTATTGTAAGCCAACCTTTTACATTATATATAATTATCATTAAATGAACATCCTATAACAGTAAAGTTAACATCACAAGCAACTCATAAGAACTTCATCTTTCTCGAACACAAAACTAAGTGTTATGTCATTCCTTAATCTTTGTAATTAATCACTCAATAATCTGAATCCAATCTATAGACATAATAAATCATTGATAAATCAAGAACATATAAAATAAGTTAGAACAACATACAACCAACATTTTCAGTATTACATCTATATACTTACAGAGTAAAAAACAAGGTTAACTAGGGAGATGGACGTTAAAAAATATCATTTATAAACAACCCTAGTTTCGATATTCATGAGTTTGAAATGTTTCAAAAGCCTCTTGGAGAAAAAATTCAATGAGATAAAAACCATATCTTGAGTAGAACATAATCTACAAATACCACCTTGAATAAACATTGATAAAAGCTCGAAGAAACCTTGAAAATCATCTTAGAAATTTTCTGTTTTATTTCTCTTGCGTTTTGTGCACTATTTTTCTCGCGTTTGTTTTCTTGTTTTAGTCGTGTATTTGTTTGAGTTTGAGCGTGGTTTTTAGGTTTAGGAACTGACCTTGACTTATTAAACTTAGGGTTTAATAATTTAATTAAATAGATAAATTAACTAATTCTTTAAAAAAAAAACCCTCCTAAGTTGACTTAACATATGAGAACATAACACATAGTCAAATTTGTTGACTATGGTTTTGGTCAATATTTTTAATTTATATTAATAAATAAGATCCTTAATATAATTAATGTAGGTACCTAGGGCAAGTAATAAAGTACCCTCAAGTCATTGGAACCAAAATTAACCCTTTTGGACCCTCTTAGGTTAGGTACTAGGATGTTTCTTGAATTGTACTAGGTTAGTGTAAGAATTTGTGTTTGACCCCTTTAATTTAATAAATTAAATTTCTAATTTAATAAATTAAATGGCTAATTTAATTAATTAAATTAAATAGTGCAATAAATAAAGTACCCTTAAGTTGTTATAATCATAACTAATCCTTTGAACCATCCTAGGTTAGGTACTAGGTTGTCTTTTTCTTGTTTTAACCGAAATCTTGAAATTGTTTGTTGATTTAGTTTTTTCCATGTTCAAAAAATTAATTAAGTTGCTAAATTAATTAATTAAATAGCCTAGGATAATTACTAAAGTACCTTAAGTCATTAGGATCTTAGCTAACTCTTTTGACAATCCTAGGTTGTCGGGTTCTTTAATGGGTCCAATTAGGTTAGTCCTAGGTTAGTTAGATATTTGGGGCAGTAGGTTAGAGTCTTAAACTAGTTAGGAAGTTAGGCCCCACATGCACTGGACCCCTGATGCACGTTTTCCCCCTTAATTACCCTAACCGAATTATGATAGGGTGGTCCCCTCTTTTGGTGGTTGTTCATATGTCTTGCACATATGCTTGCACAAGGGTTAGTTGTATGTTCCTAAATAACTATTAATATATGGTTCCTTTCGGAATGTTTACTTATCATCCCAAAGACCCTCTCTATGCCCTGGGGCACTGCTTAAATTACATGATCATTTTTAATGGTCATGTGGAATGGTACTAGGCTTGATACTTGTATGCGTAGTACTTTGTGTGAAACTATTCATAATGGATTTTATTTTAGATTAGGGTCTTCATATGCAGGTATATTCATTGAATATCAATCTTTGATTGGGGTAGGACAACATAAAATGTATATTTCTTATTCGTAAATAGTAAATTGGCTAATATCCCTTAGGTAATTTTTCTATACTATGCCCAATATTTCTCAATATTGGGCATTGGGGTGCCTATGCGCCCCTAATAGTCTATCCTAACGGCATACTGACTTTTCAATATACAGATGATTTTGCAGAATGTTACATTTTTGAAGGCCTAATGTGTGGAATGAAGTGATAATTAATATGGTTCTTGTAATGTGTATTATGAAGCTTGAATTACATAAATGTAAAGTTACTTATGTATTTTGAAAGATTCCATGAAGTATTATTATGTAAAGTAACATGATTATGATGTTATTATTGTGAATTTTACTTATGAAGCTAATTATGAGAAGTACGCTAGATATAATGTCTCGATGAATTATATGACTAAGTGAAGCATGTTAGGGTTTGTATTGTGATGAATAAAGGTGAGGGCATTTACAGAATTGAATGTAAACTAAATGATGATTATGTGCAAGGTCTGTTTACCTATACAAACACACAGTTGAATGAATTAATGAAGCAAAGCTAAGTCAAAAAGGGAAGTTTTGGGGTGAACACTCTTCGTGTGTTGAGATGATGTGTGTAGTATAAATCTCATTATATTCTAAAAGCTTTCTAAGATAGGTAGGAAAATGATACCCTTCGTTATTTGAGATGTGGTGTCCATTAGTTATCCATAACCTATTGTAGAAAATTTTGAGAATTCCTTGGTGAGTTATGCCTTACACCGAGAGGATATGAAGTTCTCCAGCGGAGAGTAAGCCTAGAAGGGGTAGTCTTGAGGATCACCTAGGTGTGTATCGAAGGAGTTGTATGGGAGTTTACTTCATCTATTTCCTTGGTAAGTCTTAGGATAACCTTATCTAGGGAAACTCGTATGGACATGTGTTCACTTCCTATTGGCTTGACTATGGTTGTTCACTGTTTTGGGATCAAGATATTTCACTGTAATGCTAAAATGAATTCATTGTAATTTTGGAGAGTTCACACTAAAATAGTACTTTTTTTAAGTTATTGAAATCTTTCTCCATGTGATAAATTTTGATTTCTATGTTGTTTTAATCTTATATTCATGAAGGTTTTACTTATTTGGCATCAAAATGTATTTATACTAAATTGTCCCTTTTTCCTTTTTTTTTTCATATTCAATACTTTGTACATTATATTTACTAACCCCATACTTTTCTATACTCTATAAGCATAATTTTGGAAACAAGGTTGTATACTAGAAGCAAAAGATTGGAAAAGAATCTGTCAAGAAAAAGTATGTCCTCATATATCCGACGACTTAGTCTATTTTATTAGTTCTTTATTTAAAGACTTATTATGTATTTCTTCCAAATGTATTGGGGTTTGTACATAAGATATTATGTCATGTGTTTAAGTTGTCCTGGGACGATGCGATTTTCTTAATATTTATGAAAGAATTCATTTTCATATTAAATGTCGTGAAAAGTTTTCCTTTCGCACTATTTTTCATGTCTTATGCAATGAATGATAGTTCATGGGCCTTTACCAGACCCCAAACTGTCATGTACGCCTTGTGACTTTCCAATAGTTCTCTCTAACTTGTAGGGGTTACTTGCGATTTCCCACAGACTAGGTATCAGAACATAATATTGTGGTAAGTAGTTTAGGGTCTAAAAGTCTCACAAGCCACGTCTATTATAGTCTTGGTCATTGGTGTGAGTAGCGACACATACAATGAGAAGTGGCTATAGGAGATTCACTTTCTTCATTACTCTTGAATCGTTTCATAGAACATAATTCAAAATGATCTATCTCTTCTTCTCCTTTGTCTCGTGATTTTCTAAATATTGTGATGCCTCTAAAATGACTTAGGTGAAGCTATAAAATACTATGGTTTCCATGATGGTCTAAGGTCCTAAAATTGTCTATATTGTTGTGTTGAGGTAGTGCCTATAATTTTAGGTACACTGAAAGTGAAAAGTCAAGGGACGACTAAGACGTTTGACAACTAAGTCTCCTATGTGCCTCAAATGTAATTATACGCATATTTGTGTATTTCACGAGTTAATTAGGTCCTTATATAAGTTAATATAGTATTTATAGGTAGTGCGTCAAGTTTCATAATGATTGGAGGTTAAAGCGTTGAAGACATTCATAATGTTTTCCTTGAAACTACCTTGTATGTCTTGCAATATTTTGTCTAGTTTTACATGTTCATTTTGGATGAAATCAATTTGAGAGGGCCTTAACTCGTATACGAACATATCTGGATTGGAAACGTCGTGAAAAAAATCCCCAACGACCATGAAGGGTCCTTAAGGAAGGACCCATGTTGGTTGCAAAAACTGCGTAAGTCTATCCCACATATGGATGGCAAACGGTAGACAGTGGCCTGGTCAATGTCCTGTAGGTGGAGGGCTTCGTTGGTTACTTGCCCTAGGGATCTAATTTCTCATTTTGCAGTCTCTGAACCCATCGACAAAGGACAAGATGATCTGTTTGTTGACTGAAGCCCTGTGATGCTCAAGTCGTCGATGGGCTATTTGTCTCCGCAGCTTTACTATTAAGTCAAGGTATGATTTTTTTATCTTTGAAACTCTATATATCAAGGAACCAAACATACAAAGTGTTTGCTAAAAAGATTTCAAAGATGACGTTGTCCAATTTAATGATCTATCCATAGATTTTTGCTAGAATTGTTTTTACGAATTGCATATTGATTGAATTGTTATTAATTTTATGACTTTAAACTAATTAACCTATAAACCCATGTAATTGATGAACACTAGTTTTGACTAATGCATTGGTTAAGTGATACTAATGTAATTCTTATGAATTCTAGTGTAGTTTTCTATGGGCTATTCATTGATGTAATAATTTTAGTGAATTTATATCTAGGTGTAACACCCAAAAATGAACTAGGGTGAACTAGATCCTCATGAGTGTTTCTTGAGTTAATTTGAAGTTAAAATGAGTTACTTTAGTTTTCTTAGGCAGTGTGTCATGTTTAGTTATGTTTGGAAGTCAAACGTCCAAGAACGTCCAAGACATTCAGAACGTGTCCCTTAGCTAGCGCTTAGGTGTCTTGAGGTGTTTGAGTGAGGTTTATGTGTTTATTTTACTTGAAACATGCATGAGATGTTGTTAAGACCTAGAAAAATTAGTTTGGGGGTCTAAAGTCTACGAATGAACCTACCTATGACCCACAAGTTGAGCTATATGAAGGGCCCAAGACATGGAAACAAGGTGCAAAAGGAGTGACCAAACGACGACCCTAATGATGGTGTGTTGGTCCACCAACGGCCTGTCGACCATGGGAGTCGATTGGCCCTGAAAGTGTGGATTGTGAAGTCTCCAAATGGATATAAGTATCAACCAAGTCGACCTCACCAATGGCCTGTCTCTTGACAAACGGTCCGTTTGTTGGTCTGCTGGTGAGACTGCCCAAAAAGCTGTAAAGTGGACTACCTTGGCTTGGGGTGTTTGGTAAATTCACCCCAATTTTTTATGACCTTAGGATGTTAGTTTTTGTGTTTATTATATATAATAAAGTGTAAACCCTAAGACGTCACATTGGACCTCTCTTCCTAAAACCCAAAACTCCTCTGTCTAAGAATTCTCTCTCAAGTCCCTATGTAATCTAGAAGTCAAGAAATGCTAGGAGGGCTGTTGATGTTTGTTTTTTAATCAAATATCATTGGTATTTATTCAATGTGAGATATGGTATCCATCCTTGAGCTCTCTTCCATTCAACGGGTCCCTTCAAATGAATTGTCAAAAGGGGTTTTCAAGCCTAGTTTCTACTATCTACAACTCTAAATATGGGTCTTGCATGAAAATATTTCTAATTACTTAATAATGGTATTTCTAAATTATTTATATGATTTTAAGTTTAAAACATCAATGAAATCATGTGAAAGTTTTTCATCTAACTTTGATTTAAGAAATGGGTTTTGTGAGCATGAATTGGTAGTCTTTGAGCATTGATTTCTTATAGTTGTTATTGTTGTTTAGCTATTGCTCAAAGGTCTAATTTATGATGACTACTGAATAAAATTTTATAGGTGATAAAAGCATCGATTAAAGGGTAAGTTTGTTATGTTGTCTAGTTTCAATTTAAAAATGCTCTTCACTGGTATGGTTCACCTTCTCCGTGGCGGTGTTTATTTGATTTATATGAATATAAAGCACTAGTTTATCGTGAATGATGCTATTAAGGCTTGTTATGTAAAGTACAATGAAAAATATGCTATTCTTGTTAAATGTGCCTTATGAAGTTCTTAAGTGAAGAAGACTATAGTGTATGCTTGAATGAAGTTGTTTTTGTTAATTGCTTTATTAAACATGTTATAAGAAGTATGTTAAGGATTATGTATAAAGGAATTATATTATTATGTGAAGCATGTAAGATTTCTGATGTGATGAATGAAGGTCCAAGTATGTATAGGAGTCAAATATGAATGAAGTGAAGCTTATGTGAAAGGTGTGTTCACATTTAAAAACACACTCACACTTGAATGAATGAATGAAGTTAAGTAATGTCCTAAAGGTGATATATAGGGTAAACACTCTTCGTGAATTGAGATTAAGTGTTTAGTAGAAACCCCACTACATCCTATGAGATTTTTAAGATAGGTTGGAGGATGAATGCTCTTTGTGAGTTCAGATGTAGTGTTCACTAGTTATCCTTAACCTATAGTCTAAAATGTTGAGAACCCATGGGAAGTTGTGCATAATACCGAGAGGATATGAAGGATAGGTGGACTAAACATCGTTAGTTGAGATGTCATATTCCAATGTACTGTCACGACCCAAATCGGGGACGCGACTGGCACCCACATTTACCCTCCTATGTGAGCGAACCAACCCATCTAAATCTTAACATTTCAATATAATATCAACAGAAATAATGCGGAAGACTTAATCTCATAATAAACAACTCAACTATTATTGATATTCCCAAAATCTGGAAGTCATCATCACAAGAACATCTATCTCAAATTTCTAAACTAAAACTGTCTAAGAACAAAATACTAAAAAGCTAGTCCATGCCGGAAGTTCAAGGCATCAAGACTTGAAGAAGGAGACCCAGTCCAAGCTAGACGCATTAGCTCACCCTGAATTTCTGATGGAGTGAAGACTGGCTTGATCTACTGCTGAGTCGAAGTTGACGGAACGTTTGCTGCATAACACAAATAACAAGGGGAAAACATAAAAGTAGGGGGTCAGTACAACCACACGTACTGAGTAGATATCATCGGTTAACTCAAAATAGGCGATAATACATATCAAGTAATATTATAAATCAACTATAAACTCAACATGTAGCAACAACAAGTATTATAATCGTCAATAAATACCATCAAGTTCATCCATGAGGACTCAAGCCTCAATACCATACTCATTTGGGAATTAAGTTCATTATGTTGAGTATATTAACATCTTTCAAGATTCATTTTCTTTCTTCCTCTTGTGTCGGTACGTGACACTCCGATCCCCTACCACTATGTGTCGGAACGTGACACTCCGATCCCCTATATGTGTCGGAACGTGACACTCCGATCCCCTATATGTGTCGGTACGTTACACTCCGATCCCCTATATCTACGTGTCGGTTCGTGACACCCGTCCCACTAATACTATGTGTCGGAACGTGACACTCCGATCCACTAATACTATGTGTCGGAACGTGACACTCCGATCCACTAATACTATGTGTCGGAACGTGACACTCCGATCCACTAAATTCATTCTATCGTTCATCAAGCCTTCTCTATACCAAGGCATCATCAATCCCATTACTTTAATTCGTCAAGCCTTCTTTTATACCAAGGCATCATCATTAATATCATAGATTAAAGTTTCTTTCAAGATTTGGGATTCAATGGTTTTCATCATGCTTGTTTTATCAAAATCACATAATCATGTTCATGCAAGCATACAATTAAGCATATAGACAGGTTTACAATATCATCAACACATATTATTCACTATTAAGAGTTCACTACGAGTATCGTAATATGAACCATAACCTACCTCCACCGAAGAATTGAATCAACAAGCTATCTTCTCAAAATCCTTGCTATCCTCTTCGTTTCTCTCTCTCTACTCGTTCGTTTCTCCTCTCTTTCTGTTCTTTTCTTTTGTTTTGTTTTATTCAAACCCTCCTTCTTTTTACCCTAATTAAAAGTATAATTAAGTGTAAAGGAGGACAATAAAACCCACTAATTAACTTAAGGTTACCCCTTTTAACCCCCAAATAATTAGACCTATTAATATTAACCCTCAATCTTTATAATTAAGGAAAGAATAGTCCAAAACGACCCTAAAACGTGTAGAGGAATCCTATTTTGCCTGGGACTGCGCAACCTGTGACGGGCCGTCGTTCCTGCGACGGTCCGTCACGATGGTCGTCGCAGCTCCCTCGAGCTCAAGTGGCCTGTGACGGCCCGTCACAGCCGTGACGGTCCGTCCTGTTCCTCCGTCATGACGGTCAGAAACTCGTTTCTTGCACCAAATTCTCAAAAGTTGAAGTGTTTTGCAACGGAACTCACGACGGTTCGTCGTGGATGTGACGGCACGTCCTGCAGGTCCGTCACAATTTACAGAGAGTCGATTTTCAGTACCCAATTTCAAAATTCTAAGTGCCATGGGACGACACCTCCTCGACGGGCCGTCGTGACCACGACGGTCCGTCGTTCCATCCGTCGTCCCAGCCAGTTTTTCCAGAATTAATATCTGTTGCTCAAAACGACTAAACAGGTCGTTACAATAGATACCAATTTACCCATCGTTCGTCCCCGAACGATCAAAAGAGGAAAAACAATGGCGAAAAGGAGTACCTGAATCCGTAAACAGATGTGGGTATTTTTCTTGCATATCTGCCTCCTTCTCCCAAGTAGCTTGTTCAACCGGTCGATTCTTCCATTGAACTTTGATGGATGCAATCTCTGTCGACCTCAACTTGCGAACTTCTCTATCTAATATAGTAATCGGTTCCTCTTCATAAGTCATGTTCTCATCCAACAAAACTGAATCCCAACGGATAATGTAGTTTCCATCTCCGTGGTATCTCTTCAACATGGATACATGAAATACCGGATGCACTCCGGAAAGCCCTGGGGGTAAGGCTAATTCATAAGCCACCTCCCCTATTCTCTTAAGTACCTCGAATGGTCCAATATACCTTGGACTTAGCTTACCTCTTTTTCCAAACCGCATCACCCCTTTCATGGGCGAAACCTTCAACAAGACTTGTTCACCTTCCATGAACTCCAAGTCTCTAACCTTTCGGTCTGCATACTCCTTTTGTCTACTTTGAGCCGCTAAAAGCTTTTCTTGAATAGCTTTCACCTTCTCCATAGAATCTCTTAACAGATCAGTCCCCCAAGGTCTAACTTCAAATGCATCAAACCACCCAATTGGAGATCTACACCTCCTCCCATACAATGCTTCAAATGGGGCCATGTCGATACTGGAGTGATAGCTATTATTGTATGAAAACTCTGCCAACGGTAAGAAGCTATCCCAATGGCCACCAAACTCTATCACACATGCACGAAGCATATCCTCCAACACTTGAATCGTTCGCTCAGACTGACCATCGGTCTGAGGGTGAAATGCAGTGCTAAGGTCCAACCTAGTACCTAATTCAGCATGTAATGTCCTCCAAAACTTAGAAGTAAACTGCGTACCTCTATCTGATATGATTGAGAGTGGAACTCCATGCAACCGAACGATTTCTGAGATGTAGATTTTGGCTAACTTCTCTGCATTATAGGTCACCTTGACAGGAATGAAGTGAGCAGACTTAGTCAACCTATCAACGATCACCCAAATGGAGTCATACTTACCCAAGGTCTTTGGAAGACCAACCACAAAGTCCATTGCGATTCTCTCCCACTTCCATTCAGGAATGGGCATTCTCTGAAGTGTTCCTCCGGGCCTTTGGTGTTCATACTTTACTTGTTGACAATTTGGACATTTGGCCACAAACTCAACAATATCTCGCTTCATTCTACTCCACCAGAAGTGTTGCTTTAGGTCGCGGTACATCTTGGTTGCACCAGGATGTATAGAATATCCGGAACTATGAGCTTCTGTAAGGATAGTGGTGATCAAATCATCGATGCGGGGTACACATACTCTTCCCTTAATCCTCAAAATACCTTCCCCATCGATTATTGCTTCCTTGGCCTCTCCTTGCAACACTTTATCCCGAATTCGCCTTAGTTTCTCATCATCAAACTGTTTTCCCTTGATCTGGTCAAGGAAAGAAGATCTTGCCTCTACACAAGCTAACAATCCTCCATTCTCATTTATTTCTAACCTCATAAGGTCATTAGCCAAAATTTGCACTTCTCTAGCCAATGGGCGTCTAGAAGCTTGCAAATGAGCTAGACTTCCCATACTTCCGGCCTTTCTACTCAAGGCATCTGCCACAACATTCGCCTTTCCCGGATGATACAAGATAGTGATGTCGTAGTCCTTCAGTAGTTCCATCCATCTCCTTTGTCTCAAATTCAAATCTTTCTGAGTAAAGACATACTGTAGGCTACGATGGTCCGTATAGACCTCACACTTAACCCCATACAAGTAGTGTCTCCATTGCTTTAGTGCAAATACTACCGCGGCCAATTCCAAGTCATGAGTTGGGTAGTTACGTTCATGCACCTTTAATTGCCTCGAAGCATAAGCAATCACATTCTTCTCTTGCATTAGCACTGCACCCAACCCAGAATAGGATGCATCACAATAAACAATGAAGTTTTTACCCTCTACCGGCAAGGTGAGGATGGGCGCGGTAGTCAACAACGTCTTAAGCTTCTGGAAGCTTTCCTCACACTCATCTTACCATACAAATGGAACATTCTGCTCAGTCAAGTTCGTCAATTGGGAAGCAATAGAAGAGAATCCCTTGACGAATCGGCGGTAGTAGCTAGCTAAACCCACAAAACTCCTTATTTCTGACACGTTTGTAGGTCTTACCCAATTCTTCACTGTCTCAATCTTGGATGGATCTACCATCACTCCATCCCTAGAAACCACGTGCCCCAAGAAGGACACTGAATCTAGCGAAAACTCACACTTGGAGAATTTCGCATAAAGCTTTTTCTTTCTCAACAACTCTAACACCATTCTCAAATGCTCTTCATGTTCCTTCTTACTCTTGGAGTATATCAGTATATCATCAATGAACACGA
This sequence comes from Solanum peruvianum, assembly GCA_027705065.1. NCBI lineage: Eukaryota > Viridiplantae > Streptophyta > Magnoliopsida > Solanales > Solanaceae > Solanum > Solanum peruvianum. Next base: position 28,329,986 of record JAKWJD010001766.1, read on the forward strand.
TCACAAAGAGATCCAAGTATGGCTTGAAAATCCCGTTCATCAAGCTCATGAAGGCAGCAGGGGTATTAGTAAGACCAAACGACATTACCACAAATTCATAATGCCCATACCTAGTTCGAAAAGCAGTCTTTGGCACATCCGTTGCTCGTATTTTCAATTGGTGATAACCGGACCTCAAGTCAATTTTAGAGAAGACACAAGCACCTTGTAACTGATCGAACAAGTCATCAATGCGAGGAATGGGGTACTTGTTCTTAATAGTTACCTTGTTCAACTGTCGGTAATCTATGCACATTCGGAAACTCCCATCTTTCTTCTTTACAAACAAAACCGGAGCACCCCAAGGAGATGCACTTGGTCTAATAAAGCCTTTGCTCAACAACTCTTGAAGTTGAACCTTTAATTCTCTTAACTCCGCGGGAGCCATTCTATAAGGGGGTATAGAAATGGGGCGAGTACCGGGTTCAAGATCGATACAGAAGTCAATATCCCTATCTGGTGGCATACCAGGAAGATCTGCAGGGAACACATCCAAAAACTCACAGACTACCGAAACTGACTCAATCGAAGGTACTTGAGTGGTGTCATCCTTGAGATGTGCCAAGAAAGCTAAACACCCTTTACTCACAATTTTCTTAGCGCGAAGAAAGGAGATTATACGCACCGGATTGGAAGTGTAGTCACCCTCCCACACTAACGGATCTGCCCCAGGCTTGGCTAACGTCACAGTTTTAGCATTGCAATCCAAAATCGCAAAATTCGGAGAAAGCCAAGTCATACCCAAAATTACATCAAAGTCACCCATTTCTAAAATAACCAAAACTACATAAGTGTTGCTCCCCACAAAATTCACCAAACACGACCTATACACTTTTTCGACTATCACAGACTCACCCACCGGAGTAGAAACACGAATAGGCATGTCAAGTAATTCACAATGTAAATTTAGACCATTAGCAAATGAGGAAGATACATATGAAAACGTGGAGCCAGGGTCAAATAATACAGATGCCATGCAATCACAAACCAAGAGATTACCTGTGATAACAGCATCAGACGCCTCCGCTTCAGACCTCCCAGGGAAAGCATAACAATGGGCCCCATTATTTGTCTGTCCGTTGCCCCTACAATGTTGTGTAGTAGTGGCTCTGTTTTGCCCATCACCTCTGCCGTTTTGGTGACCGCCATTACCTCGACCACCACGTCCTCCAGAAAAACGGCCTCTACCATGACCACCCCTACCTCTAGCTAGTGGGGCTCTGTAACTCTGTTTTGGACAATTCCTCCTAATATGTCCAGTCTCCCCACATCCATAGCACTCTCTGGAGTCGGGCATATGTCTCTCGGAGTAGTGTTGACCGTTCTGAGGTGGACCCCCAACTACAGTCTGTAGTGAAGACTGTATTGGTCGAACTGAGTGACCTCCGGAGTTCTGTCCTCTAGAGTAAGAACCATTAAACTCGCCTCCCCATCGAAACCTCTTTGATGTCGATGTCGTGGTGAAGTCATCTGGCTTCACTCCTTCCACCTCTATCACAAAGTCTACCACCTCTTGGAAGGATGTTGCCGTTGCCGCTACCTGTAAGGCTGAAATCCGCAATTCTGACCTCAACCCCTTCACAAAACGGAGGATCCGTTCTTGTGGACTGAAACAAAGTTGGGTGGCATATCTGGATAGTGCGCGAAATTTAGCCTCATACGCATTTACTGTCATCCATCCTTGTTCAAGACTCAAGAACTCATCCCTCTTTCTATCTCTCAAGGTCCTTGGGATATATTTCTCCATAAATAGGGTAGAGAATGATTCCCAAGTCATAGGTGGTGCCTCTGTTGGTTGACACTCAACATGTGAACGCCACCACATTTTGGCGTTCCCTTGGAACTGAAAGCTCACGAACTCGACACAAAACCTCTCTACTATCCCCATCTTGTGTAGTAGCTCATGACAATCAACCAGAAAATCATAAGCATCCTCAGATTCTGCACCCTTGAAGACTGGGGGTTTCAATTTCAAGAACTTACTGAAAAGTTCGTGTTGATCGTTTGTCATAATAGGCCCAGTAGTCAGACGTGGAAATGTGCCTATTCCCAATGTTGCATCCATGCGGGGAGCCATAGTAGCCGCATGTCGTATTCTTGAAACCGGAGGTGTTGGTGCAGAAACCACTGGAGGTGCTTGACCCTGATCAGATAACCCGCTAAGATAAGCAAGTACTTGGTTGATCATCTCTGCGGTAGGTTGGGGTGGCATTTCCTCATTCTGCCCTTGTTCGGTTTCCCCTTCCTCACCCTCTCTTACTACATCCTCAATCGGTGGAGGAGTCACCGCCCTAGTATCAGATGGGCTAGGGGCTCGTCCTCTTCCTCTAGAGGACGTCCTCCCACGACCTCTTCCACGGCCTCTTGCCGCTGTTCCTCCTCGAGCCACAGCCCCAGTGGCTGGCTCAGATGTTTCTTGTCTTTCCGTTGTCGCTGCTGGTGCGGTCGTTGCTCTAGTTCTAACCATCTGCGAAATAGAATGAAGATGGTCAGATACCAATTTGTATCACCTAGATACTAATTGGACTCAAGTAGTAGCACGAAAGAAAGAATGAAAGAATGGAATTTTCCTAAAGTCTTATATCCTCTCAAAGAAAAGTAAAGGCGTCCCCCTACCGTTCCTTAAGACTCTACTAGACCTTTTCTTGTGTGATGAGACCAATGAACCTAATGCTCTGATACCAAGTCTGTCACGACCCAAATCGGGGACGCGACTGGCACCCACATTTACCCTCCTATGTGAGCGAACCAACCCATCTTAATCTTAACATTTCAATATAATATCAACAGAAATAATGCGGAAGACTTAATCTCATAATAAACAACTCAACTATTATTGATATTCCCAAAATATGGAAGTCATCATCACAAGAACATCTATCTCAAATTTCTAAACTAAAACTGTCTAAGAACAAAATACTAAAAAGCTAGTCCATGCCGGAAGTTCAAGGCATCAAGACTTCAAGAAGGAGACCCAGTCCAAGCTAGACGCATTAGCTCACCCTGAATTTCCGATGGAGTGAAGACTGGCTTGATCTACTGCTGAGTCGAAGTTGACGGAACGTTTGCTGCATAACACAAATAACAAGGGGAAAACATAAAAGTAGGGGGTCAGTACAACCACACGTACTGAGTAGATATCATCGGTTAACTCAAAATAGGCGATAATACATATCAAGTAATATTATAAATCAACTATAAACTCAACATGTAGAAACAACAAGTATTATAATCGTCAATAAATACCATCAAGTTCATCCATGAGGACTCAAGCCTCAATACCATACTCATTTGGGAATTAAGTTCATTATGTTGAGTATATTAACATCTTTCAAGATTCATTATCTTTCTTCCTCTTGTGTCGGTACGTGACACTCCGATCCCCTACCACTATGTGTCGGAACGTGACACTCCGATCCACTAATACTATGTGTCGGAACGTGACACTCCGATCCACTAATACTATGTGTCGGAACGTGACACTCCGATCCACTAAATTCATTCTATCCGTTCATCAAGCCTTCTCTATACCAAGGCATCATCAATCCCATTACTTTAATTCGTCAAGCCTTCTTTTATACCAAGGCATCATCATTAATATCATAGATTAAAGTTTCTTTCAAGATTTGGGAATCAATGGTTTTCATCATGCTTGTTTTATCAAAATCACATAATCATGTTCATGCAAGCATACAATTAAGCATATAGACAGGTTTACAATATCATCAACACATATTATTCACTATTAAGAGTTCACTACGAGTATCGTAATATGAACCATAACCTACCTCCACCGAAGAATTGAATCAACAAGCTATCTTCTCAAAATCCTTGTTATCCTCTTTGTTTCTCTCTCTCTACTCGTTCGTTTCTCCTCTCTTTCTGTTCTTTTCTTTTGTTTTGTTTTATTCAAACCCTCCTTCTTTTTACCCTAATTAAAAGTATAATTAAGTGTAAAGGAGGACAATAAAACCCACTAATTAACTTAAGGTTACCCCTTTTAACCCCCAAGTAATTAGACCTATTAATATTAACCCTCAATCTTTATAATTAAGGAAAGAATAGTCCAAAACGACCCCTAAAACGTGTAGAGGAATCCTATTTTGCCTGGGACTGCGCAAACCTGTGACGGGCCGTCGTTCCTGCGACGGTCCGTCACGGTGGTCGTCGCAGCTCCCTCGAGCTCAAGTGGCCTGTGACGGCCCGTCACAGCCGTGACGGTCCGTCCTGTTCCTCCGTCATGACGGTCAGAAACTCGTTTCTTGCACCAAATTCTCAAAAGTTGAAGTGTTTTGCAACGGAACTCACGACGGTTCGTCGTGGATGTGACGGCATGTCCTGCAGGTCCGTCACAATTTACAGAGAGTCGATTTTCAGTACCCAATTTCAAAATTCTAAGTGCCATGGGACGACACCTTCTCGACGGGCCGTCGTGACCACGACGGTCCGTCGTTCCATCTGTCGTCCCAGCCAGTTTTTCCAGAATTAATATCTGTTGCTCAAAACGACTAAACAGGTCGTTACATGTACCTCTTGAGATGTGTACTCCTTGTTAGTAGAGAATAAGTTACTTAGTAGCACCAATCTCAATTCTCTTAACTATGCACCCGTATAGGTGTTGCTATTAGGAAAGCCATGTAAAAGCTAAAAAGAATGACCTCATCCTAGGCATGTCAGGATCCCTCATTTGATAGGGATGAATATCGGGATTCAATTTCTAGCTCTCATTGTCTATGTCAAATAGGCTAACTCCCACAAAAAAATGATTGAACTAAGTCTTCTAAAAGAACATACTACTCAAGGTAGGTATTGGTATGGGATGATATCTACTCATTGTACTAGGTAGGACCTTCCGAAAGGAAATACTTGTTTCCAAACCTTCTAAAAGAATGTACTACTTAGTGTAGATGGTGGGGTGGGACACCATATACTCATTGCAATAAGTAGTTATTCCGTAAGGGAAGACTTTGGTGGTTTGTTGTGTGTCTTTTTATATCTAGCCATTGATTGAGGAGCTTGTTTCTCGCGATTTGAGTAAGCCAAAAGCGGTAGTCTTGAGGATTTCTTTGGTGTGTATTGAAGGAGGCATATGGTACTTCCTTCATGTCCTACCTAAGTGAGTCTTAGGATAATCCTGAGGTAGGGAAAGTCTTATGACAAATCAGTTCACTTTTTCTTTCGTTTGGCCTTAGAAATTCACTAATTTAGAATATGATAGTTCATTTGAATTGCTCAAGCATAATACATTGTTAATGCTTTGAATGATTTATTGTAAATGCTCAAATTTTTTCACTGTAAATGTTTTAGGAGTCCACTATAATTGGCTAGTAGAGTTCAGTGTATGTTTTTGTAAGCAACTGTAAATGCCTCTTTTTGGTCCAAATTATGTGAGTTCTTCTCTAAGTGTTAAATGATGGTTCTCATGTTGATTTACTTCCAAATTCAATATTGTATTATTTATTTTTGCATGAAATGTTATTTTACTAAAATTTCCCTTTTTGCATGTTTTTGCATATGTCATAGTTAATACATCATTTGTACTAACCCCATACTTTTCTATACTATCTATCTATAGCTTGGAAGAAAGGTTGATGTTTATAAGGCAAATTTCGGGAAAGTCCTCTCAAAACAATGTGTGTTCTCATATATTCGAGGGCATAATTTCTATCTTCTTAGTTTATTTTTGTTAAGACTTATTATGAATTTCATTTCAATGTAAAGGGTCGTGTCGCTATGTTATTTATGTCATGTCTTTGAGTTTGTCTTGTGACAAAAAGATTTTTAAGTATTTATGAAAGACCATCTTTTTATCTTAATTGTTCACTAAAATTGTTAATTTTCCACTACTTTCCATTTCTTATATAATGGACGATATTTAAAGGGCTTGTACAAGACTCCAAAGGATGAAGTACACCCGGTCACAAAATGAGGGTTCCCCTTAACGTCTAAGAGGTACTTTTGTGTCCTGGAAGACTTGGTATCATATCATATGATTTTGGGAAATAGTTTATAGTCTAAAACTCACACAAGCCATGATTAGTAGTATCTTGGTAATTTGTGTGAGTCTTGATACTTCCATGGACAAGAGGTTGTAGGCTAATAGAGTTTCACTTGATTAATCAATCATGAATCGTGACATAGAACTTAACTCCATAAGGCCTCTCTTTGTCCTGTTCCCTTGTACGGTGGTATTATAGGTATGATTGCTTTGAAGGGGAGATGGTTGTAAGCTTAAGGGAGAGAAAAGTGAGTTTTGAAATTATGATGGTTTTATAGCTAAAAGAGTAGATATGAAGGTAAGTTTGGAAATTTAGGTTGTGATGCAATTTTTCGCTAGGTGTGAATTATGATGTTGGAAGTATTAAGATGAGAAACTTAATGGTGATGTAGTTCTAAGCATAGTAAGAGCTATAAGAATGGAAAATGTACTTTTGAGGATTAATGAGTTATCTTGTTATTATGTTCAATGATGGTAGATGTGCTTTAAGGTGTGAATTTGAGGAAATATTTAGAGAATTTGGAGATTTATTAGAAGTTTAAGGCAACTCCCTTGTGTGACTAACTTTTCATCGTCATTCTTTTAATTTGGTGGATGTTGTGGTGTAGGCTTTTACTAAGATGCAAATGTGATATGAATATCTAGTGAGGAAGTTTTGTTCCATGAAATTCAATTAAGTGATGCCTTTCATTTGAATGAAGTGAAATTTAAGAGAGTTTGTATAGGCTTGGATCTAAAAAAGGGAAGTGTTATGCTTAACTTGTAAAGTTGATGTTTAATCTTGATATGCGTGAGTTGAGGGTAGTGTGATTTCCTACCATTAGGAGAGGCAATATGGTGCTTTGAAGTATGAGGCCTTGAGGATGGCTTTACCCTAAGTGTGGAAGAATTAGTTGTGTAAAATGGCATGTAATGTACTTTTTATAAGACAATCCTCAAGGGTCACTAAGTGGGAGTGGTAGTATTGTATGCTACTCTGACATTGCACTTACTGAAACTTATCTAGTCTCCTTGGACTAAGTTAGTATATTCTTGTATATCATATTGTCATGCAATCTTGATAAAGCTTGTTTTAAAGTGCATTAGAAAAATTTTAAGCATGTGACATAGTGATTTTTTGAATTCACTTTAATGAAGTCCAATTTAGAGAAAATTGCATTATTCATGAATTATGGTTTCAAGGTGTTATAAGATGAGTTTATGTGACTTTATATTTCATATAGTCATGCACTCATGATGAATTGCTCAAATAATGAAAATTTAAAGTTTTAAGCATGCTTAATGATGTCATAGTGATGTTCATTGTAAGATTTTTGAATTTTGAGAAAATTTTTCTTGCCTTTGACTGAAATTTCAATTTGTGCAAAAGTGTTGCATATGAACATGTTCAATGATAGAGAAGGTATTTGCTCCATAGGAGAAGGTCATGTGTGAGTTTTGAAAATTTTGTAAGTTTTAGAAAGAGTTGTTTACATTTCTAAGTGTTCGAAAATGTGAATTGATCCTCCTTGAAATTTATGCTTCTATTTTGTGTGTTTTAGACTTTATTGTAATGTGTTATGTGATGATAAGTGAGTACTTGTTGTTATAAAGTTTGTTTAATTCGAGGACGAATGTTATTCTAAGTGGGGGAGAATGTAACGCCCCAAAACGAGATATGGTGAACTAGAGCCTCATGAGTTTTTATTGATTTAGTTTAAGTTAAAATGAGTTATTTTAGTGTTATTATGCAGTGTGTGAAGTTTGGATAAGTTTGGAGGTCAAACGTCGAAGAACGTCCATGACGTTTGAAAGGTGTGCCTTAGATAGTGCTTGTGTGTGTTGAGGTGTTTGAGTGAGTTTTATGTGTTTGTTTTTCTTGAACCATGCATGAGATGTTCCTAGTACCTAGAAGACTTAATGTATGGTTTTTACGTCCGGGAATTATCCCACGTAGGACCCACAAGGGGCCCTGGATGAATGGCCCAACACTTGGCAACAAGATGAAAAAGCAATGACCAAACGACGACCCTAAGGACGTTTTGTTGGTCAACCAACGGCCCGTCGTACTAGGGCACCGGTTCAACCTGCAAGTTGGCATCGTGAAGGATCCAAATTTAGATAATTATTAACACACTAGATCTCACCAATGGCCCGTCTCATGACAAACGGTCTGTTAGTTGGTTCGTTGGTAAGACTTCCCAAAAAGCGTTAAAGTGGACACCCTATGCTTGGGGAGTTTGGTAAATTCAGTCCAAGTTTTTTATGACCCTAGGACATTAGTTTTAGTGTTTATTAGGTATATTAAAGTGTTATAAACCCTAATACCACATGTACGACTCCTCTTCCTAAAACCCACAACCCCTCTCTTAGAATTCTCTCTCAAGACTCCATAGAAGCTAGAAGTCAAAAATGCTAGGAGGGATGTTCATGTTTGTTTCTTCATTCAAAATAATTTTTATTTCTTCAATGTTAGGTATGGTCTCCATCTTAGAAATCTCTTACATTGAAGGAGTCCCTTCAAATGAATTTTTAAAACGGATTTTCAGCCCTTGTTTCTACTCTATTCAACTATTAATTATGGTCATGCATGAAAATGTTTCTAAGTATTCAACTCTTAATTATGGTGTTGCATGAAAATGTTTCTAATGACTTAATAATGGTATTTATAGAGTTAGTTGATGATTTTAAAGTTAAAACTTCAGTGAAATAATGTTAAATATTTTCATCAAACTTTCACTTAAGAAATGGGATATATAAGCAAGAATTGGTAGACTTTGAGCTTTGATTTCTTATGGTTGTCATTGTTGTTTCGCTACCTAGCAAAGGTCTTATTGAAGATGAATTATTGAATAAACTTTTATAGGTGATTCAAGCATCTACTAAATGGTATGTTGGTTATGTTGTTTAGTTTCAATTTCAAAATGCTCTTGAGTGGTATGGTCCATCTTCTTGGGTGCAGTGTTTATTTGAATTGTATAAATGTAATGTTACTAGTTTATTTCGAATGAGGCTATTATGTCTTGTTATGTTATGTACGATTATAAATATTCTATTCTTTTTAAATGTTTCTTATGAAGTGATTAAGTGAAGTATACTAGCGTGTATGCTTGAATGAAGTTATTCTTGTTAATTGCTTTATGAAACTTGTTATGAGAATTATGTTAAGGATTATGGATAAAGAACTTATATAATTATGTGAAGCATGTACGATGTGTGATATGATGAATTAAGGTCTAACCATGTATAGGAGGTACATATGAATGAAGTGAACCTTATGTGAAAGATGTTATCAAAATTACACACACACTCACACTTGAATGATTGAATTAAGATAAATTAATTCCTAAAGGGGAGTTTTAGGGTGAACACTATTCGTTAGTTAAGATGAAGTGTTTAGTATCACACCACTACATCCTATGATCTTTATCATATAAGTTATAGGATTAAAGCCCTTCATGAGTTGAGATGTGTTTTTCACTAGTTAACCTTAACCTATAGTCTAAAGTTGTTAGAATCCTTGGGAAGTTATCACTAGCACCGAGAGACTATGAAGGGGAGCTGGATTACACTTTGTGAGTTGAGATGTTGTATTCCAATGTACCTCTTTAGATGATTACTCCTAGTTAGTAGAAAACGATTTAATTAGTAGTAATATCCTTATCCCTTAACTATGCGCCTACATCGGTGTAGTTATAAGGAAAGCCATGTAAGAGCCAAAAAGAATGAGCTCATTCTAGGCATCTGAGGATCCCTCATCCGATAGGGGTTATCATCGGGATTCCATGTCTAGATCTCATGGTCTATGTCGGTTAATCTAACTCCCACAAAAGAATTTACTGAATGATGTCTTCTAAAAGAACGTACTACTTAGGGTAGGTTGTGGTATGGCACTCTATCAACTTATTACACTAGGTAGGACATTCTGAAAGGGAAAACTTGGTGCCAAACTTCCTAAAAGAAAGTACTACATATGGTAGGTGGTGGAATACCATTGCACTAAGTATTTATTCCGAAAGGAAAGACTTTGATGGTTTGTTTTGTGTCTTTTAACGTCTTGCCATAGATTTAGGGGCTTGTTTCCCCCGAGTTGAGTAAACATAAAGGGGTAGTCTTGAGGATTGCTTTGGTATCTATTGAAGAAGGCATATGAATACTTCCTTCATGTCTTACCTTAGTGAGTCTTAGGATAATCAAGAGGTAGGGAAACTCTTTACTGAAAATGAGTTAACTTTCTCTTTTGCTTGGCCTTGGAAGTTCACTAATTTAGAACAGGATAGTTCGTTGTAATTGCTCATGTTCAATACATTTTTTAATTTTTTAATGATTTATTGTAAATGCTCAAACGGTTTCACCGTAATTTCATAAGGAGTTCACTGTAATTGGCAAGTAGTATTCAACGTAAGTTTTTTACGTTATTGTAAATGCCTCTTTTTAGTTAAAATTATGTGAGTTCTTCTTTTAATGTTAAATAATGGTTCTCATGTTGATTTTCTTCTAAATTCATGATTGTTTTACTCAATTTTGAGTATCTTGTTATCTTACTAAAATGTCCCTTTTCACATGTTTTTGCATATGCCATACGTAACACATTATTTATACTAACCCACATTTTTCTAGAATGTCTAAGTATAGGTTGGAAGAAAGGTTGAACTTTAGAAGGCAAAGGTTTGGAATGTTCCTCTCAAGACAGTGTGTCGTCATATATTCGAGGGCATAATTTTTATATTCTTAGTTTCCTTATGTAAAGACATATTATGTATTTCATTTCAATGTAAAGGGTCATATCCCTAAGTTATTTATGATGTGTCTTTAAAGTTGGCTTGTGACGATAAGATTTCTTAAGTATTTATGAAAGATATCCTTTTTTATTTAAATTGTTCGTGAAAAGTTTTAATTCTGCACAACTTTTCATGTATTATGTAATGAACGATAGTTAAAGGGTTTGTACAAACCGACAAATGGTCAAGTATACCTGGTCACGAAACGAGTGTTTTCCCTAAATTGTAGGGGGTACTTCGAGTCGTGATACTATGTTTTTTTAGATTGATGAATCTATATTGAATTGGCCTAGTTTCATTGAACATCATAGTTTATGTATTAAATTATTGGTTATGACCATGGGCAAGGGCATTATGTTGTTGAATAGGATTATTTATACATGGATAGAAGTGGGAAGAATGGATTGGTGTTATTCTTACCTAATTCAATTTTTTTTGTTAATTATACTTCAATTATATTGTGAATTGTATTGTCCACTTATGGTTGTTGAGCTATGTGTTGTATTTGCAATTTGTGTGGCCTTGTCGGTATTACTTTATATTTTCTGATGATCATGGCCTTTTCGGAACTACTTGAATTATTATTATGATTTGTGTAGTTCATTATGTGAAGTACGATCATATCTACTTACATGTTAGTAATGTGAAAGTATGTGTTCTTCTATTGATGTTTTAAGGTGATCATGTTTTAGTATGACTATGTGTTTATGTATGTAGTCTTACAGTTCATGCATGATGGTTCCTATTTTATTATATGAGTATATAATGGTTATATTGAAGATTCTATAGAAGTGTATAGGGTGATCTAAAGGTGATGAAGGTTGTGCGTATGTGCTTCTTGAATATGATATGTAGTATGTTACTGGGTGAAGTCCTAGTGTTTCTTGTGTGGTAGATTTGTGTACCTTACTTGATGCATGTATGAATGTGAATATGAGATATCTTGACTTAACATGCTACAGAATCTTACTATTGTATGTACGAATGACATTAGACCTTAAATGATGTTAAACGGGTCCTTCATGTTAAACCTTGAACTTAGTGGTAAGGTTATGAACCTTGAAGCTTAAAGTCGTAATGATATCCTTCTTGCAATGAATGATGGACTTATTGTTGGTTTTCTGGAATGGCATCATATAAATCCTTAGGAAAGTCATTATGAGCTTCTTTTATCCATTGTAAGGTAGCCCTAGTGGACCTTTTTTTGCAGGGTAACTGTTATTTGGTTTTGAACTTGATATGGAACCTCTTTATACGAACCTTGAATGTAAATCACTCTATGAGAACAAAGGAAAGAACCTAGTGAGTATTCTAATGGAAGTAGTTCTATGATAGAGGGTGTTCTACTTGGCAATGATAGAGGGTGTTCTACTTGCCTATTCTCATAATATGGAATAACTACTAGCATTTGATAAATTCTACAAAGTTGAGTATGTGGTACGGGACACTATCTATACATTGCAAAATAGGCTTTGAAGGTGTTAGTTAAAGACTCTATGTCTTTCCTAATACCATTAATTGAATGTCCTTATGTTATGTATGTCTCCTCAATGAACAAAGTAATGTAATGACATAAGTTAAGAAATTATTTAAATTGAATATGTACTTATGAAGGGTAGTTAATGGTTGTATAGATAATATGTGAGAGGAATGGGGATGGTCACTTCGTATCTTACCTAGATATGTCTTGAGAATGACTCTAGTTAGGGAAATTTATTATTTATGTATACATGATCTAAGCCTTAGGTTGTCTTAAATATTACTTACGTAATCATAAAGAGGTCAATCATGGACGTTATCTTCTTGATCTATGAAAGTAAGTCTTTTTCTAGCCTTTGGACGAGGAATGTCATATCATCTATATGTTTTTCTATTAAGTGAGAGTGATTCTATCTTAAATAATCTACAGGATCTCCTGAGTGTGTGTCTAAGGTATTTTATTGGAGGTCATTTCACAACTCACTCTAGCGAACGTTAGAATCACCTTTGGTAGGTGGATCTCATGTTTATATGCTATGTCTGTATCTCCTTATATGTGGTCTTAAAGATCATTTAGGTGTAATTAGAGACAGTGTATGGGTCATCTCTCTTTGTATTACTTAAGTAGTCTTAAGGTACTTTTTAGTACGAAGATTGCATGGTAGAAGGTGTCTAAGGAGAAGTTGAGAAATTCCCTGTAATCATCACTGTAATAGTGAGTCAATTCAGTGTAAAGCAACCTTAAAAATGTACGAAATTTCAAATAATTTATCTTATGTGTTTTTAAGGTGTTAAATTTTATTCTTATGATTATGATATGATATCAAAATCAAAAAGATTCAAATTTCCAATAAATTTCCATTTTCATGATTTTATGCATTGTGACATACTTAGTACATGCGTTTGATTAATTTCATACTTATATCTATCTATATAGTGGTTGGTAGGTGAGGAGTATTTGGGAACAAAGTCTTCGATCATAGCATCATTCAAATGAACTAAAGTATGTCCTCATTTGACTTAAAGGCATATATTTTATTTCTTTTAATGTATTGTAGTACACTAAAGATATTTATATTTGTAAAGTATGGATCGTATCCCACAGAATTCTCGTGTCTAAGAATTGATGAAATGAGACTTAGTATTTCCTATAAGTTTTATATGAAAGAGTTTTTAAAGAATTAATGATTTTTTATGAAAAGATTTAATTCCACACTACTTTTCATATGTTTGTATGGGATTAAAGATACGAAAGTTTTTGTACAAGATCTTCGGGAGGTCAAGTACGCCAGTTGCACTCCGAGAGTGCCATATCATCTAGGGTGTGGTCTCGGGATGTGACAGGCTTTGTATCAGAGTATAGGTTATGAAAGTGGTCTTAGGAATCAAAAAGTCTCATCAAGTCACATCTTGTAGAGTCTTCACCATAGTAGTGAGTCGAGACACATCTTTGGGAGAAAGGCTATAGGAAGATAGAGTTTACTTCTTTTCTACTCCAATGTCATTCTGTAGAGTGAAAGTTATGAGTAATCTTTTCATATCACTTTCCTTGTGTTTCTAGGAAGATTAATACGATGAGGATGTCACGACCAGAAAGCACCCCCAAAAATTTAGGGAGAACCCTCGTTTCGTGACCAGGAGTACTTGACCCTTTGGGTTCTTGTACAAGCCCTTTACTATCGTTCATCACATAAAACATCAACAGTAGTGTGGAAATTTAAAACTTTTCACGAATAATTATCAAAACATCATCTTTAATAAAAACTTAGGGAATCTCATCGTCACAAGCCAACTTAAAGACACGACATAATATTTTAGGGACATGGCCTAATACATAAAACTAAAATACATAACAAGTCTTTAAATAAAATCTAAGAAAAGGACTGTGCCCTCGAATATATGAGGACATACTTTGACTTGAGAGAAACATTCTCAAGCTCTTCCTTCTATCCTTTAAACCTTAAAAAGCTTCCAACCAATACTTATATAGTATAGGAAAAAATGGAATTTGTACAAAACATTGTACTAAGTATGGCATATGCAAAAACATTTTAAAAAGGACATTTTAGTAAAATAGCTTTTCTTTCAATTTAATTAAAATATTTATTAATACAACGGCGAAACATCATACAAACCATCATTTACATCTTAGATAAGAATTCCCATAAATGTAAGGCAACAAGAAACATTGTAGTAAACAAACTTGACCTTCGTAGTGAACTCCTTAAGCATATACAGTAAATACATTTGAACATCGACAATGAATCATTTAAAAAATCCACAACACATTCAACTTGGGTAATTATAATGATAAATCCTACACTAAATGAGTTAATTTCCAAGGACAAGCGAAAGATAAAGTGAACTCACTTTCCTTAAGAGTTTCCCTACCTCAGAATTATCCTAAGACTCACTAAGGTAATATATGAAGGTAGTATGCATATGCCTCCTCCAATACACACCAAAGCAACCCTCAAGAATACCCCTTCCTGCTTACTCAACTTGGAAGCAACAATCCCCTCAATTAATTGCATGACATTAAAAGACACCCAACAATCCACCAAAGTCTTCCCTTTTGCAATGCCTACTTAGTGCAATGAGTAGATAGCATTCCATACAACCACCTACCCTAAGTAATACATTCTTTTCAAAGGTTTGGCACCAATTCTTCCATTTCGGAAGGTCCTACCGAGTGCAATGAGTAGATATCATCCCATACCACCACCTATCCTAAGTAGTACGTTCTTTTAGAAGACTTTGTTCAATTAATTATTTCTAAGGGGATTATCTTAATAAATATATAGCATGATACCGATACATAGAATAACAATAGTAACACCTATCGCATGAGGGATCCTTACTTTCCTAGTGTATGGTCATTCTTCTTAGCATTTACATGGATTTTTCGATAGCTACACCCGTTCAGGAACATATTTAAGGGATAAGGAGATTGTTACTAAGTAACTCACTCTCTACTAACAAGGAGTACTCATCTCAAGATTTTCTTTGGACTACAACATCTCAAGTAAGGAAGTTCAATACACCTCCCCTTCATACCCTCTAAGTGCTAGGATTAACTCCCCACGGATAGCTTAATATAGTAGTCTTTCGTATAAAACTCACTAGGAATGCAGAGGTTGCTACTAGACACCATATCTCAACTCATGAAGTGTGTCCACCTCAACATTCCCCTTTTTAATCAACTTGGCATAATACATTCTTTAAAGTGTGTGTGTACATGTGCACACCTTGCACAGAAGAATCATTTCATTCTCATCATGTTCTACACATACTTAAACCTTTATTAATCATGTTACAAACTATACATGCTTCTCATAATCATATATTTCATTTAGACTTGAACTAGGTCAAACATGCAATTCAAGCTACACCAAACGCAATAAAATACCCATTTCCAATATCTCTTCATTTCACATGTTAGTTCTTCAAGATTACATGTTCAAAAAATACTAAATAACATAAAGTTCCTCAATTAGCACCGCCATCCATAACATGGACCATACCACTGAATATCAATTCATAATAAGAACTACATAACAAAAGCAGCTCAACATCAAATGAAACCATCACTACTTATAAGAAATTTATCATTATTTAAAGATATTAAGTCCCATAGGGCAGTAGATACACAAAAATGACAAATACAAGAAGACCCAAGTTCATACCCTACTCAAATCTTGTTCAGATAACCCATTTTAAGCCAAAAATTGAAGTATGCATAAACAAGAGTTTCATTAAAGTTTTAACATAAAAATAATAAACTCAACCAAAAATAAATACATTTAAACCATTATAACTTAAATACAACAAGACCCCTACTAGGAAATCAAAGTTAGAAGAAGTTTGAGTTTAGAAACCCTTTTGAGAACTTTTTGGAAGTTGGCTTCTTGAATGAAAAGATATTGAAAACTGGATACCATACTTCACTTAAGGAAGCAAAATAAAAGAGTTTTTGATGAAGAGACACGTCCAACCATCCCTCCTATCCTTCCTTGACCTCATGCTTTTAATGGAGTCTTGAGAGAGAGTTTTTCTTTAGAGAGGGAGAGTTTGAATATTTTAAAGAGAGTGTTCTTGTCTAGGTATAGGGTTTAAACTTATTTTAATATAAACTAAAAACATTAAAATTATTGACCTAGTGAATTAAAATACTTGGGGTGTATTTACATAACACACCTCATCTTGGCAGCAAATTCACAGATCTGGTAGGCCTCACAGACGAAACTTCACCAACGGCCCGTCGTTAAGCCAACGGACCGTTTGTAGGGTCTCGTTGGTGGATAAATAGATCCAAATTGGAGAATAGAAAACTGACCTCACTTTTCTAATCGACGATATATGTCGACAAACTGTTGGGGGACCAATGGATCGTTCTTATGGTCGTCGATGACTACTGCTTTTTGGAAGATTTTGCCCAAGTCTTGGGTCCTTCATCTAGGGCATCTTGTGGGTCCTAGGTGGGGTCGTGCTCAGACGTTAAACCCCTTAAATAAGTCGTCTAGGTCATAGGAACTTAAAATACAAGTATCACATAAAACAAACACGTAAAACTCGTCTAAACACAACAAGACACACTAGTACATTCTAAGGCATACTTTCCGAACGTTATAGACGTTCTTGGTCGATTAAACTCCAAAATTAGTCAAACATCACTAAGTAACTATGGAAACTAATATAACTTATTTTCAAATAAAATCAACTCAAGAAACAACCACGAGGCTCTAATTGACGTTAGTTCATTTTGGGGAGTTATAGAGGACATTGCAAAGAGGGTGGAGGAGAATGATGTGAATAAGGAGATTCCTCGTAAAGTTGAGTAAGTTGATCAAGGTACACAAGTTTGTCAAGGTTATCAAGTCCCTATTGTGTAAGGAGGTAATGATGTTCCAGTCGTTCCCCCGGAATTGACTATTAGAGAGAGCTATGCTTCCCTTAGCCTAAGTCGTGACTACTCAAGTGAATTTGAGTATGGATCCTTGAATGAATATTGTGGACAGAAATTTGACATCTAGATTGAGAGATTTTGTGAGGATGAATCCTCTTATATTTTTTTGTCTAAGGTGGGAGAGGATTCCCAAACGTTTTCATGATGGTTTGTACAAGGTGTTGAGTGTTATGGGTGTTACATCTCGGGAGAAGGCGGATAAGGCTACATATAAATTGAGGGATGTTTGTCAAGTGTGGTACACTCAATGGAAGAATAATAGGTCGGTTGAGTCGGGTCCTTATGAGTAGGAAAATTTTAAGAAATTTGTCTCATCCCAAAACCACACCCGAGAAGTTAGGGGCACTCTCGTATTGCAACCGTCGTACTTGACCACTCGGAGGTCTTGTACAAGCCCTTACGTATTAATCCCACAAATATAGTAAAAAGTAGTGCAGAATTATGAATTTTCACAAAACATACTTCATAGACTCTAAAAACTCTTTCATACAAGACAATAGTATTTACTATGTCTCCATCTTATAATTTTAAAACACAAGAATACTCGGGATACGGTCGATACATAAAAACATAACAATGCTTAGTCTATTAAAATACTTCAATAAGATACGTAAAAGACATATATGCCCTCGAGTCAAATGAGGACATAGTTCAAATTCTCTTGAACGATGCTACGATCCAAGTCTTCACTTCCCAAAGCTCCTCACCAGCCAAAAAATATATAGATAGATACAAAGCATGGACTAGCACAACCACACACACTAAGAATGGCATTATGCATAAAAATCATGAAAACAAACATTTAGTAGAAATATGCACCTTTTCATAAAATCATGTTATAATTATAAGAAGAATATTTAATAACTTACAAACACATAAAATAACATTCAAGCAAATATCGTAGTTTTACCTTCACCTTTGACATTTCTTTGTATGTAATCATCTAACTTAAAGTTATCCTAAGACACACTTAAGCAAAATAAAGAGTGACCGCCCATACAACCTCCCTAAGCATACCTAAATGATATTCAAGACTATTTACAACGAGTCACATATAGAAATCAAGACATCAAAATATCAATGTAAAATTCTTCTACCAATGGCGACTCTAAGTCTTACTTGAGTAAGTTGTGAAGCGACTGCCAATACAATCCCTTACACACACACTTAAGAGATCCTCTAAAATACCTAGAATAGAATCATTCCTACCATGTGAATCAACATATAGATACTATGACATTTCCTCATCAATGGCTACCAATAGACTTACTTAAGTATATCAAGAAGATAACATCCATGATTGACCTCTTTAAGGCTACCTAAATAATCCATAAGGCTCCCCAAGTTTGGATCATGTCCACATAATTAACATCTTACCTAACTAGAGTCATTCTTAAGACTCATCTAGGTAAGATACGAATTGAACATTACTTAAATAACTCATTCTGAGTTTCCTAAGGATTAATATGATGTTTTTCAATAAAATTAACTTTATGTCCACCATTCCTTTACATGAAGGATACCATTCGTACTCTTAAGTTCAACATTCGTAACATAAAATTTACTATGTACATGACCATCCTAACATTCTTTCAGGTCTAACATATCTTTCATTCATACATGACAACGGTGCACTAAGCATACCTAGTAAAGACATATCATAATATCATAACATTCATTCATATATCAAGTAAGGGACACTCGTCTACCAAAAAAGACACTATATTCTTTGACCTTATCACTTATAGCAGATAATTCATTAGAGCACTTAGGATAACCCTTACCATATTTATGTCATCCTATACATTACTATATCATCATCAATATAACAATAAAAAAATATACAGTTAAGTAAGAACAATCATGTATCAACATCTAATTTTTTATATATAACCACATAGTGATAGTCTAACATGATCTCCTAATATACAGAACTTTCACATTACTTGCATATCGGTAAATATGATCATACTTCACATAATTAACATCACAAATATCAACTTTACTTCATGTAGTGCCGAAAAGGACATGATCATCATATTGCATAAAGTAACACTGATAAGGACACTTCAATTGCAAGTAAAGCACATAAAACCGCCACCATAAGTGGACCATAACAATCACAGCATGATTGAAGCATAAACAATATCAAAATAAATGGAATAGGGCAGGTAACAACTACAAAATCCTCATCACCTCAATTCGATGCTAATTCATTCAATTCAATATCATAAGGACCTTATCGATGGCCATGAACAATACTTAAATGTAGAATCTATGATAATCAATTAAACTAGGACAATTCAATAAAGATTCATCAAGATAAGATAACCTATATTTATATTGAACACAATTCTTACATCTATAGAAAGCCCATATAAATCTACTTTAAAATTCAACAACATAAGGTCAATATCAAGTAACCCATAACATAGTAAAAAATCTAGGGTTCATCCAATTCATGTATTAATAGGCTATTTAGGTAAAAATAATCAAAAAAATTCAATTTAAATCATTACTAAATGTTTAGAAATCATTAATACAAGAATCCATGGTACAATTATGAAATCGGACAAATCACCTTTGAAAACATTAGAAAATATCTTGATAATTGGGGCTCCATGATAAAGAGAATTTCAACGATCAAATGTATACCTTGATGAAGCTAATTAGTAATTTTATAAAGAATACCCACAAAATTTGTCATTTCAAGACCTTTCTTCAGTTTGGACTTCAATGGAGTCCTATAGAAAATTTTAAGGAATTCGGGTTATGATTTATAAGAATGAAGTCTTCAATGTGTTTTAGTCTTATAAACACATATAAAATAATCAAAACACCAATTAATAATCTCAAAACCATTTATTTATAAGTGGGGTGAAATTAATAGTTAGCCCCTAACTTGGCAGTGAACTGCACGCAGTCACAAACACCATCGACGGACACCAACCTACGGGCCGTCCCTTGACCTACGGACAATCCTTTTGGTCTGTGGTCTGGGACAGAGGATTCTACTTGTCCTCTATACTCCCTAGGATATGTTCCTACCAATGGCACCCAACGACGAGGCGTTGATAGTCGTATGAACCGTTGATGCTGCCTTCGTTTGGGGCTGCCTCTGACAGTCTTGAAACCACACTTGGGTCCTTCCTCAAGGACCCTTCGTTAGTCCTTAGGGATGTTTTCCCGCATGTTTCAAACCCAAACATGATTTTAAGAGTTTATTACCTCTCAAATGAATGTAATCCAAAAATAACACGTAAAACTTGACGAAACATCCCTAGAAACACAAGGTCATTTCAAGGGATTTTTTCAAACGTTATGGACGTTTAACCTCCAATTTCCATGGTACTTGACACACTACCTATGTATACTATACCAAATCATTTAAGGACCTTAAATCCTCATGAATCAAAAATAAACACATAAAACCACATACGAGGCACATAGGTGACTTAGTCGTTCAACGTCTTGGTCGTCCTTTGACACTTGATTTCCAATGCAACTACCACTCTTAGACACTGCCTCAATACCATATCATATACATATTTAGGTCCATGCAAAATCTTGACCGACATGTTAGGGTCTACTTCACGTTAAACATTTTCGGGTTCTTATAATCTCCCCCACATAGAAACTATTCATCCTCGAATGACACTTGCCCCTCTCCAAACACTTCCAAGAATAGAGTTTTAAGATATTTTCAATAAAACAAGAAACTAGAAGACAATTCTATAATTCATCATGCTAGAAAACTCACATGCTTCATTCCAAATAACGAAAACTCCTTTTATATTCAATATCATCAATATATAAGGTAGTTCTAAACATATTAAAAAATTTCGGAACATAGAATTTATTTGTCAATTTCTCAAAAATACTACTTTTAGGAATTTCATGATATGAACATTCAAGTATGCAAGGTAACATCATATAAGCATATATTACACCATAATTTATGGCTTCATAAAATGCACAATGCATGAATTTAATGAAATTCAATATCAACATAACTCTTTAACATCATGAATATACAACATACTTCTAGGAATTTCTGTCCAATCTACTAACCATACTCCCCCACTTAGAAGGAACTCATATCACTAAAGAGAAAATGCAAGCACTTACCATCATCATCATCACCATCATCCGTCTTCTCTCCTCTAGTCCGGAGTACATAGAAGAAAATGCAGGCACTTACCATCATCATCATCACCATCATGCGTCTTCTCTCCTCTAGTCCGGAGTACATAGAAACACTTCTTTGTTGGAGCATCATCCTTTCGAACACTAGGAGAAACTTGCTTACTCTCTCTTCCTGTATCCTCAATTATTGAACAATCTGTCACCTTATGATCATCCTTCCATAGAAACCACTAGTACCGGCTACACACTTCCCATATTGTCACTTTCAACGAGTGACACATGTAGCATTTTCATTTTTATAACCAGCTTCTTTCTAAAATTTCACCTTAGAACTCCTAGATTCTTCTTGAGTTTGAGCCCTCTTCTTAACATTAGTTTGATAATAATCACTAGAATCAACATTTTTCAAGTTTCTAGCCATCCTCTTATGATTAGAATCTTGAATTTATTTTGCGTACACCATGAATCTAGCTACGGTCATATTATAATGTGACATCGTCATACGACACTCTTCCCTTACTAAGTCGGCAACACCCGTCACAAAACGAATCATTTCACCCCTTGGATTTGACACAAGAGAGAGATCATACACAACTTAGATAACTTCAAAGAGTATTCCTCGACACTCATATTGCCTTGCTTGAGATTGATAAACTCCTATAACTTAGCTTACCTCATCTTATGGGGAAAGTACTTTCCAAGAAAAACTTCCTTATATTCCTCCCAGTCAATAGGATACGAATCCTATAGCCTATTGCCATTAAATTGTGTGTACCACACTTGAGCCACATCCTTCAATTGATACGAAGCCAACTCCGCTTTTTCCCTAGATGTCAATCCCATAGCATGCACTATCTTGTACACCTCATCTATAAAATGTTAGGGATCCTCTCCCACTTTATATTCATGAATTATAGGAGGAAACATCCTCAAAAGTCTCTCAACCTAGATGTCATAGTACTCTCCACGACATTCGCCCTAGGCACCATACTTCAATTCCCTTGAATAGTCATGACTCGGGCTAAATCAAGCAAAGCCTACCTAATATCCCTCTTACTCAACTCCGGGGGTCATTACCTCGTCCCACAATATGGACTTGACTACTTGAGCACCTTGAGAAACTTTCTCAACTTCCTCAACTTAAGGTTGAATCTACTCTTGTACCTCATTCTCTTCACGTATCCTAGCCGAGGTCCTCCTCGTATTACTCTTCATGTAAGTACAAGGAAAAACCACAACAAAAGAGTACACATAACTTTTACAATACGACAAGATATAGGAGTAGAAAATAAAGGAAACTCTATCATCCTATAGCCTCTCGCATACAGGTGTGTCCTAACTCACACTTAGGGTAAACACTCTTCTAGACATGACTTGATTAGACTTTTCAATTCCTAATACTATTTTCACAGACCTATGCTCTGATACCAAGCTTGTCACTTCCAGAAACAACACACTAAAAGTTAGGTGAAATCTCGGATTGCAACCGGCGTACTTGACCTCTCAGAGGTCACTAACAAGCCCTTACATATCAGTCTTCGCATAAACATGATGAAAAGTAGTGTGGAATGAAAACTTTTTACAAAACATACTTCATAGTATTTATAAACTCTTTCATATAATGCAATAGGAAATACTAAGTTTCAATCTAATCATCTTAAAACACAAGAATAGTTGGGACACAGCCGACATATTAAATATACAAATACTTTCTCTATTAAAATACTTCAATAAGAAACATAAGAGACACACTACTAGAGATTAGCCTTACTGCACCACTTATGTAGTAACGTTTTTACTATCTTAGCTATGGGTCACCTTTTACAACAGTTCTTACCGTAGACAAATATCCTTGAATCTTATTTAAAAATTCTTAAAATAAACTGTTGCATCATACCTATTACATCTCTATAGATAATCTATAGAAACAAGTTTTAGAGTTATCACGATAGATAACTCTATGGTAACAGTGTTTTTAAGATAAATAATTATGATTTTTTAGCCCTAATTATTTTATCCTCCTAAAAAAAATATATTTTCCTCCAATATAATTTGGCTACATATATTAGTCCCTTATCAAAAGACATAAAAGAAAAAGAAATTCTCAAACCCTGATTTTCCATAAAATTTCATCAACGCGATATGAGAGAGTGTTTCTCTAGGTGAAGCTATGATAGGAATTTTTGAAGCTTTTGTTGAGAAAAATGAATGTGTTTGTGAAGCTCTTTGGTGAAGCTGTTGGTGAAGCTCGTTGGTGAAGCTCTTGGTGAAGAATGTTGGTGAAGCTCGTTAGTGAAACTGTTGGTGAAGCTTATTAAGGAAAGTAACCAGCTCATTCTTTTTGGTTATGTTTTTGAGGTTCGACTAAGAATTCATCTTAAAGGTTAATAATGTGTATGTTTTATATGATAGTACATGATTTCTAAACCCCCATTGAATGATTTATGAAAAATCACAAAGAACAATATATGGGTTAGTCATAAATCTATGTTATTTGCTCAAATATAGATAGTGTATAGACTTCCCCAATTTTATTATGTGATATATAGTGAAATAGGAAAAGAAAACAGTCCGAATTTGTAGTTACAATTGAGTGTTTAGGGTTAAAGATGATGTGGATTTAGAGTTAAAATTAAAGAGAATTTGGGATTGAGTAATGATCTAGATTCAAAACATTAATGTTTTCTGGTTTTCTATGCTATGTGCAAGCTGAGTCACTGTGCCTAATGCCTTTAAGATAAGCTAAATTGCTATTGAATATTTCCTCTTTATTGTTTAAATGTTGTCTTGTCTTTATTGAAATGAATTTGATGGAAAATTTTTGAGGGTAGGGTTACAAAATATTTATTTGTATTGAAGAAGAAACAAAATATAGAACTTTTGGTTTAGAAAAACTGTAGAAGAATAGGTTAGAAACCTTTATGGGATCTCTTCACAGTGTCGCTTCTCAAAAAAGATAATACTTTTGACCAATACTTGTTTTATCTGACATTTTTTTTTGATAATATGAAGCTTATTCTCCTTCGCTCCAATGCATATTTTCTTCTATGATTTACTTTTGATGCATAGTGGTGGACTGTTTGATTTCAAAATTAGTGTGTCTGAGTTGTTGGAGGTATATACTATGCTTTTTTTATTGTTATTTTGTTCGTGAGTGATATTTCTTTAATCAATTGTTTCATCGAATTTTATAGTCAAATATATTTTAGGAGTTATCTATCAATTTTATTTAAGTTTGGTTAGCATGATTTCAAGTTTCTTGGTTGCTTTATTGTTCCTATAGTTCAGTTTATGTGCTTGCTTCCTTTTACATACTGGAAAATTATTTAGCTTAATATTCCGGTAGTTTTGTTTTTGCTTTTTTGTTTCTGGAGAACACTTGAACGTTTACATATAAAGGTGAATAATGTTTATGTTTTCTCTGCTAGTTCATTTTTTTAAATTAATCTTGGACCATTGGTCCCATTTTATTGAAAAGAACGTCAAGTGGACACAAAATGAGACCATGAAAAAAAAATGTACATTTCCATCCATTTCATCCTTGCATATGAAAATGTCTTCTTCTTTCTAGTTATACCTACCGGTGGGAAATCTCATAAGTGAGTCAAAATCTAGTGCTCCATGTTTGTCGATCTTTAAGTATTTCTCTCTGCCTTTATTTGTACCACTCGAATTCTTCCTTAATGTTCCCCATTTGAAGTGAATCAGGATAAAAATTGCTCCCAAATTACTTTCTACCGATATCCTAGCTGGACATAAGGACTCTCTTGTCCTTTGAATGACTACAAAACTTGATGCAAATATTGTAGTTGTGTGATTCTGTGTTCTCTCCTCTGTTTTTTCTTGTCATGGATTGTGTGTTATCTTCACTGTTCTTATCCTGATTGTTGCTATTTGTTGTCTATCCATGTTTAATATCTTTTTTACGCTGCTTGGTAACTAATTGAAATTAAGAAGCTGTTGTCTTTCCTCTTGATCTATAGTTGTAATTGTGATGAAATCAGCTAATTAATTTTCTTCCCTAAAGATGTGTTTTATATGAATGTGTAATTTATTCATTAGTTCATGAATCTGCTCTATTATCTCATGTAGCTCCCAAGGTATTCTCCGCTCCTTCCGAATCATGTTGTTTAGACTTAGAGAATCAGTGTCTAACTTGATAGTGATCATGACCTTGTTCTTTGCAGTATCGTTATGACTGCCATAATCCTGTTGATTCTAATACCATATTTCTAGTTATTCCTATCCTATTTGCGTCCGCATAAAATGAATCTCCATTTTGATTTCTAATACAGAAACAAAAAGAACTCACTCTTGAATTACCTTTGATTGCACCATCCATGCTACATTTTATCCATCTTTTCGCCAGCTTTGATCATTTTTTAAATGATAGTGTAGTTTAGCTTCGTATACTTGTAACGAATCAAACATTCCTTTCCTATGATATGGAATATCTCAAATTCATTGAGTTAATGGGTTTCTATTGGGACTCATTTTTCTTCATGCTTTTCTTCATTTTTTTTTATTGATGGTAATGTCGAGTGTGTGATGAATTATCTTGTTTTGCAGTGGATAAAAATTGTGATGAATGAAAATGAATTATTTTTCTTGATAGTGTTAAATGATGTAGTGTGAAGTAGTGATTTAAGAGAAAAACGACGTGGCAGTTTTAGGTTAGAGACTTGAGGATTCGAATGCACTAACAACCTCTTCCAATACCCACAGAAACCATACCGTTGTCTTTCCCTTTATTCCAACTATCAAATAGTGTTTTAGTCAGCACCTTAGAATTATTGTAGCAAAAAAGGGTCTTAACTGTCATCCAAATTCCAGAAGATATAGACTTACTATCATTTATAAGCAGCTTTTCAACAACTCACAGTAAAAGATCAATCAAATGAATGATAGACACAACTACAAAGAACTCACCTGCCTCATTTATAAACCTTATAGTATCCGGTGACCAACTCTGAAGTAAGTGGAGTATGTCTCGTAGGATAAAGAGTCAACACACTCTTTATACTCAGCTATAGCTATCATGCTTGCAACATCAAACAAATTGGTTTTTTTATTTCACCAGCATTCTTGACATAAATAATTTTTTCCTTCCGCATTATGGAGACTAGCTCCTGGACTTGAAAAGGAGTAGTGAGCCCAATCTCATCTCTGTCAAGGTAAAGAAGTCCTCGAATTTCATAATATAATAGTAACTCACAAATCAAGACTACCGACATGCAATGTGATTCTTCTAACATCTACCCTTTCCATGGTATCTTAAAAAGATAAAGAAAAGGAATATCCAGCAACCTCCACCTGAAAAAAAACATTGAAAATTTATCAAAAATATTAGTTCAATAGATCTTATACAAAAAGTTAGAAAAATATTTCTCAACATCCCTATCATGAGTTTATAGGTAATAGAAAGTTTGTAAAATAAATAGAGCTACTAATAAGGACTCAAAAGTAAGGATAAGCTAAATTCTCTAATCAACAGAATAGCTTGACACTTTATAATTGACACTTCGAACTAATGCATATCCCAGATATTTTGACACAGCTAGAATTGTTTTTGTTTATATTAGAGGATAAAAAAATGGGCTTTATTTTTATGAACATGTATTTATAATCATAGTGAGGAACTTCATATATATTAGAAACATGAAGAAGTTA
This sequence comes from Solanum peruvianum, assembly GCA_027705065.1. Taxonomy (NCBI): domain Eukaryota; kingdom Viridiplantae; phylum Streptophyta; class Magnoliopsida; order Solanales; family Solanaceae; genus Solanum; species Solanum peruvianum. The sequence continues at coordinate 28,357,044 of JAKWJD010001766.1, forward strand.
CAATATGAAAGTTATCTACCAATCAAAATCATAATTTCAGTTTGGACAGCTTCAAGTCCTTTACTGGCCACCTTTTCTAATTAACATATATAGGAAAAAGCAATTCATTGCATTTTGGTATATAGTGATTGGTGAGTTCTTAATGTGTTTCTTGAAAGATTGGATCTTTTCATTTTTCTATTATTCGACGAATTTGTAAATTGATTCTTGTATTGTTTTTTTAGCTTGAAGAGAAACTAAAGTGTTTTATCTTTCTTGGGGTTGAATTTGCCTATAGATTTAATCTTCTTGAATATTAATTTTAACATAGGAAGGAGCATTAATACATTCCATTTTTGATATCTTTATTTTATATTTTACAGTGAGTGGGGAATTTTGAATGAGTTAGTTTGTAATGGTGAACCTTTTTGTTGTTCCGTTGTTTGACGAGTCTACAGATAAATTTGTAGAAAGCATGAATCATTTGTTGTTTATTTATTATATTGCTAGGTGTTTAACATGGAATTTCTAAGTACTAACTTTGTAATATATTGTGGATCAATTATGATTTTGCGAAATTTTTTCTAAATTTTTTATATTTTACCTAATTGTATGTAGGTGATGTAATCGATGAAGGCGATGCAAGTAGCAACGAAGACTTGACATAGGAGATGAATTGTTGATGTTAGCTTGATTGGTGTTCTAGAAATATTTTATTTTTGAAGATCGAGAACTATTTGTTACATGTCTTTCACCTTTTTTTTGAATGGTAAAAAATATTTTCTATGTTTTTGTTATATTAATATTAGAATAGTGGATCTTGAATTCTAATTTTTGTAATGACCATTTTCTCATGAGTAATTTATGTGTATTTTATGTTATAATATTATGCATTAGCTCAATAATATAATATTTGAGGAAGGGTACTGAATATATAATATATATATATATATATATATATATATATATTTATATATATATATATATATATATATATATATAGATATATATATATATATATATATATATATATATATATATATATATATATATATTGCAATAACAAAATAATAACTATTGCAAATGTAATAACATCATTGTTGTATCATGTAATAACCGTTGCCATAGCTTTTAAGAAACATTTTTATAATTTATTAAAATTGTTGCATTACCGTATAAAACATTCACAATAGAATAAAATGGTTTATTAAAGGGAAAGAATAACTGTAGTCATAGCCTCAAAAAAACTGATGCATAAACCTCTTGCCAATAGTTCATAATTGTACCAATACGACACTAATTGTCGGCAAGTAAATAAAGTAAAAACCATAGCAATAGTTCAATCTACGACTACGGTTATTAGAATCGTGTCACATAACTATAGTAAAAGATCTAATGCTACGTGATTGGTTGTAGCGGAAACCTTAACCTTCTCATTAGACCTATGGCTACGGTAGAATAATCTATTTCAACAGTAAATGAACCGTGGCATTAGATAAAATTCTTAGTAGTGACATATATGCCCTCGAGTCAAATGAGTACATACTCCCACTTTGCTTGAACGATGCATAGTTTGTCTTCATTTCCCAAAAGCTCCTCACCTACCAAAAAACTATAGAGATAGATAAAACCATATATTAGCACAACCACATATACTAAGTATATTATTATGAATAAAAAAAATGAAAACAGACATTTAGTAGAAATATGCATCTTTTCATTTTAAAATCATGTAATAATCAAAAGAACAACATTTAGCAGCTTAGAAACACATAAGATAACATTTAAGAAAATATCGTAGTTTAACCTTCACCATAGACATCTCTTAGTATGTAATCATCTCACTTAAAGATATCCTAAGTCTCACTTAATCAACAAAAAGATGACCGCCCATAAAACCTCCCTAAGAGTACCTAAATGATACTCAAGACTACTTCTAATGAGTCACATACACACTTCAAGACATCAAAGCATCAATATAATATTCTTCTACTAAAGGTGACTCTAAGTCTCACATGAGTGAGTTGTGAAGTTGCCGCCCATACAATCCCTTACACACTCACTCAAGATATCCTTTACACTACCTAGGATAGAATCATTCCTACCAACTATATCAACATATAAATAATATAAAATTTCCTCATCAACGGCTATCAAAAGACTTATTTAATTAGATCAAGATGATATAATCTATGTATGACCTCTTAAAGATTACCTAAATAATACTTATGACTTCCTAAGTTCGTATCATGTCCACAAAATCAACATCTTCCCTAACTAGAGTCATTCATAAGACCCATCTAGGTATGATAAAAAGTGACAATTCAGATGCCCCCTTAACACCTTAACTAGACAAAATTTAAATACTCTAGATATGTACTTATTCAATAAACATACTTTATAAACTTAAGTCATTACATTCCTTAGTTTATTTAGGAGACATTCATCACATAATGACATTCAAGTAATGCTCTTGAATTAGACCTAGGGACTGTAATTTACACCTTCAATGTCTATTGTGCAATGTCTAGATAAAGTTCTATACGACCACCGAAATTTAATAGAACTTCTCTAATGCTAGAAGGTATTCCATATGATGAGAATATGCAATAACCGACAAAGACAATGGTAGCAAACAATGGAAATTCTATAGAACTCCATTGGAGCCAAATGGAGTTATATAGAATTTCTATTGTTTTCTACTATGGTCTTTGTAAGTTATTGCCTATTCTATTCATAAATGATACCTACTAGCATTTGAGAATCTCTATGAATTTTAGGTGGTGGTATGGGCCTCTATCTAGACATTGCGCAATAGTCTTTGAAGGTGTTAATTAGAGTCCCTAGGTCTTGTCCAAGACCATCACTTTAATGCCATTATGTGATGAATGTCTCCTAAGTGAACTAAGGAAGGTAATGACTTAAGTCATTAATTTATATTAATTGAATAAGTACATATCTAGAGTAGTTAAGTGTTGTCTAGTTAATGTGTGAAGGGGGCATCAGAATGGTTGTCCCGATAAGTCTTAAGAATGTCTCTATTTAGGGATGTTGGTTGATTATGTAGAGATGATCTAAAACATAGGTAGTCTAAAGTATTATGTAGGTAATTTTGAAGAGGTCAATCATGGACGTTATCTTCTTGATTTACTTTGGTATGTTTTTTGATAGCGTTTGCAAGGATAATGTCATATAATCTACATTTTGTTGTACTTAGTTGAATAATTCTAGATTAGGTAATCTATAGGATTTATTTAGTGTGTAAGGGATTGTATGGGCGGTCGCTTAACAACTCACTCTAGTGAACCTTAAAATCACCTTTGGTAAGAGGATCTCATGTTTATTCGCTAGTTGTGTATCTCATTATAGATGGTCTTAAGGATCATTTAGGTGTTCCTAGAGAGGGTGTATGGGTGTTATGTCTTTGTATTACTTATGTGAGTCTTAATATAATTTTTAATTAGAGGATTGCATTCCAGAAATATTCTAAGGAAAAGATGAGAAATACACTATAATGTTTACTGCAATAGTGAATTCGTTCACTGTAAAGTGACCTTAAAATTCTACTAAATTTCTTAAATGTTATATTATGTGTTTATAAGGTGTTAAATGTTATTCTTATGATTAATATATGATATTCAAATTAAAAAGATTCATATTTCCAATATATGTTCGTTATCACGATTTTGTTCGTTATGCCATACTTAGTACATGTGTTTGTACTAATTCTATGTTTTTATCTATTTCTATTGTGGTTGGTAGGTGAGGATAATTTGGGAAGAAATACATGGATCTAACATCATTCAAGTGAAGTAAATTATGTCCTCATTTGAATAGAGATCATATATGTTTCTTCTTTCTTTTGAAGTATTGTAATAAACTAAATATATCTACATTCTTTTTGTATGGACTGTTTCACAAAGTATTCTCGTGCCTAAGAAATGATGAAATTATACTTAGTATTTCCTATGAGTTTTATATAAAAGAGTTTTTAATGAAATATAGAATTATTATTAATAGTTTAAATTTCACACTACTTTTCATATGTTCATATGTGATGAACGATAAGAAAGAGCTTGTACAAGACCTTCGAGAAGTCAAGTAGGCTGGTTGCGCTCCGAGAGTGACATATCTTCAAGGTGTGCTCTCAGGATGTGATAGGTATGATTGCTTTGAAAGGGAGATATTTCAATGTTGAGGGAGGTAAAGGTGAGTTTAGATGCTTATGATGGTTTTATTGTTTTAATAGTAAATGTCAAGGATAGATTTGAGAATTGTGATGTCCCGATATTTATGGCTATGTGTGACTTATGTGGTTGGAAGTCTTACGATGTTAAATTGTATGGTGATGTAGCTCAAAGCATGGTAAGAGTTAAAATGGTTGAGTGAAATCTCTTCTAGTTAAAATGAGTGATCTTATGAATGTGTACAATGATAGTAGAAGAACTAAGGTGTAAATCTAGAGATTGTTGATAGAATGTGGTAAGGTTGTGATCAAGAAGGGTTTTTAATCCATAAGTTAAGGTATGTGATGTTTAAAAGTTGAATGAGGGATCCTAAGGGTTTGTTCTAGATTTAATACTAAGAGAAAAGTGTTATGCTTTACTTGCAAGGTGATGTTTAATCTTGATGTGCACGAGTTTACTGTAGTGTAAGTTCCTACCTTTAGAGAAGTATAGTTGTACTTTGAAGTATGGTATCTTGAAGATGGTTTTACCCTAAGTGGGGGAAATGAGTTTAGTAGAAGAGTAGTTGATATCCATATCTTTTCTTCTATCCTTATTCAAGCTTGTCACCAAAATCCTTGATAGTTTAGAAATGGTTCAGCGTCTTGTATATTAGTATGAGTTGCATTTCTCCTAATCATATGAGCGCCTTGGATGGTATAATGTTTTGGAATCTAAAAATGGGATTATGTTCAAATCGGGAGAATTGGTAGTCAACCTATATTTTTCTTATCAAAGTGTAGCTAGTAATAGTGCTTAATTGCTTCAAAGTTGTGTTATCATGCTATAATGTGAGTTCGTATGATGTTGTATGTCATGTGGTCTTGCCTTAATGTTATAATTGCTTGAAAGATGGATTAAAGGTACTTTTAGCATGTTTCACTGCTAAAGTTTTGTGTTCACTGTAAGAAATTGAAAAATTTAAGAATTTTCCATTTTCATGAACAATGGTTTCAATGTATGTAAAAGTATTTTATATGATCAGGTTTAATATTGTAAAATGTAGTTCCTCAGTAAAGGAAGTATAAGGGTTAATTTTTAAATATGAATGTTGTTACAAAAGTGCATGTGTAGCAAAAAGTTTTGAAACGTGAAATTGTGCTCCTTCTTAGTTGGTTACTTCAATATAAAGATTTTTATCATGATTGTAATGTGTTATATTCTTCAAATTGAGTCCTTGATGGTCTTAAAGTGTTAAGTGTTATTTGAGGACGAATGTTATTCCTAGTGGGGGAAAATGTAACACACTTAAACAAATTAAGGTGAACTAGAGGTTAGTGAATGTTTCACGTGTTAGTCTTGTGTTAAAATGAGTTAAATTGATGTTCCTAGTCAGTGTGTGAAGTTTGGCTTAATTTAGTGGTAAAACGTCTGAGAACGCCAATAACGTTCGGAAAGTTTTCATTAGATTGTGGTTGAGTCTCTTCATCTGTTTTGTTGACATTTAGATGTTTGTTATAATCGAAATTTATGCGGGATATTCCTATGACCTAGAAGTCGATGTTTAGGGGTTTGACATACGAGTACGACCCGACCTCGGACCCACGAGGGGCCCTAGGAGAGGACCCCCATTCATTTGGCAAGAGTTTGCCAAGAAGTGACTATTCACGACCACAAGGGACGGTCCTTTTGTCCACAAATGGCCCGTCGAGCTCGGGCATCAACTTTCTTGCAAGTCTATTAAGAGACTACACAAATGAAGCCTCAGTACAAATGACGAACCGCCACCAACGGGGCGTCGATTCAGAAACGGTCCATTGATGGAGGAACTGTTGGTGCTGCTGTCAGAAAGCTGTCAGATCTGTTTTTACTTTGGATGTTTAGTAAATTGGAGCCAAGTCTATTATGAACCTTAATTTATATTTTTAGGGTCTTTTCGATATAATAAGTTCTCTTAAACCCTAAGACCTAATTTTTGACTTCATTTTCTTAAAGCCAAAACCCTTGCCTCGAGAAAACTCTCTCGACCCTCCATAGAAGCTAATAGTCAAGAAGGAACTCGGAGGGTTGTTGGTGGACGTTTCTTCATAAAAATATTGGTGGGGTTTCTCTTATTTGATGTGTGGTAGTCATCCTTCAACTCTCTTTTCCATTCAAGGAGTCCCTTCTAAATGTTTTTAGAAAGGGTTTTCAAACTCTATTCTCTCCTCTCTTTAACTATAAATATGGGTCTTGCATGAAAATGTTTTAAATGATTCATAAATGATGTTTCTAATGTTAGTTGTGATTTTAATACTAAAACTTCAATGAAAACATGTTAATTATTTTTATCATATTTTGTCTTAATGAATGGGTTAAATAAGAATTATTTTGTAGTCTTCAGCTTTTTTTTCCTTGTTTTGATATTGTTATTTAGTTGCTGCCCTGAAGGCTATTTTATGATAAATTTTTGAGTAAATTTTAAATAGGTGTGAGAGATTTGGAAGAATGGTAAGTTTTTCTCATTGTTAACACTTTTTATGAAATGCTCTTGACAGGTATGGTCCACCTTCTTGGTGGCGCTGTTTACTTGATCAATTCGGATATACTTTGTATGTATTATAAGTGTTTCTTTGAAGGCCTAATGTATGGAATGAAGTGATAGTGAAGATGGTTCCTGTAACGTGTATAATGAATCTTGAATTTCATGATTGTATAGTTACTTGTGTATTGTGAAAGACCCATGAATGCATTTTATGTGAAGTAAGATTATTATTATGTTATTATTGTCAGTGCAACTTATAAATCTTATTATCATAAGAATGCTAGAGATTATATCTAAATTAAATATATGAGTATGTGAAACTTGTTAAAGTGTGTTATGCAATGAATGAAGGTCTAAGCATCTATAGAATTGAATGTAAATGTAATAATGCTTATCTGCAAGGTGTGTTCACCTATACACACACACACTTGATTGAATGAATGAAGCTAAGTTAAGTCAAACAATGGAGTTTTTGGGTGAAAACTCTTCATTAGTTGAGATGAAGTGTTTAGTAGCAACCTCATTATCTTCGAAGAGCCTTCTAAGATAGGTAGAAGGATAGATACCGTTCGTGAGTTGAGATGTGTTGTCCACTAGATATCCTTAACTTATAGTATGAAATGTTTGGAATATGTGGGGAGTTATGCCTAGCACCAAAAGGATATGAAGAAGAGGTGGTTATACTTCATGAGTCGGGATGTTGTATCCCAATGTACCTCTTAAGATGAGTCCTCCTCGTTAGTAGAGAATGAGTTACTTAGTATCTATCTCCTTATCCCTTAACTATGTGTCGACATAGGTGTAGCTATTGGAAAATCCATGTAACAACTAAGATAATGTATTTACCCTAGGAATGTGGGGATCCCTCATTCGATAAGGGTAGTAACAGTACCTAGCATACCCTGAGGAAACCGTCCAAACAATTATTTGGATGTGGGGTGAATTTACCAATTCCCCCCCCCCTCAATTTACAATGAGTTCTGTACAAGTCAAAACCCTTTCGACACCTACCCATCGACGGGGCATAGGTCAACAAATGGACCGTCATGACTGAACTTTGATGGGATCAGAGACTTCAGTTTTGGATATTAATCACCCTAGGCTATGTACTTACCTATGCCTCCCACCTATGGTGCGTCATTCCAGCTATTGAGAGTCGATGCCCTCCGTAGGTGACGTTAGTTTGGACAGCCTTGGTCTAACATATGGGTCCTTCATCAATGACTCGTTTGTCCTTGGGGACTTTTTCATAGAAGTTTCCAACTTGAATATGCTCGTATACGAAATTCTGACCTCCACATTAATTTCATCCAAAAAAAAGATTTAAAATTCAAACCAATACACTAAGACACACAATGTAGTTTAAAGGCAAAGCTTTTGAATATCATGGACGTTCTTGGAAGTTTTACCTCCAAACATTATGAAACTCTAACCACTGCCTCCTAACCACATTTTAACTCATTATAAGAAATAAATCATCATGACACAAGAGCAAGGCTCAAGTTTCACCAAAGTTGTTTTAAAGGTATTACACGTTCTTAGATTCAAAGCTCTAAAAAGGAACCGTATTTATGCACTCAAGGCTAGGAGTGACAAAGAAAGTACTCCCGATGTTGAGACTTCCAAGTTTAAAGTCTTCTCTATTAATGTTTATGTTTTTCTTGATCCAGGTGATAACCTTTTTTTGTTACACCTTTGGCATCTAAGAAATTTGATATACTTCCTTATGTTTTGATTGAACCTTTTTTGTTTTGTGCCCAAATTGGTGACTCGGTAATGGTAAAGAGATTCTATAGGAAATGTCCTTTAATGTCGCCCAATAATGTTACTCTTCTTGACTTGGTAGAACTTGACATAATTGATTTTGATATCATTTTTGATATGTATTGGCTTCATGCTTGTTTTGCTTCCATAGACTGTAGAATGAGGGTAGTTAAGTTTCAATTTACAAATGAACCCATTAGAGTGTGGAAGGGGGGAAACTTTATTCCAAGGGGTCAAATCATTTCTTTGTTGATGTCTTTTAAGATTAAAGCCAAGGGTTATCTATACTATGTGGTGAGGATTAAAGGTCTTGAATGTCAAGCTCCTTATACTCAGTCTGTCCCCGTAGTGAGGGAATTTGTAGAAGTTATTCATGATAACTTTGGCATTGACTTTAATAGGTTAAGAACCCCATTTCAATTCCACCATATCGAAAGACTTTGTCTGAATTTACAAATTTGAAGGTCCAACTTAAGTTTCATTCAACCTAGTATTTGTCCATGGAGAGCTCGGGTGTTTATTATGAAGAAGAAGGATTGGTTCCTTAATGATTATCGTCAACTAAATAAAGTCACCTTAAAGAATAAATATCCTCTCCCTTGGATTGATGATCTATTTGATCAACTCCAGGGTGATAGCTACTTATAAGATTAACTTAAGGTTAGGATATCACCAACTTATGATGAGAGGTTAATATGTTCCCAAACAGCTTTTTGAACAAGATATTGTCACGATTAATTATGTGTTTTGGGTTAAAGAATGCCCGACAATGTTTATGGACCAAATGAATATATTTTTCTGAGATTACCTCGACTCATTTGTTATTGTATTCATTCATGATATTGTTATATACTCTAAGAACTAAAATGAGCATAAAATTCACTTGAGGTTGGCCTTGCATGTCCTCTAGGAACACCAAATTTATGCAAAATTTAGTAAGTGTGAATTTTGAATGAGGTCAGTTGCTTTTCTTTGCCATCTTATCTCTGCTGAGGGTGTAGAGGTCGATCTGAAGAAGAAGAATGTGGTTACCTAGACCTTTGACACCTATCGATATAAGAAGTTTCTTAAATCTAGGTGGGTACTATCGAAGGTCTGTTGAAGGATTTTCATCTATTGCATCTCCTTTTGAATATTTGAGTAAAAAGAAAGTGAAGTTTGAGTGATACAAAGCTTGTGAAAAAGTTTTCCAAGATTTGAAAGATAAGCTTACTTCCTCACCGGTGTTGACTTTACCGTAGGGTAAAGAGGTCTTTGTGTTGAATTGTAATGCTTCCGGAGTGGACATGGGATGTGATCCTCATGCAACATGGAAAAGTTATAGCTTATGCCTCAGGGCAACTCAATGTTCATGAGAAGAATTATCAAACTCATGACCTTGAGTTAGCGGCCGTTGTTTTTGCCTTGAAAAAACGGACACATTACTTCTATGGTGTGCTTATTCGTATGTTTACTGGCCATAAAAGTCTTCAATATTTTTTCGTACAAAAGGATTTAAATCTCCGACAGAAAAGATGGTTAGAAATTTTGAAGGATTATGAGATGAGTGTCCTTTACCACCCTAGCAAGGCCAATGTGGTTGCGGATGCTTTCATTGATATGTCAATGCGAAGTGTGTCACATATGGAAGAAGAGAAGAAAATCCTTGTGAAAGATGTTCGAACATTGGCTCGTTTAGGTGTGCGGTTAGAAGATTCTCCCATTTGTTATAATATGGTCCATCATACCTTCGACTCATCATTAGTGGTTGAGGTGAAAAATAAGCAACATCTTGAACCTCTATTGATGGAGTGAAAGGAAGCTCAATAAGTTATTCACTCAATGGGGGGATGGTGTTCTTAAGTACCTAGTGAGATTATGTGTACCGGATGTTGATGATTTGAGGAATCAAATTCTTGATGAAGCCCATGGTTCCCGTTATTCAATACATCCGAGTGCCACTAAAATGAATGCTGACCTTAGAGAGGTCTATTGGTGTAATGGCTTAAAAAGAAACGTAGCTGAGTTTGGTGCAAAGTGTCCAAATTGCAAACAAGTTAAATCATCGAATCTAAAAATGGGTGGTTTAACCCAAATCATGAATTTTCCTACTTGGAAGTGGGAAGCCTTCAATTTGGACTTTGTTGTTAGGTTGCCTCAAACCCGATTGCAAAATGAGTCAATATGGGTTATTATGTATATGTTGACCAAATATTCCAACTTTATTCCCATTAAGTCTAATTACATTCCTGAAGATTATGTAAGAATCTACATTACTGATATTCTGAGTTTACATGGTATTCATTTGTCAATAGTTTCAAATAGGGGAGCCAATACACTTCTCATTTTCAGAAAAGTTTTCAGAAGGGTTTAGGTACTTAAGTGAAACTTAGTTGTGCTCTTCTTCTTCCAACACATTGTCAAGGGGAACGTACTTTAATACCCTTGAAGATATCATAAGAGTTTGTGTTATTTATTTCAAAGGAAGTTGGTATAATCACCTACCATTGATTGAGTTTTCCTACAACAATAGTTACGGTTCGAGCATCTCTATGACACATTTTGAATCTCTTTATGGTAGATAATGTAGGTCTTCAGTTGTATGGTTTGATGTGGGTGAGTCCTCATCCTTAGTGTAGAGATTATCTATAAGGCTATAGAGAAATTTTGAGTCATAATAGGAGAAGACAACCTATAGTCGACAAAATTCTTATGACAATAATAGGAGAAGAGATCTTGAGTTTGAATAGGGGATCATGTCTATTTGAAGATTTCACCTATGAAAGAGATGATGAGATTACGTTTGAATGGGAAGTTAAGTCCCCAACATGTTGGTCCTTATGAGGTATTAAAACGGGTTTGAAAAGTGTCATATGAACTTAAACTACCTAGTGAACTAGCTTCATTTCATCTGGTGTTTCATGTTTCAATGCTAAAGATATGCATAGGTGACCCGATGTCTATTCTAGATCACAATGTGAAGAAGATGAGGAAAAATGAGTTTGCCTCCGTAAAAGTCCTTTGGAGGAAGCATCTTGTAGAGGTCCCGCTACCCTCATCTTTTTAATCCTTGAGGATAGACATTCCTCTTAAGAAAGAAAATAATGAACAATATGAAATTGACGTGTTTTTTTAAATAGGATAGTGTTTTTGTAAAAGTTTTACCAAATTGAGTTTTAAGAAAATGCCTACATGTTCAACTTTTGAACTTACATTAAATGTGTATGCATGTTGTCTTCTTGAGATTTTTTTGTTCTTTTTTCGTCTTGAGAGTAATAGTAGAATGGTACCTTTTGATGTATTTTTGAGCATATGTTGATGTTGAGAAGGTAGTTCCTTATATGTGTTATGAAATGTTGAGCTCTTATATTTTGTGCATTGTGAATTGTGTTTCTATGTGCAATGATGTGGTATATTCTGAAAGGAGTTGTGAAGTACTCCAAAGATATGTGAATCATTTTGATTATATGATGTTTCTGGTTGATTTTTAGTGTTGGGTCTAATCTTATCCTCCAAAAAGATTTTACACTCATTCCATGATGAATGTTCCTAAGGGAGGATAATGTAACACTTTGGAAGTTCCACGGCTTACAATAGAGCATCACCTGTTAAATAATGATTTAAATTATGTTTCCAGACCTATATTGAAGTATTAAACTCATTTATAAAATGTTAGAGTTAAAACGACAAATAAAGACCTTGACGAATGTAAATAAGCTAATTTGAACTGGTAGACGTCCATATGTTTGGTGAAGGTTTGGGAGTGTCAAATGAAGTCCAAAACATGTAAAAACACATTAAATAAGTAGAATATAGTAAAAGGATCCAAATGTCCAATAACAACTCCTCAAGGACAGCCGGGAGGGCCCTTGAGGAGGAGATAAACATTGGCGAGCAATCTGCCAAAGCATCTTGTGGCAGCTAAGATTTTGCATCCACCTTGCGTCGAGCATCCTAAACAAGGAGGTAAAAAAGTTACCTCATGATGCGTCACTTCATCCTATCAAAGTACTCAAACGAGCTCATAGTATTCGTTCTAACATATCATAGGTTAATCTTGGACTTAGCCAATACAATGCAAATATGCCATTTAGTCCTTACTAAAATAGAATCCTATGGTTAAAGGAATAAAAGTATATCATAAACTACTATAGTCTGCATAGCTAGAATAATGAAAAGAAAATATCCCCGAACATAAGGACCTACCAACACTTGGAGAAAGAGTTCTAAGTGTCTTAAATAGACCATCTTAATGTTCAATGGCAGGACCCTACATATTAGTTATCTAAGTATAGGGATTAGTACGCCAGATGTACTAAGTATGGGTATATGCACATAAAAATTTAAGGACATGCATGAAAAAAGACCATCTCTTTAGAAAGCATTCAAGTCACTTGATAACCTTTAATGCACATACAAGAGATCATATACAAGATAAGGATCACAAAAACTTAAAGCATGATCATAACCAAAGGCAAATCATCATAAAGTCATATTAACATTTTCACAATTAGTAGTTCATATTAAAATAATAGACAAAACACTATCCACTAATATCACACCTATCCTATAATTGCATTGACCATTTGAATCCACATGACCCCACATAATCATTTAAACAAGATAGGAGATAATAAGTAATGTTTTTCTTCATATAACTTATCCGATAAGTAGTCATCATCACATGTAGCAATATTGACCAATAACATGTTCATCAACATAGCAAAAATAAAAAATAGCAACATCATATATCATAATAATTATAAATTTCATATCATAATGTTACATGAGAACAATCCCCTCCGACATCCCTTAGAATAAACTTTTGAAATGTCTAAGTAGAGTCCCACAGCCTTACCGATACTATGTAGACTCCTCAAGTCACCCTAGTCAATGTAAATTTACTTTTATTTCATTTTAATTGAGAGAACAATCTCCTTAACCGACATTAGACAATGTGATCTAAACATTGAATTCGTTGTCATTTAACCCCACAAGAAAAGAAGGTGGTCTACTTGAAAAGGTAGAACCAAAATATGAACATAGAATTCTAGGTAAATCCACTAGCTAGTATTCTTATGGAGGCAACATAGTTCAAGAACTAGGAGATGTGTTTGGGAACCTCTTTATTTTACGTGCATTATAGTCTCTAATCTCATGAGTACAATAGTGATCCTACCGTCACTATGAGGGAAGTGACACTCCTTACTACTAAATTACTCGGTGCTAAGCTAGAATCCCATTTGAAATGTATTTATCAAACAATTATAACTTAGTTTAGGTCATATGAGAGTAGCTTCTTATATAGTCATAGTCATTAAGTCAGTAGGAGTTGAATTAGAACGCCTTTCAATACAACCCTTCACATATGAGATAAGAACATTAACATCAATATAATATAATAAGGCACATAGCTACTTCATCACCAACTTTATATGAATTCATCTTAATAATAATGTCATAATCATATAACAATGACTTATAAAATTAAACATCATACCAAACCTACTTAATCAATTCACAACATAACTTCAATTGAATTTCATCATCAAGTACATGCCATCAAAATTGAAGTAAAGGTTTGACATCATAAAGACTTACCAAATCCCTTCCCAATGTCATCATACACGGTGTTACCATCGACCAAACGATTTTAACAAATAGTAGGTGTAATAAAATTATATAATAGTAATTAACACAAGAGTTATGTCAAATACATCAACACTAACCAATTCAACATTAATCGATAACCTAGGGTTAGGGGAACATGGTTAATCATGAATTCCTCAACAAATATATCCAATAGAAGCAATATATTATCATAGGCTGTCCATGAATGAACTAGAATAGTTTTTAAAAAAAAATCTAACAATTAATACATTAATCAATCCAACAATTCATAAGCTAGATCAAAGATTTGGGAAATTGGGGAAGGGTACATGATCCACACGAAATTCCCTTAACTTAAAACAGTTACTCAACAATCTAGACTTAATTAGCAATGAGTAATAAAAATTAGTAATAATCAATCACCAATTAAAAATTTCGAAGAAAACCCATTTCTCGAAGAAAACCCTAAGAATTTAGGTGTTTTAGAAATCTAATTTGAGAGAACCTCTTGGGAAAGGAATACTAAGAGTGTAAAACTAATACCTTAATGAAGATTAATCCACGAAATTTAAGTAAAATCATAGAAAAATTGATCTTCTTCTTCAAGCCTTCTTATTCATTAAATAGAGATTCAGGTACTCCTTTTCGCCATTGATTTTCTTCTTTTGATCGTTCGGGGACGAACGATGGGTAAATTGGTATCTATTGTAACGACCTGTTTAGTCGTTTTGAGCAGCAGATTTTTAATTCTGGAAAAACTGGCGGGGACTACGGGCACTGCGACGGACCGTCACAGTCACGACGGCCCGTCGAGGGTGCAGCGTGTCAGCATACTTAGAATTCTGAAATTGGGTACTGAAAATCGACTCTCTGTAAATTGTGACGGACCTGCAGGACGTGCCGTCACATCCACGACGAACCGTCGTGAGTTTACGTTGCAAAACACTTCAACTTTTGAGAATTTGGTATAAGAAACGAGTTTCTGACCGTCAGGACGGAGGTGCAGGACGGACCGTCACAGGGGTGACGGGCCGTCACAGTTCACCTGAAGTTGGGGAGGCTGCGACGACCGGTGTGACGGACCGTCGCAGGCACGACGGCCCGTCACAGGTCACGCAGATCCCAGTCAGAATAGGATTTCCCCCCACGTTTTAAGGGTCGTTTTGGACTATTCTTTCCTTAATTATAAAGATTGAGGATTAATATTAATAGGTCTAATTACTTGGGGGTTAAAAGGAGTAACCTTAAGTTAATTAGTGGGTTTTATTGTCCTCCTTTACACTTAATTATACTTTTAATTAGGGTAAAAAGAAGGAGGGTTTGAATAAAACAAAACAAAAGAAAAGAACAGAAAGAGAGGAGAAACGAACGAGTAGAGAGAGAGAAACGAAGAGGATAGCAAGGATTTTGAGAAGATAGCTTGTTGATTCAATTCTTCGGTGGAGGTAGGTTATAGTTTTTATGATATTCGTAGTGAACTCTTAATAGTGAATAATATGTGTTGATGATATTGTAAACCTGTCTATATGCTTATTGTATGCTTGCATGAATATGATTATGTGATTTTGATAAAACAAGCATGATGAAAACCATTGAATCCCAAATCTTGAAAGAAACTTTAATCTACGATATTAATGAAGATGCCTTGGTATAAAATAAGGCTTGATGAACGGATAGAATGAATCTAGTGGATCGGAGTGTCACGTTCCGACACATAGTACTAGTGGGACGGGTGTCACGAACCGACACGTAGATATAGGGGATCGGAGTGTCACGTACCGACACATATAGGGGATCGGAGTGTCACGTTCCGACACATATAGGGGATCGGAGTGTCACGTTCCGACACATATAGGGGATCGGAGTGTCACGTACCGACACATAGTGGTAGGGGATCGGAGTGTCACGTACCGACACAAGAGGAAGAAAGATAATGAATCGTGAAAGATGATAATATACTCAACATAATGAACTTATTTCCCAAATGAGTATGGTATTGAGGCTTGAGCCCTCATGGATGAACTTGATGGAATTTATTGACGATTATAATACTTGTTGTTGCTACATGTTGAGTTTATAGTTGATTTATAATATTAGTGTCACGTTCCGACACATATAGGGGATCGGAGTGTCACGTACCGACACATAGTGGTAGGGGATCGGAGTGTCACGTACCGACACAAGAGGAAGAAAGATAATGAATCGTGAAAGATGATAATATACTCAACATAATGAACTTATTTCCCAAATGAGTATGGTATTGAGGCTTGAGCCCTCATGGATGAACTTGATGGAATTTATTGACGATTATAATACTTGTTGTTGCTACATGTTGAGTTTATAGTTGATTTATAATATTACTTGATATATATTATCTTCTATTTTGAGTTGGCCGATGATATCTACTCAGTACTTGTGGTTGTACTGACCCCCTACTTTTATGTTTTCCCTTTGTTATTTGTGTTATGCAGCAAACGTTCCGTCAACTTCAACACAACAGTAATTCGGGCCAGATTTCGTCATACCGGATCTCAGGGTGAGCTAACGCTTCTAGCTTGGACTGTGTCATCTTCTATAAGTCTTGATGCCTTGACTTCCGGCATGGACTAGTTTCTTATGTATTTTTAGCTTCTTAGACATTCTTAGATAGTCTAGTTTAGTAATTTGATCATAGATGTTCTTGTGATGATGACTTCCAGATTTTGGGAATATTAATAATAGTTGAGTTGTTTTATTTATGAGTTTAAGTCTTCCGCATTATTTTCTGTTGATATTATATTGAAATGTTAAGATTTAGATGGGTTGGTTCGCTCACATAGGAGGGTAAATGTGGGTGCCAGTCGCGTCCCCGATTTGGGTCGTGACAAACTTGGTATCAGAGCATTAGGTTCGTTGGTCTCATCACACAAGGACAGGTCTAGTAGAGTCTTAAGGAACGGTAGGGGGACGCCTTTACTTTTCTTTGAGAGGCTATAAGACTTTAGGAAAATTCCATTCTTTCATTCTTTCTTTCGTGCTACTACTTGAGTCCAATTGGTATCTAGGTGATACAAATTGGTATCTGACCATCTTCACTCTATTTCGCAGATGGTTAGAACTAGAGCAACGAACGCACCAGCAGCAACAACGGAAAGACAGGAAACGACTGAGCCAGCCACTGGGGCGGTGGCTCGAGGAAGAACGGCGGCCAGAGGCCGTGGAAGAGGTCGTGGGAGGACGTCCTCTAGAGGAAGAGGACGAGCACCTAGCCCATCTGATACTAGGGCGGTGACTCCTCCACCGACTGAGGAGGTAGTAAGAGAGGGTGAGGAAGGGGAAACTGAACAAGTGCAAAATGAGAAATTGCCACCCCAACCTACCCCAGAGATGATCAACCAGGTACTTGCTTATCTTAGCGGGTTATCCGATCAGGGACAGGCTCCTCCAGTGGTTTCTGCACCCACACCTCCGGTTTCAGAAATACGACATGCGGCTACTATGGCTCCCCGCATGGATGCATCATTGGTAATAGGCACATTTCCACGACTAACTACTGGGCCTATTATGACAAATGATCAGCATGAACTTTTCAGTAAGTTCTTGAAATTGAAACCTCCAGTCTTCAAGGGTGCAGAATCTGAGGATGCTTATGATTTTCTGGTTGATTGCCATGAGCTACTACACAAGATGGGGATAGTAGAGAGGTTTGGTGTCGAGTTCGTGAGCTATCTGTTCCAAGGGAACGCCAAAATGTGGTGGCGTTCACATGTTGAGTGTCAGCCAACAGAGGCACCACCTATGACTTGGGAATCATTCTCTAGTTTGTTCATGGAAAAGTATATCCCCCGGACTTTGAGGGATAGGAAGAGGGATGAGTTCTTGAGTCTAAAGCAAGGTAGAATGACGGTTAATGCATACGAGGCTAAGTTTCGCGCACTATCCAGATATGCCACCCAACTTTGTTTCAGTCCACAAGAACGGATTCGCCGTTTCGTGAAGGGGTTGAGGTCGGAGTTGCGGATTTCAGCCTTACAGGTAGCGGCAACGGCAACATCCTTCCAAGAGGTGGTAGACTTCGTGATAGAGGTGGAAGGAGTGAAGCCAGATGACTTCACCACGACATCGACATCAAAGAGGTTTCGAAGGGGAGGTGAGTTTAATGGTTCCTACTCTAGAGGACAGAACTCCGGAGGTCACTCAGTTCGACCAATACAGTCTTCACTGCAGACTGTAGTTGGGGGTCCACCTCAGAACGGTCAACACTACTCCGAGAGACCTATGCCCGACTCCAGAGAGTGCTATGGATGTGGGGAGATTGGACATATTAGGAGGAATTGTCCAAAACAGAGTTACAGAGCCCCACTAGCTAGAGGTAGGGGTGGTCATGGTAGAGGCCGTTTTTCTGGAGGACGTGGTGGTCGAGGTAATGGTGGTCACCAAAACGGCAGAGGTGAAGGGCAAACTGGAGCCACTACTACGCAACATGGTAGGGGCAACGGACAGACAAATAATGGGGCCCATTGTTACGCTTTCCCTGGGAGGTCTGAAAGCGGAGGCGTCTGATGCTGTTATCACAGGTAATCTTCTGGTTTGTGATTGCATGGCATCTGTATTATTTGACCCTGGCTCCACGTTTTCATATGTATCTTCCTCATTTGCTAATGGTCTTAATTTACATTGTGAACTACTTGACATGCCTATTCGTGTTTCTACTCCGGTGGGTGAGTCCGTGATAGTCGAAAAAGTGTATAGGTCTTGTTTCGTGAATTTTGTGGGGAGCAACACTTATGCAGATTTGGTTATTTTAGAAATGGGTGACTTTGATGTAATTCTGGGTATGACTTGGCTTTCTCCGAATTTTGCGATTTTGGATTGTAATGCTAAAACGGTGACGTTAGCCAAGCCTGGGGCAGATCCGTTAGTGTGGGAGGGCGACTACACTCCCAATCCGGTGCGTATCATCTCCTTTCTTCGTGCTAAGAAAATGGTGAGCAAAGGGTGTTTAGCTTTCTTGGCACATCTCAAGGATGACACTACTCAAGTACCTTCGATTGAGTCAGTTTCGGTAGTCTGTGAGTTTTTGGATGTGTTCCCTGCAGATCTTCCTGGTATGCCACCAGATAGGGATATTGATTTCTGTATCGATTTGAAACCGGGCACTCGCCCCATTTCTCTACCCCCGTATAGAATGGCTCCCGCGGAGTTAAGGGAGTTAAAGGCACAACTTCAAGAGTTATTGAGCAAAGGCTTCATTAGACCAAGTGCATCTCCTTGGGGTGCTCCGGTCTTGTTTGTAAAGAAGAAGGATGGGAGTTTCCGAATGTGCATAGATTACCGACAGTTGAACAAAGTAACTATTAAGAACAAGTACCACATTCCTCGCATTGATGACTTGTTCGATCAGTTACAAGGTGCTTGTGTCTTCTCAAAAATTGACTTGAGATCCGGTTATCACCAATTGAAAATACGAGCAACGGATGTGCCAAAGACTGCTTTTCGAACTAGGTATGGGCATTATGAATTTGTGGTAATGTCTTTTGGTCTTACGAATGCCCCTGCTGCTTTCATGAGCTTGATGAATGGGATTTTCAAGCCATATTTGGACCTCTTTGTGATCGTGTTTATTGATGATATACTGATATACTCCAAGAGTAAGAAGGAACATGAGGAGCATTTGAGAATGGTGTTAGAGTTGTTGAGGAAGAAAAAGCTTTATGCAAAATTCTCCAAGTGTGAGTTTTGGCTAGATTCAGTGTCCTTCTTGGGGCACGTGGTTTCTAAGGATGGAGTGATGGTGGATCCATCTAAGATTGAGACAGTGAAGAATTGGGTAAGACCTACAAACGTGTCAGAAATAAGGAGTTTTGTGGGTTTAGCTAGCTACTACCGCCGATTCGTCAAGGGATTCTCTTCTATTGCTTCCCAATTGACGAACTTGACTAAGCAGAATGTTCCATTTGTATGGTCAGATGAATGTGAAGAAAGCTTCCAGAAGCTTAAGACTTTGTTGACTACCGCGCCTATCCTCACCTTGCCGGTAGAGGGTAAAAACTTCATTGTTTATTGTGATGCATCCTATTCTGGGTTGGGTGCAGTGCTAATGCAGAGAGAAGAATGTGATTGCTTATGCTTCGAGGCAATTAAAGGTGCATGAACGTAACTATCCGACCCATGATTTGGAGTTGGCCGCGGTAGTATTTGCACTAAAGCAATGGAGACATTACTTGTATGGGGTTAAGTGTGAAGTCTACACGGACCATCGTAGCCTACAGTATGTATTCACTCAGAAAGACTTTAACTTGAGACAGAGGAGATGGATGGAACTACTGAAGGACTACGACATCACTATCTTGTATCATCCGGGGAAGGCGAATGTTGTGGAAGATGCTTTGAGTAGAAAGGCCGGAAGCATGGGAAGTCTAGCTCATTTGCAAGCTTCTAGACGCCCATTGGCTAGAGAAGTGCAGATTCTGGCTAATGACCTTATGAGGTTGGAAATAAATGAGAAGGGAGGATTGTTAGCTTGTGTAGAGGCAAAATCTTCTTTTCTTGATCAGATTAAGGGGAAACAGTTTGATGATGAGAAGCTAAGTCGAATCCGAGATAAAGTGTTGCAAGGAGAGGCTAAAGAGGCAATAATTGATGAGGAAGGTGTTTTGAGGATTAAGGGAAGGGTATGTGTACCCCGCATCGATGATTTGATCACCACTATTCTTACCGAGGCTCATAGTTCCGGATATTCTATACATCCTGGTGCAACCAAGATGTATCGCGACCTAAAGCAACACTTCTGGTGGAGTAGAATGAAGCGTGATATTGTTGAGTTTGTTGCCAAATGTCCAAATTGTCAACAAGTAAAGTATGAACACCAGAGGCCCGGAGGAACACTTCAGAGAATGCCCATTCCTGAATGGAAGTGGGAGAGAATCGCGATGGACTTCGTGGTTGGTCTTCCCAAGACATTGAGTAAGTATGACTCTATTTGGGTGATTGTCGATAGGTTAACTAAGTCTGCTCACTTCATTCCTGTCAAGGTGACCTACAATGCAGAGAAGTTAGCCAAGATCTACATCTCAGAGATCGTTCTGTTGCATGGAGTTCCGCTCTCCATCATATCAGATAGAGGTACACAGTTTACTTCTAAGTTTTGGAGAACATTGCATGCTGAATTAGGTACTAGATTGGACCTTAGTACTGCATTTCATCCTCAGACCGATGGTCAGTCTGAGCGAACGATTCAAGTGTTGGAGGATATGCTTCGTGCATGTGTGATAGAGTTTGGTGGCCATTGGGATAGCTTCTTACCTTTGGCCGAGTTTTCATACAATAATAGCTATCACTCAAGTATTGATATGGCTCCATTTGAAGCATTGTATGGGAGGAGGTGTAGATCTCCCATTGGTTGGTATGATGCCTTTGAAGTTAGACCTTGGGGGACTGATCTGTTGAGAGATTCTATGGAGAAGGTGAAAGCTATTCAAGAAAAGCTTTTGGCGGCTCAAAGTAGACAAAAGGAGTATGCAGACCGAAAGGTTAGAGACTTGGAGTTCATGGAAGGTGAACAAGTCTTGTTGAAGGTTTCACCCATGAAAGGGGTGATGCGGTTCGGAAAAAAGGGGTAAGTTGAGTCCAAGGTACATTGGACCATTTGAAGTGCTTAAGAGAATAGGGGAGGTGGCTTATGAATTAGCCTTGCCCCCAGGGCTGTCCGGAGTGCATCCGGTGTTTCATGTATCCATGTTGAAGAGATACCACGGAGATGGAAACTACATTATCCGTTGGGATTTAGTTTTGTTGGATGAGAACTTGACTTATGAAGAGGAACCGGTTGCTATTTTAGATAGAGAGGTTCGCAAGTTGAGGTCGAGAGAGATTGCATCCATCAAAGTTCAATGGAAGAATCGACCTGTTGAAGAAGCTACTTGGGAGAAGGAGGCAGATATGCAAGAAAAATATCCACATCTGTTTACAGATTCAGGTACTCCTTTTCGCCATTGATTTTCTTCTTTTGATCGTTCGGGGACGAACGATGGGTAAATTGGTATCTATTGTAACGACCTGTTTAGTCGTTTTGAGTAGCAGATTTTTAATTCTGGAAAAACTGGCGGGGACTACGGGCACTGCGACGGACCGTCACAGTCACGACGGCCCGTCGAGGGTGCAGCGTGTCAGCATACTTAGAATTCTGAAATTGGGTACTGAAAATCGACTCTCTGTAAATTGTGACGGACCTGCAGGACGTGCCGTCACATCCACGACGAACCGTCGTGAGTTTACGTTGCAAAAACACTTCAACTTTTGAGAATTTGGTATAAGAAACGAGCTTCTGACCGTCAGGACGGAGGTGCAGGACGGACCGTCACAGGGGTGACGGGCCGTCACAGTTCCCTGAAGTTGGGGAGGCTGCGACGACCGGTGTGACGGACCGTCGCAGGCACGACGGCCCGTCACAGGTTACGCAGATCCCAGTCAGAATAGGATTTCCCCCCATGTTTAAGGGTCGTTTTGGACTATTCTTTCCTTAATTATAAAGATTGAGGATTAATATTAATAGGTCTAATTACTTGGGGGTTAAAAGGAGTAACCTTAAGTTAATTAGTGGGTTTTATTGTCCTCCTTTACACTTAATTATACTTTTAATTAGGGTAAAAGAAGGAGGGTTGAATAAAACAAAACAAAGAAAAGAACAGAAGAGAGAGAGAAACGAACGAGTAGAGAGAGAGAGACGAAGAGGATAGCAAGGATTTTGAGAAGATAGCTTGTTGATTCAATTCTTCGGTGGAGGTAGGTTATGGTTTTTACGATATTCGTAGTGAACTCTTAATAGTGAATAATATGTGTTGATGATATTGTAAATCTGTCTATATGCTTATTGTATGCTTGCATGAATATTATTATGTGATTTTGATAAAACAAGCATGATGAAAACCATTGAATCCCAAATCTTGAAAGAAACTTTAATCTACGATATTAATGAAGATGCCTTGGTATAAAATAAGGCTTGATGAGTACTAGTGGGACGGGTGTCACGAACCGACACGTAGATATAGGGGATCGGAGTGTCACGTACCGACACATATAGGGGATCGGAGTGTCACGTTCCGACACATATAGGGGATCGGAGTGTCACGTTCCGACACATATAGGGGATCGGAGTGTCACGTACCGACACATAGTGGTAGGGGATCGGAGTGTCACGTACCGACACAAGAGGAAGAAAGATAATGAATCGTGAAAGATGATAATATACTCAACATAATGAACTTATTTCCCAAATGAGTATGGTATTGAGGCTTGAGCCCTCATGGATTAACTTGATGGAATTTATTGACGATTATAATACTTGTTGTTGCTACATGTTGAGTTTATAGTTGATTTTAATATTAGTGTCACGTTCCGACACATATAGGGGATCGGAGTGTCACGTACCGACACATAGTGGTAGGGGATCGGAGTGTCACGTACCGACACAAGAGGAAGAAAGATAATGAATCGTGAAAGATGATAATATACTCAACATAATGAACTTATTTCCCAAATGAGTATGGTATTGAGGCTTGAGCCCTCATGGATGAACTTGATGGAATTTATTGACGATTATAATACTTGTTGTTGCTACATGTTGAGTTTATAGTTGATTTATAATATTACTTGATATATATTATCTTCTATTTTGAGTTGGCCGATGATATCTACTCAGTACTTGTGGTTGTACTGACCCCCTACTTTTATGTTTTCCCTTTGTTATTTGTGTTATGCAGCAAACGTTACGTCAACTTCAACACAACAGTAATTCGGGCCAGATTTCGTCATACCGGATCTCAGGGTGAGCTAACGCTTCTAGCTTGGACTGGGTCATCTTCTATAAGTCTTGATGCCTTGACTTCCGGCATGGACTAGTTTCTTATGTATTTTTAGCTTCTTAGACATTCTTAGATAGTCTAGTTTAGTAATTTGATCATAGATGTTCTTGTGATGATGACTTCCAGATTTTGGGAATATTAATAATAGTTGAGTTGTTTTATTTATGAGTTTAAGTCTTCCGCATTATTTTCTGTTGATATTATATTGAAATGTTAAGGTTTAGATGGGTTGGTTCGCTCACATAGGAGGGTAAATGTGGGTGCCAGTCGCGTCCCTGATTTGGGTCGTGACAGAGAGAAAGTATGGAGAGAGGTTAGAGCTTTTGGTTATTGATTCTGGGATTTTATTCGAGTTAGTATATGTGAGGGAAAAATAATTGAAAATAAATATATAGGTCCCCCATGAAATACCCAAAAGACCCTTCACTTATGTTGACCAGTTAATGAAGTTAAACTTTAATTAAAAATTTCAGATTTTCGTCAGAAAACAAGCCCGTGAAGCGGATATTCTACCGCAAGATTTTTCAAACTAATTATCGAGATAGTAGAGTACGCGACTTTCCTACGGAAAAAACTTGATTTTGTACCGAAGGCCCAAAGTCCGCAACCTCGACACATTTCTTCTATGTGTATTTTGTTTGCTGCTTTTGAAGCATGATTGGACATGTTTGGGGTCCTTTCATGGATGTTTCAACCACATATACATCATTTTACCTATTTAAATTCATTTTATAGGTTTAATACCTCATACAATACCTCTAAGCCTAACAAAAATTGAAGGGTGGTTCACTAATTAAATTAGACTATCTCCCGGAGGTGTTGGACGTTTCTTGACGTCTTTACTCTAAAACTTCCTATATTATTTAAATAAATTATTTTAGGCTTATCAAAATCTTGTTCAGTTTTAGTTCAACATGTGAAGTTCTAGCTTAGGTCATGGATTTTCTGAGTGTTACACCACCTCCCTCCCTCTAAGTTTGTCATAACTCAATATCAAGCCAATAGTTGAAAAGTAACTTGCTCCTTGGAGTTGATCGAAAAAATCATCAAAATTCTAGGGAGCAGGTTTTTATTATTCATGGTGAGTTTGTTAAATTGACGATAGTCGATACACATTCTCTAAGACCCATCATTCCTTTGCACAAACAATATCGGTGCACCCACAAAGATACATTTGGATGAATAAAACCCTTATCTAGTAAATCCTTGAGTTGAGCCTTTAGTTCTTTCATCACCGACGGGGACATCATATAAAGTGTGATCGAAATAGGATGCGTATCCTGCATTAACATCTATACCGAAGTCAATGTCCTATTTGGGATGAATTTCTTGTATGTCATTGGGAAATACCTTCGATAATTCCTTCATTACGAGTACCGACTCTGTTGGATGGACCTCGAATTAAAATCCCTAACTAAAACTATGTGGTAGATACATACCTTTGCTATAAACTTGTAAGCTTTTAGACACGAAAAGAACTTACCACTAGGAATTGTGTTTCATCCATTCCACTCAATAGAGGCAAAGCTAGAATGCAACAAATCAATTACCAATATGACATCAAAATCTAATATATCAAGTTCTATAAAGTCAACTAATGTAAATATATTGAGCAAGCAAATAGTACAACCTTTATAAACTCTTTTAGCCACAACAGAATTATCCATCGGGGTAGAAATCGAAAAGGGTTCATCTAATATGTCAGGTAATATATAAAATTTCATGGATACAAGAGGGGTCACAAATGAGAATATAGATAAAAAATCTAATAAAGCATATACATTAAACAAAAGTTATTGTAGCATACTGGTAACCACATCCGTTGAGGTCTCTTGGTAACCTCAAGAGCGGACAACATAAAAGAGATCTTTTGTAAAAGAATCCGAATTTTGGGTATTTGATTGTACTTAAGAGTTTTCACTTCCTTGAGATTTTATAATGGGATAATATCTCTTCATTTAACCACTCTTGCCGCAACCATAGTAATTTCCTGTGCAAAGTAGGATCTCACCTATTGTTTTATACCACATTTTGAACAAAAAGGCCTCTCAACATAAGAACCACCACCTTTTCCCTTTTGAGGCTTGTTAGTAAGCACTTTAATATTTTCTACCTTTGGATAATTAGGAAGGCCTTGATTTGATAACCTCTTCTTAGACCTTGGATTTTCTTGAACCTCAAATCTAGTCTGAGAAGAATTCCCATCTTCGATTCTCATCTTCTTCAACTCCCACACAACTTAGTAGAGCTTTTTCTCCTTAATTTTTTAAGCATGAACCATGAATACGAGAAACTTCCATGCGAAGAATAAACATAGACAACCATAATTTATTTAACAACATTGATGTATATCCCCATAAACAATTTATTCATTTTATCCCTAGAATCCGCAACAAAATAGGAGCATGCTTTGATAGTTGAGTGAGATTTAGGCTATACTGCTTTACACTCATACCCCCTTGACTAAGGTTAATGAATTCTTTCATTTTCGTCTCCCTTAGTTCCAATGGAAAAAACATATAAAGGAAGGTCGTCCTGAAAGCTCCCCAAGTAAATCAGCCTTCTCTAACCGGAGTCTCATCCTTCCATTTCCCATATCACACTTGATCCAAATCTTTGAGCTGGTTGGTGGATCGTTCAACCTTTTCTTTAGAAGACACACCCATAGCTTTAAGAACTTTAAAAACTTCATCAATGAATCCTGGTGGTTTCTCATTCACCTTAGAATCATAAGAAGTAGAGGGATTCATCCTTGTGAAATTCCTAATCCTTGAAGAGGTGGTGTTAGCATTGGAGATCACTTGCACCCTTACATCTCTAGAAACATAAGTGGCGAACACTTGATTCAAGGCATGAATAACCGCCCTTATACCAATGTAAAACATAGCCCCTTCTTCAATAGGAATTTGAGGGTTTGAGGAGCCTGAGGGGAAACTGCCTCATTCACATTCTCCACATGGACCCTTCGAGCTTTTTTATTTATTTTATTCGTTGCCTATAAGCCCAAGAAAGATAAAAAAAAAGGACATGCAAAGATAAGACTCTAGAGTCACGACTTCAAGAAAACAAACAAAGTGGGACTTTCCTAAGAATCACAAAGCCCCTCATTCATAATTGTGGAACGCTTCACAACTATGAACAAGACTCTACGTAGGTGTGTTTTAGTGAGACATCAACCCTAAGATTACTCTAACCTCATTCTCTGATACAAATTTTATAAGATTTGAGTAGTATTCACGTATTAATCATGCTATGATGACATTAAGAGATTATGTTGTGAGTATGTACTGGGTTGATAAATGTGATACTTGACCTTGGATAAGATTATGGGAATTTATCTTTGGAATTGCACAAATATTGCTTTGGTGATCTACATATTGGGTTGCTATAATGTTGAATTGACTTATTATGCTTATTATATATGCATGTTGGGTCAAACTGATAGAAATCATGACTTCAACTAAATTTTCCTTTTCTGATGAATTAATGATTATTGTGCATTAGGTCATACTTAGTACATGTGGTTTTGTACTGACCCATAATTTGTCCCTTTTTCCCAAACAGTTTCCCTTTGTGCCATTGAATAGATTCGTGGTTATTGAAGAAGAATACTAGGCTCATTCCAAAGTCAATTGGTGAGTCTTAATGAGTTCCGAGGATAGATCCACTCGTCAAGCCATATTAGTTTTGTATACGTTTTGAGACAATTATCCAATTCTCATGGTGAGACTTCATTGTAGCCTATATGGCATATTGTAATAGACTAAGGACTATGCCCAACCTATTGTGATTCATATTCTTGTAGATGGTTTATATGTGAGATGAGACTTTAGAATTCTATATGTTTTTTCATGCTAAAAGAGAAGTCCGTGTACACTTCGTATGTGAGGAGTCTTTCTAAACTCCATATGTAATGTTTCTAATTTTTCCGCAGTTTTTGACCTATGATGTGCTATGATGTAAGTTAAGGGTTTGTCTTAGTCCTCTTAAAGGATGACGATGTTCGTTACGCCTAGGGGTGCTTAGGATCGTAACAAGCTTTATATCATATAATTAGGTTAAAGTAAACTTTAGGATTTACATCTCAGTAAAGCACGTCTATGTAGGGTCATATTCATAATTGTGAAGTGCGTCACACTTATGAATGAGAGTCTATGTGATGCTTAAGAATTTTCACTCGCTTCTTATTCCTTATTCATGCCTAAGAGTCTTAAATCTATATAGTTCTTTCTTCTAATCGTTTTATTGTGCTTATAAGCAATGAATACAAGGAGTAACAATGATCGAAAGGCTGGGGAGGAGAATTTGCATGAGGTGTTCCCCTTGAAGCTCCTAAAACTGCTCAAGTTACTATTGAAGAATGGGATATGTCTAATGTTGAGATAATGTCGGCTATTCATAGTTTGACTCAAGTATTTACTACCCAAGTTTCTAGGGATGCAATAGTGCCAGTTAAATCCTATGCTAACACTGTTGCTTCAAGGATTATGGATTTCACAAGGATGAATCCCCCTAATTTATTTGTTTATAATACGGAGGAGGACCCACAAGGGTTCATTGATTAACTTTTCATTGTACTTGATGCTATGGGTATGTCTTCACAACTAAAAGGGGAACTAAATGCCTACCTATTCAAAGATTTAGCTCAATATGGTATGAGCAATGGAAGGATGAGAGGCCAATTATAGATATCCAGATTACTAGGAAAGGTATAAAGATGAAAAAAATTTAGGAGTAAAATCTTAAGCATGTTTATAGAGAGTTGAAGAAGATAAGAATGGAAGACGGGAGTTCTTCCAAGAGTAAATTTTAGATTTAAGACAAACCGAGGTTTAAAATGAGGTTTTCCAACAAAGGACCTCCTAATTATGAAAGGGTCAAAAAGAGTAAGTTTTCTACTCCTAATACCTAAGACGGGAAAGGTGGTGGTTCTTATATTGGGAAGACTTTTTTTTTCAAAATGTGGTAGAAAACATGATGGTTAGTGCCTAGTTGGTACAGGTAATTTCAACAATTGTAGAAATATTAGGCACATTAAGAGAGATTGCCTTATTATGAAGACTCAAAAAAGGGAAAATGCTCAACTTAATCAAGTGCCCTATATACGGATGCTCCGAAGAAAAACTAGTTTTATTCTCTCTATTCCCGAAATGATCAAGAGAGCTCATCAGAGGTAGTCACCGGTATATTAAAATTATTTTCCTTTGATGTATATGTTTTTTTTTGGATGCGGGAGCTGCATTGTCATTTGTGACCCATCGTGTAGCCATGAAATTTGAAATACTACCCAACATATTAAACGAACCTTTTTCGATTTCTACCGCGGTGGGTGATTCCGTGGTTGTAATAAAGTCTATAAAGAATATCCTTTTTCCTTGCCCAATAGATTTACATTAGTTTACTTGATAGTACTTATATTCTAGATTTCGATGTTATAGTTGGTATGGATTGGTTGCATGCTTGTTTTACCCCTATTGATTGTAGGACAAGTATAGTGAAATTTCAATCCCCAAATGAACCCATTTTTGAGTGGAAGGGAAGAAACTCAAGTCCTAGGGGTAAGATCATCCCATGTATAAATGATTGCAAATTGATTGGAAAGGGTTGACTCTACCACATAGTAAGAGCTATATATTCTTCATCCGAGGTCCCTCCCATAGAGTTGGTACCCGAAGTGAATGAATTTCCATACGTCTTTCCCTAGTACCATTCTGGAATTACTCCTGAATGTGAGATTGGCTTTTGGATAGACTTGTTACCTGATACACAAGCTATTTCAATGCATCCTTATCCGACGGCTACCCTACAGTTGAAGGAGATAAAGGATCAATTCAATGATTTGTTATATAAGGGCTTTATTCAATCGAGCATGGCTATATGGGGTTCTCCACTATTCTTTGTATATAAGAAGGATGGGTCAGTGAGAATGTACATCGACTATCATCAACTAAACAAAGTCATCATAAAGAGCAAGTACCTGCTCTCTGGGAAGACGACTTAATTGATCAACTATAAGAAGGAAGTTACATTTCAAAGATTAACATGAGGTCGGATTACCATCAACTTAGTGGGATGGACATTGTTATTCCGAAAATAGTATTATGAATAAGATATTGTAACATTGAATCCCTAGTGATGTCGTTTGGTCTAACTATTGCCCTGATGACATTCATGGACCTTATTAATCGAGTTTTTAGAAAGTATATTTTTTTCTTCTAATTGTTTTCATTATGAAATTTTGATATACTCTAGGAGTGAAAATGATCATATGAGACACTTGAGAATAGATTTGAATGTTCTCAATGATAAAAAACATTTTTCTAAGTTTAGCATTTGTGTGTTTTTGTTGAAATAGGTTGCCTTCCATGGTCAATTGTCTATAGTGAAGGGGTAGAGGTTAATCAAAGGAATAAGGAAGTTGTCAACACTTTGCCTAGACCGCAGAATCCTGCCGACATGTATAGGTTTTTTTTACTATAGGATGTTTATTGAGGGATTATCATCTATTACATCTCAATTAACGGACTTAACCCAAAAAGTCCAACTTCGAATGGTCGGAATCATGTGGAAAGAGTTTGAAATTACTAAAAGATAGACTCATGACCTCCACTTTCGGATTGACTCTATCGGTGGGTACGAAGTGTTTGTGGTTTATTGTGATGCCTCTCGAGTGGTTCTAGGATGTGTGATCATGAAACATGGGAAAGTCATAGCGTATGCCTCTAGATAAATCAAGCCAAATCAGAAAAAATTACCTAACTCATGACCTAGATCTTGCTTTAGTTGTATTTGAGTTAAAAGTTTGGATACATTATCTCAATGGATTACATGTTGATGTATTCACCGATCACAAGATTTTGGAATATGTGTTTACCCAAAAATATTATAACCTATTTCAAAGAAAATTGATAGAAGATTTAAAGGAGTATGACATGAGTGTCCTTTACCATCCCGGAAAAGCAAATATGATCGCGGATGACTTGAGTAGAGTATCATGGGTAGTGTGACTCATGTGGTTTATGAAAAGAAAGAGTTAGTAAAAGAAGTTCATAGGTTGGCTCGTTTGGATGTTTGACTAAAAGACTCTACAAAGGCTGGTTTCGTGGTTCGCCACAACTACGAGTCATCTTTAGTAGTTGGGGTGAAATCCAAACAAAACCATGATCCCCTACTGATGTAGTCGAAGGAAACAATCCTTAGGAAAGTTTGATGAATCTTTCTTTCAAGGAGAAGATGGTATGTTAAGGCACAAAGGAAGGTTGTGTGTATCTGATATGGATGGTTTCAAGGAATTAATTATGGAACGGGCTCATGGCTCCTGATATTTAATTCACCCAACTACTACAAAGACTTACCGAGACTTAGGAGAAATTTATTTCTTCAATGGTATTAAGAGGAATATATCGGATTTTGTTTCCAAGTGTCAAAACTGCAAACAAGTCAAATCGGAGAATCAAAGGCCGAGTGGATTGACTTAAAATATATATATTCGTACATGGAAATGGGAGAATATTAACATGGACTTTGTAGTGGGATTGCCTCGTACTAGAGAAAAAGCTAACTTGATATAGGTCATTGTGGATAGGCTAACCAAGACCGCAGATTTCCTTCCCATCAAAGTCCCATATTTGGGTGAAGATTATGCCAAATTGTACATCAAAGAGATAGTGAAGTGACATGGAGCCCCTTTGTCCATCATTTCGAATCGAGGTAATCAATTTACCACACATTTTTAGATAACATTCTAAAGTGGGATCGTTACGAAGGTAAAGCTTAGTACTGTTTTTCATCTCAATAAAGATGGTCAAGCGGAACAAAGTATTAAAACTCTTGAAAATATGTAGTGGGCATGTGTCATTGTATAAATTTTAATTGGGATGACCACCTACTATTAATAGAGTTCTCTTACAACAATAGCTACCATTCGACTATCACTATGGCACCATTCGAGCCACTTTATGGGACAAGGTGTAGATCCCAGATTAGGTGGTATGAGGTAGGTTAGTATGTTGTACTTGGTCCCAATTTTGTTTATGAAGCCCTCTAGAAGGTTCGATTTATAAGAGATAGACTGAAAATGGCTCAAAGTTGGAAAAAATATTATGCCGATAATAGAAGTAGGGACCGTGAATTTGAAGTAGTAGATTTGATGTATTTGAAAATTTCACCCATGAAAGCGGTGGTGAGGTTTGGAAATAAATGGAAAATTAATTCTCATTATGTTGGGGCATATGAAATTTTTGAAAGAGTCGGGAGTGTGGCCTATGAGTTGAAATTAAGCAATGAGTTAACCATGTTTCCACCGGTATTCCATGTTTCCATGCTCAAAAATTTTATAAGGGAACCAGTTTCAATTCTTCCTCTCAAAGGTTTAGTGGAAAAAAGGACATTTCTTATGAAGATGTCCTGGTTGAGATTTTGGATAGAAAAAATGAAAAATTAAGGAATAAGGAGGTTGTCTACATAAAAGTTCTATGGAGGAACCATCTTGTTGAGGTAGCTATATGGGAGGCCGAGGCCTACATGAACTCAGACTATACTCACCTTTTCCCTCTAACTACTAGCCAAGTCTTAGATTAGCAGTTCTTTATATGTTTTTATGAATAATATTGGAATTATCATTTTTTTGTATTGTGTGTTCATGCTTAAGTTGAGTTCTGTTTTTTCCCATGAAATGTGTTTCTTCTTGTTTCTTTTCACTTATGTATGTGGTGTGATATAAGTACTCATGAAAGTTTAATTGAGCACAATTTGTGTTGTGTGATAAGAATTTGCATGACAGCTCTTGTTGTTTATAAGGAGCTCACATTGAAATGGAGAAGGAAGTTCGTCCTTATATGATATGATAACTTAAGCTTATGTGTGTCATATGTTGTCGATTAAGTTCCTATGTTTAATGCTATAATTATATATTTCATATATAATGTTGTTGGTTGGGCTGCTAGTCTTGAGTCTCTTCTTCCTTTAAAGGTCAAAAGGTGTCATTCGGGGCCAAATGTTCCTATGAGGGGGCGGGTAGTATTGTGACTCCCCGGAAATTGTATGACCTAGAATAGAAAGTCAAAAAATTACTAGTTAGGATTTTATACCGAAATAAGTGTAATAAATTTGTCTAAGAGGTGTTAGAAAAAAACGCTGAGAAACGACAATTACGTCCGGAAACTAGCAAAATTGTGGTAGTGACCATCCTAGGTCATAAGAAGAGTTGGAAGTGTTATATGAAGTATAAAACTTTTAGAAGGCTTTAAATAGGTAAAATACTATATATTGGGTCAATACGTCAAGGTCTGACCCCCCAAGGATCACCGAGGAGTCCAAGAAGGGTCCCCACTTTCGACCAAGCAAGCTGCCAGAGGCAGCAGCTTTTGTGCATGGAGGGAGTCGTTCCGCCTCGTGGACTTGGCACACCCAAGGACAAAAGCTTGGTCTGCGACATGGAAACATCTCAGACTCTTCTAGTTCAAAAATTAGTTATGGAAATTTGCGGGAGCGATTCCGCTGCGCGGACTTATTCCCTGACGAAAAATGTAAAATTTAAATTTCAGATTGACTTCATTATATGGTCAATCTAAGTGAGGGGTATTTTGGGTTTTTTAGGGGAGAGTTATATATTGATTTTCCTTTTGTTTTACCTCACAACCACTCACTAAAATTAAAACCCCAAAACAAATCCCACAAGCTCTCCGTTCTCTCTACATTCTCTCGCTACTTATCCTCCATTGAAGAAGCCTTGAAGGTTGAAGAAGAGGACCAAAATATTCGAGATTCTACTAAATGTCGTGGTGATTTATATTTAAGCTATGGTTTCATTCACTCTTGGGATCCTTTTCCCCAAGATGTCCCTCAAAATGATAATTTCTAAATCCCCCAAATCTAGGTTTTTCTTATGCACATGGGTCTTCTTCTTGAAAAATAAAATTATGAATCAATTATGATTAATTATGATGAATTAATGTCTTTTAAATTTATACTGACGGTTAATTTATAAAATCCTATGAGAATTCCATAGACCTATTTCATTTCCCAAATTTAATGAAAACATTAAATTGATATGGTGAATTGTGAAGCTTATGAACATGTAGTTTGGTTGTATTGTTGTTAAATATGTAATTACGTATTGAATTTACCTTGATTATGAAATTGGTTATGCTTTCTTGGTAATGGAAGTATGAAATTTCTTGGAGAGGGCAAGAAGGTATGTTTATTAGTTCTCCTTGGATTCAAATGTAAATTATAAGTTACGTAGATAGTAATGCTCCTATGTGTAATGTGTGAATCTGATGTTGATGCTAGGTACTCCTCATCCTTAATCCTAAGAATTTGAATTACACATGAATTATGTATGATATGATATGGATATTATATGATTGACAGTAGTTTATCATGATTATAATAAAGTGCTAAGTGAAAGGTTTAATCACTTGTGAAGTGCGGTCTACAGCGAAAGGATTGTTCTCACTTGTGATGGCCTATGAGATACATAAGAGAAGATGTTTATATAGGGGTCTACAGTATACTAATGTGAACATGTATGGAAAAATAATATGATTACAAAAGGGGATAATTGCTAAGTACCGTAAGAGCATGTAAATGACATAGAGGGATCACGTTAGTAAGACTTTCCTCCCAAATGGGTTTCCTCACATTAGTATGTCCGAATTCCCTAGTTATGTGTTTTCTAATGTGATGTAAACCTCCACATTAGTAATGTAATGTTTCTAGTAACAATCTCCTTGAACCTTAACTATGTTCCTATATAGGACTCTAGCTCAGTGGATCAACCTAGATAGACACATACAAATGTTAACACCATTGACAAGTGTTAACACTCCGTATTCGATGTGGGAGTCGAACATCCGGTTCCATGTATGTAACATGGTCTCATGTATGTTATTTCACTTCTTTACCTAATATAAAGGTAATTGAACAAGTCAAGTATCTGAATACTAACTATGGTTGTCTTGAAGGCTACTACATAGGGTGAGGGAGGGTATGTGACATCTCTTATTCATTGCACATGTGGAAATATAAAAATGGTTCTAGCAGTGTTCTCTTATTATTATGACTATGATTATGATAATGTTGATAATCTATGAATAGTATTCACATATTAATCAAGTTATGATTACTTTAAGATAATATGTTTTAGTATGAACTGCGTTGCTTAATGTGATACTTGGCTTGGATAAGATTATGGAATTTTATATTTGGCGTTGCACAAATATTGCTTGGGTGATCCACATGGTGGGTTGCTATTATGTTGAGTGGAATTACTATGCTTCTTATATATGTGTGTTGTGTTATATTGATAGATAACATGATTTTCACAAAAAAATTAATTTCTCGTGGATTGATGATTTTTGTCCATAGATTCATACTTAGCTCAGTCCTAGGTCGTATTAGTGAGTCCTAACGAGTTCCGAGGATATAGCTACCTCATCAAACTTTATTACTTTTGTCTATGTTTTGAGATAAATATTCCATTCTCATGTTGGGTTTTTCATTGAAGACTTTATGGAATACTGTATTAGACTAAAGGCTATGCCCCAACTATTGTGATTCATACTCTTGTAAATGGTTAATATGTATGTTGAGACTTTAGACTTCTATATGATTTGTTATGTTTAAAGATAAGTCTATATACACTTCGTATTTGAGAAGTCTATGTAAACTCCATATGTAATGTTTTTAATTTTTCTGAAGTTTTTTTGACCTATGATGTGCATTTATGTATGGTAAGGGCTTGTCTTAGTCCTCGTAGAGTACAACAATGCCGGTTACGCCTAAGGGGTAATTTGGGTCAAAATAATGTGGATGATCATGTAAGGTTTGGGCATTGTCTATATGGATAATGATGATGAAAAGTTTTGTAGTATGAACCTTACCTATGAAATCTGTAGATGAATGTGTGATCAAAGTATGGTTGGAGTCTACTATTCAAATGGTGAATATATTTTTGCCTCCAATGATGTAGTGTGATTATGTGAAGTACTTATTACACTAGATCTGTTTGACTTAGTACTTTAAGGATGTTGTACACGTGTTGTGATCGTTAGAGGGTGGAGTCCTCAATACAACGTTATATCCATTATGTTATCATGTCAAACATTGTACATACATACTTCCTGCATATCTAGGAGTAGGGAGGATTCATGATGGCTAATGAAAAGATAGTTCTCCTATGAATCATTACCTATCTCTATGAATGTAAAGTACATGATTAATGAACTTATGAACATGTGTGCCAAGAGGTGTTTATATGGTTGTAGATCTCACATCTGTATGCACACACACATTATTGTATTAATAGAAGGTTTTATGATGAAAGGACATTCTCGTCTTAGGAACTTTTGATCTATATAATGTGTGAAGGAGAAACCTCCTAACGCCTACTTTATGAACTAATTCACTAAAGACTTAATTAAATTTAAAAAGGGTGTTCAAGCTTAACACCGGGTGAACATTCAAAATTAGAGTGGAGCTTCATGTTTAGTAAGTCTGGCTTCACACAAGAGAACCTTCACATTTAGGAAGTAGTTTACCAACATTGATATTGTCTCATGAGATGGAAACCTCTACGTCTAGCAAGTAAAGGTTTGTAGTAGCAATCTCCATGTTCCATAATTAAGTTCCCCCATATGTCCTAACTTAGTGCACAACTAGAATAGCTTTTATGCATAATGGTCATACTTTGTAAAGAAATACCCTATTTTTTCAATGTGGGTATAAGACACTGGATTCTATGTAGCTCACGTGGTCTATGTCGGTTATTGCTATGTCTCCCGAAAGTTACGAGATTAATTAAGATAAGCATATGATCTCTAGTTATAACTCCTTGAGAAGTTTACTTAGTATAGGTTGGAATATGGACCTTACCTATGTATTGCACTAGTGGATTTCAACAAAGGTTAGTATTTGAGTGCTTTATGAAATAAAGTCTTCTGTTAAGTAAGATTTGTACGAATGCATGTAAAGGTGACTTTGCTATGCTATAACATGAATTATGACTATGCATGTGAATTTTACTTCTGAATTCTGAGTGAGTTACTTAGTATATGTGGGGGTATTACAGTTCAAGTGTACATTCCACAAGTAAGCTTGTGATGGGTTGAGAATGTGGTTTACCTATAATATGAACTAAATGAGTTATCACTAAAGTGTAGTAAACGAATAAGACCTTCTATGATGTTATGAAGTTTGTAGCCTTATGTATAGTTATATATCAAGGTTTAATGAAATGTTGAGTATGGTACGCCTAGTCTAGGGTGCCATTTTGTAACGACCTGCTTAGTAGTTTTGAGCAGCAGATTTTATTTCTGGAAAATTCGCTGAGGCAACGGACCCCACGACGGACCGTCATGGGAACGACGGACCGTCGCAGGGTCTCGTTTCAATATACTTAGAAATTCTGAAATTGGGTACTGAAAATCGACTCTCTGAACTTCGTGACGAACTTGCAGGACGGACCGTCACAGGCGTGACGGACCGTCACAGACCCTTGGTGGAAATTTGGGTCTCTGAACTTGGCGACGACCTGCAGGACGGACCGTCGCAGGCACGACGGCCCGTCACAGGGTGCGTAATCCCAGTTGGAGTCAGATTTCTTTACACGTTTTAAGGGACGTTTTGGACTATTCCTTCTTTAATTATAAAGTTAGAGGGTTTATATTAATAAGTCTAATTACTTGGGGGTTAAAAGAGGTAACCTTAAGTTAATTAGTGGGTTATTAATGCCATCTTTCAAACTTAATTATATACTAATTAGGGTAAAAGAAAGAGGGTTTGAATAAGAAAATAGAAAGAGAAAGAGAGAGAGAGAGAGTCGAACGAGGAAGAAGAAGAAAAAAGCTTGGGAATTTCTTGCTTGATCACTAGTCTTCGGTTGAGGTAGGTTATGGTTTTCACACTATTCGTAGTAAACTCTTAATAGCGAATGATATGTGTTAGTAGTATTGTAAACCCTTCTATATGCTTAATTATATGCTTGCATGAATATGATTATGAAATTGTGAATAAATAAGCATGATGAAGCTATTGAATCCCAAATCTTGAAAAGAAACCCTAATCTACTTTGTAAACGATGATGCCTTGGTATAAAAGAAGGCTTGATGAACGAAAGTGGTGAGATTAGGGGATCGGGTGCCACGTTCCGGTACCAGGATAGAGATAGAGGATCGAGTGCCACGTTCCGGTACCAGGATAGAATGAGGATCGGAGAGTCACGTTCCGACACCAGGATAGTATATGGATCGGGTGCCACGTTCCGGTACGAGGATAGAATGAGGATCGGAGTGTCACGTTCTGACGCCAGGATAGTCTATGGATCGGGTGCCACGTTCCGGTACCAGGATAGAATGAGGATCGGAGTGTCACGTTCCGACACCAGGATAGTATATGGAGCGGAGTGTCACGTATCGACACGAGGGGAATAAAGATAACGAATCTTGAAATATGTTAATGAATTCAGTCTAATGAATCTAATTCCCAAAAGAGTATGGTATTGAGGCTTGAGTCCTCATGTGTGAACTTGACGGTATTTGTTAATGATATAGTACTTGCTGTTGCTACATGTTGAGTATTATAGTTGATTTATGATATTAACTAATATATACTGTTTTCTATTTTGAGTTGGCCGATGATACTTACTCAGTACCCGTGTTTTGTACTGACCCCTACTTGTTTGTTTCTTTCTTTGTTATTTGTGGAGTGCAGCAAGCGTGCCATCGTCTTCGACTCAACAGTAATTCAAGCCAGTCTTTACTACATCGGAAATTCAGGGTGAGCTAACGCTTCTAGCTTGGACTGGATCTTCTTCTTCAAGTCTTGATGCCTTGAACTTCCGGCATGGACTAGCTTCTTATATATTCTTAGCTTTTTAGAATACTCTTAGATAGTAATTTGATCATAGATGTTCTTGTGATGATGACTTCCAGATTTTGGGGAATAATAGATGGTGAATATTAATATTTATTGGATTGGTTTTTATTAATGAGTTTATGTCTTCCGCATTACTTTCTGTTGATATAAATTGAAATGTTAAGGTTTAGATTGGTTGGTTTGCTCACATAGGAGGGTAAGTGTGGGTGCCAGTCGCGGCTCGGTTTTGGGTCGTGAAAAACTTGGTATCAGAGCATTAGGTTCGTTGGTCTCATCACACAAGAACAGGTCTAGTAGAGTCTTAAGGAACGGTAGGGGGACGCCTTTTCTTTTCTTTGAGAGGCTATAAGACTTTAGGAAAATTCCATTCTTTCTTTCTTTCTTTCGTGCTACTACTTGAATCTAATTGGTATCTAGGTGATACAAATATGTATCTGACCATCTTCACTCTATTTCGCAGATGGTTAGAACTAGAGAAACGACTGCACCAACACCAACACCAGCAAGGCAAGATACAACTGAGCCAGCCACTGGGTCCGTGGCTCGAGGGGGAACAACGGCAAGAGGCCGTGGTAGAGGTCGAGGAAGGACGTCCTCTAGAGGAAGAGGACGAGCACCTAGTCCATCTGATGCTAGGGCGGTGACTCCTCCACCGACTGAGAAGGTAGTAAGAAAGGGTGAGGAAGGGGAAACTGAACAAGAGCAGAATGAGGAATTGCCACCCCAACCTACCCCAGAGATGATCAATCAGGTTCTTGCTTATCTTAGCGGGTTATCTGATCACGGTCAGGCACCTCCAGTGGTTTCTGCACCAACACCTCCGGTTTCAGAGATACAACATGTGGCTACTATGGCTCCCCGCATGGATGCCTCATTGGACATAGGCACGTTCCCACGTCTGACTACTGGGCCTATAATGACAAATGATCAGCATGAACTTTTCAGTAAGTTTTTGAAATTGAAACCTCCAGTCTTCAAGGGTGCTGAATCTGAGGATGCTTACGATTTTCTGGTTGACTGTCATGAGCTACTACACAAGATGGGTATAGTAGAACGGTTTGGTGTTGAGTTCGTGAGTTATCAGTTCCAAGGGAACGCCAAAATGTGGTGGCGATCACATGTTGAGTGTCAAACCACAGAGGCACCACCCATGACTTGGGTAACATTCTCTAACTTGTTTATGGAAAAGTACATCCCACGGACTTTGAGGGATAGGAAAAGAGATGAATTCTTGAGCCTAGAGCAAGGCAGGATGTCGATTAATGCATATGAGGCTAAGTTTCGTGCTTTATCAAGGTATGCCACTCAACTCTGTTTCAGTCCACAAGAGCGGATTCACCGGTTTGTGAAGGGGTTGAGGTCAGAGTTGCGGATTTCGGTCTTACAGGTAGCGGCTACGGCAAAATCCTTCCAAGAAGTGGTAAACTTCGTGATAGAGGTAGAAGAAGTGAAGCCAGATGACTTCACCGTGGCAACTACATCAAAAATGTTTCGAAAGGGAGGTGAGTTTAGTGGTTCCTACTCCAGAGGACAGAGTTCCGGAGGTTACTCAGTTCGACCCATTCACTCTTCACTACAGACTGTAGTTGGGGGTCCACCTCAGACCGGTCAACACTTCTCTGAGAGACCTATGCATGAACCCCGAGAGTGCTATGGATGTGGGGCGATTGGACATATTAAGAGATATTGTCCAAAACAGAGTAATCGACCCCCAATAGCTAGAGGTAGAGGTGGTTATGGAAGAGGCCGTCATTCTGGAGGACGCGGTGGTCAAGGTAATGGTGGTCACCAAAACGGCCGAGGTGATGGGCAAACTGGAGCCACTACATCACAACATGGTAGGGGTAATGGACAGGCAAACGATAGGGCCCATTGTTACGCTTTCCCTGGGCGGTCTGAAGCAGAGGCGTCTGATGTTGTCATCACAGGTAAACTTTTGGTTTGTGATTGCATGGCTTCTGTATTGTTTGATCCCGGATCCACATTTTCTTATGTATCTTCCTCATTTGCTAATGGTCTCAATTTACATTGTGAATTACTTGACATGCCTATTCGTGTTTCTACTCCGGTGGGTGAGTCTGTGATAGTTGAAAAGGTATATAGGTCTTGTTTGGTGAACTTTGTGGGGAGCAACACTTATGTAGATTTGGTTATCTTATAAATGGTTGATTTTGATGTTATTCTGGGTATGACTTGGCTTTCTCCGCAATTTGCGATCTTGGATTGTAATGCTAAAACTGTGACGTTAGCCAAGCCTTGGACAGACCCGTTAGTGTGGGAGGGGGACTACACTTCCAATCCGGTGCGTATCATCTCCTTTCTTCGTGATAAGAAAATGGTTAGTAAAGGGTGTTTAGCTTTCTTGGCCCATCTCAAGGATGACACTACCCAAGTACCATCGATTGAGTCGGTTTCGGTAGTCCGGGAGTTTTTGGATGTGTTCCCTGCAGATCTTCCTGGTATGCCACCAGATAGGGATATTGACTTCTGTATCGATCTTGAACCGGGTACTCGCCCCATTTCTATACCCCCTTATAGAATGGCTCCCGTGGAGTTAAGAGAGATAAAGGCTCAACTTCAAGAGTTGTTAAGCAAAGGCTTCATTAGACCAAGTGCATCTCCTTGGGGTGCTCCGGTTTTGTTTGTGAAGAAGAAGGATGGGAGTTTTCAGATGTGCATTGACTACCGGCAGTTGAACAAGGTAACTATTATGAATAAGTATCGTCTTCCTCATATTGATGACTTGTTCAATCAGCTACAAGGTGCTTGTGTCTTCTCTAAGATTGACTTGAGATCCGGTTATCATCAATTGAAAATACGGGCAACGGATGTGCCAAAGACTGCTTTGGGCATTATGAATTTGTAGTGATGTCCTTTGGTCTTACGAATGCCCCTGCTGCGTTCATGAGCTTGATGAATGGGATATTTAAGCCGTATTTGGATCTCTTTGTGATCGTATTTATTGATGATATACTGATATACTCTAAAAGTAAGAAGGAACATGAGGAGCATTTGAGAATTGTATTAGAAATGTTGAGGGAGAAAAAGCTTTATGCCAAGTTCTCTAAGTGTGAGTTTTGGCTAGATGCAGTGTCCTTCTTGGGGCACGTGGTTTCTAAGGAAGGAGTGATGGTGGATCCTTGTAAGATTGAGACAGTGAAGAATTGGGTAAGACCCACTAATGTGTCAGAAATACGGAGTTTTGTTGGGTTAGCTAGTTACTACCGCCGATTTGTCAAGGGATTCTCTTCTATTTCTTTCAAATTGATGGACTTGACTAAGCAGAATGTTCCATTTGTATGGTCGGATGAGTGCGAAGAAAGTTTTCAGAAACTCAAGACTTTGTTGACTACCGCACCCATCCTCACCTTGCCGGTAGAGGGTAAGAACTTCATTGTTTATTGCGATGCATCCTATTCGGGTTTGGGTGCAGTGCTAATGCAAGAGAAGAACGTGATTGCTTATGCTTCAAGACAATTAAAAGTGCATGAACGTAACTATCCAACTCATGACTTGGAATTGGCCGTGGTAGTGTTTGCATTAAAGCAATGGAGGCACTATTTATATGGGGTTAAGTGTGAAGTCTATACGGATCATCGTAGTCTACAGTATGTCTTTACTCAGAAAGATTTGAACTTGAGACAAAGGAGATGGATGTAACTACTGAAGGACTACGACATCACCATTTTATATCATCCGCGGAAGGCGAATGTTGTGGCACATGCCTTTAGTAGAAAGGCGGGAAGCATGGGAAGTCTAGCTCATTTGCAAGCTTCTAGACGCCCATTGGCTAGAGAACTGCAGATTTTGGCTAATGACCTCATGAGGTTAGAAGTAAATGAGAAGGGAGGATTGTTAGCTTGTGTGGAGGCAAGATCCTCCTTCCTTGACAAGATTAAGGAGAAGCAGTTTAATGATGAGAAATTGATCCGGATTCGAGATAAAGTGTTGCAAGGAGAGGCTAAAGAAGCAACAATCGACGAGGAAGGTGTTTTGAGGATTAAGGGAAGGGTATGTGTACCTCTCGTCGATGATTTGATCAACACTATTCTGACAAAGGATCATAGTTCAAGGTATTCTATACATCCGGGTGCAACCAAGATGTATCGCGACCTAAAGCAACACTTTTGGTGGAGTAGAATGAAGCGCGATATTGTTGACTTGATTGCCAAATGTCCAACCTGTCAACAAGTAAAGTATGAACACCAGAGGCCCGGAGGAACACTTCAGAGAATGCCCATTCCTGAATGGAAGTGGGAGAGAATCGCAATGGACTTTGTGGTTGGTCTTCCAAAGACAATGGGTAAGTATGACTCTATTTGGGTGATTGTTGATAGGTTAACTAAGTCTGCTCATTTTTTTCCAGTTAAGGTGACTTACAATGCAGAGAAGTTAGCCAAGATCTATGTCTCAGAAATCGTTCGATTGCATGGGTTTCCACTATCCATCATATCAGATAGAGGTACGCAGTTTACTTCTAAGTTTTTGAAAACATTGCATGCTAAATTGGGTACTAGGTTGGACCTTAGCACTGCATTTCACCCTCAAACCGATGGTCAGTCTGAGCGAACGATTCAAGTGTTAGAGAATATGCTTCGTGCTTGTGTGATAGAATTTGGTGGTCATTGGGATAACCTCCTACCCTTAGCGGAGTTTTCATACAATAATAGTTATCACTCAAGCATTTATATGGCCCCATTTGAAGCATTGTATGGTAGGAGATCTAGGTCTCCCATTGGGTGGTTTGATGCATTTGAGGTTAGACCATGGGGTACTGACCTTTTGAGGGATTCGATAGAGAAAGTGAAATCTATTCAAGAAAAGCTTCTAGAGGCGCAAAGTAGGCAAAAAGAATATGCAGATCGAAAGGTTAGAGACTTTGAGTTCATGGAGGGTGAACAAGTCTTGGTGAAAGTTTCGCCAATGAAAGGGGTGATGCGGTTTGGTAAAAAAGGTAAGCTTAG
The DNA here is from genome assembly GCA_027705065.1 of Solanum peruvianum. Taxonomy (NCBI): domain Eukaryota; kingdom Viridiplantae; phylum Streptophyta; class Magnoliopsida; order Solanales; family Solanaceae; genus Solanum; species Solanum peruvianum. The sequence continues at coordinate 28,400,749 of JAKWJD010001766.1, forward strand.
TCCAAGGTATATTGGACCATTTGAAGTACTTAAGCGAGTAGGGGAGGTGGCTTATGAGTTAGCCTTGCCTCCAGGGCTGTCCGTAGTGCATCCGGTATTTCATGTGTCGATGTTGAAGAGATACCATGGGGATGGAAACTACATTATCCGATGGGATTCAGTTTTGCTTGATGAAAATTTGACTTATGAGGAGGAGCCTATTGCTATTTTAGCTAGAGAAGTCCGTAAGTTGAGGTCGAGGGAGATTGCATCCATCAAAGTTCAATGGAAGAATCGACCAGTTGAAGAAGCCACTTGGGAGAAGGAGACTGATATGCAAGAAAGATACCCACATCTGTTTACGGAATCAGGTACTCCTTTCCACCCTTGTTTCTCTCCTCTTGATCGTTCGAGGACGAACGATGGGTAAATTGGTAGCTATGGTAACGACCTGTTTAGTAGTTTTGAGCAGCAGATTTTATTTCAGGAAAATTGGCTAAGGCAACGGACCCCACGACGGACCGTCATGGGCACGACGGACCGTCGCAGGGTCTCGTTTCAATATACTTAGAAATTCTGAAATTGGGTACTGAAAATCGACTCTCTAAACTTCGTGACGAACTTGCAGGACGGACCGTCACAGGCATGACGGACCGTCACAGGCGTGACGGACCGTCACAGACCCTTGGTGGAAATTTGGGTCTCTGAACTTGGCGATGACCTGCAGGACGGACCGTCGCAGGCACGACGGCCCGTTACAGGGTGCGTAATCCCAGTTGGAGTCGGATTTCTTTACACGTTTTGGACTATTCCTTCTTTAATTATAAAGTTAGAGGGTTTATATTAATAAGTCTAATTACTTGGGGTTAAAAGAGGTAACCTTAAGTTAATTAGTGGGTTATTAATGCCATCTTTCAAACTTAATTATATACTAATTAGGGTAAAAGAAAGAGGGTTTGAATAAGAAAATAGAAAGAGAAAGAGAGAGAGAGAGTCGAACGAGGAAGAAGAAGAACAAAGCTTGGGAATTTCTTGCTTGATCACTAGTCTTCGGTGGAGGTAGGTTATGGTTTTCACACTATTCGTAGTAAACTCTTAATAGCGAATGATATGTGTTAGTAGTATTGTAAACCCTTCTATATGCTTAATTGTATGCTTGCATGAATATGATTATGAAATTGTGAATAAATAAGCATGATGAAGCTATTGAATCCCAAATCTTGAAAAGAAACCCTAATCTTCTTTGTTAATGATGATGCCTTGGTATAAAAGAAGGCTTGATGAACGAAAGTGGTGAGATTAGGGATAGAGATAGAGAATCGGGTTCCACGTTCCGGTACCAAGATAGAATGAGGATCGGAGTGTCACGTTCCGACACCCGGATAGTATATTGATCGGATGCCACGTTCCGGTACCAGGATAGAATGAGGATCGGAGTGTCACGTTCCGACACCAGGATAGTCTATGGATCGGGTGCCACGTTCCGGTACAAGGATAGAATGAGGATCGGAGTGTCACGTTCCGACACCAGGATAGTATATGGAGCGGAGTGTCACGTACCGACACGAGAGGAATAAAGATAACGAATCTTGAAATATGTTAATGAATTCAATCTAATGAATCTAATTCCCAAAAGAGTATGGTATTGAGGCTTGAGTCCTCATGTGTGAACTTGACGGTATTTGTTAATGATATAGTACTTGCTGTTGCTACATGTTGAGTATTATAGTTGATTTATGATATTAACTGATATATATTGTTTTCTATTTTGAGTTGGCCGATGATACTTACTGAGTACCCGTGTTTTGTACTGACCCCTACTTGTTTGTTTCTTTCTTTGTTATTTGTGGAGTGCAGCAAGCGTGCCATCGTCTTCGACTCAACAGTAATTCAAGCCAGTCTTTACTACATCGGAAATTCAGGGTGAGCTAACGCTTCTAGCTTGGAGTGGATCTTCTTCTTCAAGTCTTGATGCCTTGAACTTCCGGCATGGACTAGCTTCTTATGTATTCTTAGCTTTTTAGAATACTCTTAGATAGTAATTTGATCATAGATGTTCTTGTGATGATGACTTCCTGATTTTGGGGAATAATAGATGGTGAATATTAATAGTTATTGGATTGGTTTTTATTAATGAGTTTAAGTCTTCCGCATTACTTTCTGTTGATATACATTGAAATGTTAAGGTTTAGATTGGTTGGTTCGCTCACATAGGAGGGTAAGTGTGGGTGCCAGTCGCGGCTTGATTTTGGGTCGTGACACATTTTTGGAACACTTCGTATTAGTATTATTGTAGGATGCCACATGTACATTGCACAAGTATGAGTTGGGGTTTTTCTTAGGTAATGGTTATATGTTAGTCTTTTGTCTTCTAATCTGCTCATTACTTTACGAATATATGTGGTTTTGTTGACATAACATATCTATGATATTATATCGTGGGTCACCTCAAGGGGATACATAGTTCTAAGTATTACTTAAGGATTTCTTAAGGAAATAAGTTAAGGTAAAAAGATAGGTAATGTGTTGTATGTATTAAATGAACCTCAAAATCTGATAAGTGTTTTATGTATTAATATGAATAGTGTTCATGTATGTATAAAGTATGTGAACTATGGAATGCTTATTGTTCTAATGGTTTGTGAAGTTTACTAAAATGACATGATGAAAGCTTTGTAACTAAATGTTTTCTTTGAGTGTACGTTTTTCATGATTGTCATACTTAGTGCGTTCTTCTACTAATAACATTATTATTTATGTTTTCTCACAAAGTGTAGATTCTGATGGCTAGAGGATGTCTCCTTAATGAAGTGCTTGTATAAATTTCTCAAGTTCAAGAATAAGGGATCGTTATTATTCAATGATTTTTTATGTCAAGTTCTTCATGAAATTATGCAATAACTTAGATATTATTTTATGTTTTTAAGGGTTATGTCCTTCTTCTATTCTATTGAGTTCTGTGTTAAGATGGCAAACGAGACTTAGAGTGTATAAGGGCTTGTAAAAGACCTCCGAGAGGTCGAGTAGACCGTTTTAATTTTGGGGGTGCTCCCTGTTCATGATACACTTTGTATCATAACATACGGTTATAGAAAATTGTTTTTAGAGTAAGAAGTCTCTTAATTCAACGTCTAGTAGAGTCTTGTTCATCAGTGGTGTGTCACGACACATGTATGAGTTAGTGGCTATAGGACGATAGATTTTTACTTGCTTCATTACTCTTTTATGTCCCACAGAACTTAGCGCTCTATGATTTCACAATTATGTTTTCTTGTCTGATAGTCTTTCAGATGTGATTGTTTGGAAATGATAATGTATCAAAGGTTGAGGGGAAAGAGGTAACTTTTGATGCTTACTTTGATTTGTCGCTTTATAAGTATATGTGAAAGTGAAATTTGATATGTCATGATGTGATTCCATTTATAGAAATAAATTATTTATGATAATTGAGGTTATAAGTTGAGAATATATGATATGATATGGCTATAACTTGTTCAAAGTTTTTATGGTTGAATGGAGTTCCCTTTGGAATGATAGGTTGTTTTATGGTTATGTATGATGTGTGTAATATATTTTGGTATAGGCTTTAAATATTATGGAGAAATGTGGAAAATAGTGAAGGATGAATGTTTTCATTAAATATGAGTAATGCTCTATAGTGACCCTTGTGTGGATTGAGTATTTTGTATTGACTTTCTCATAAGGAGGAAAGATGGGTGTTGAACCTAGTAATGAAATTTTGGAATTTTCTAGTTAATTGTAGAACTCTTATGATTGATTGATTAGTACATATATGAACCTATTCTTAGAGTAGGGAAAAAGGGAGAAAGGGTTTTTATTCCATGAGTTGGGGTTATGTTTTTGCCCAAACTGACTTAGAGTGTAGTATGTACCCCGTAACTCTTAAAGAGAAGGAGAGAATTGATGTTTACCTACTTTGAAGTTATTACTTGAGTTTTAATATTGATGTTAAGTATGGCCTTTTCAAGGATTGCTTAGATTGTACCGAGGCATGATTTGTTGGGAAGTTACACCAAAGGTGACGACCTTTGTAGGCTTGAACTTGGAATTACATACCTTTATTGACTTAGTAGTAGAATATGATGAGATATCACCGAAATTGATAGTAATGAGTTCGTTTAGGTTAAAAACTTAGAGGAGTAATAATGCTACATGAATACCTCGTGATGGATTCGTTAGTAAGCTCCTTGGGATGACATAGGAGTGAAAAACCTTAAAGATGTGAATCCTTCTTGTGTGAAGACTATGCAGGTTTGGTTATGATTTGTTTCGGCCGTGGTGTTTTATGTAATAAGATGTTGAATATTTATTAGGCTTACCCCATGTTGGTGTTGCAAGATTAAATTTTCTTTTAAATGGGTTTACACAAAGTGGGGGATGATGATGTGAGTAGCAAGGTGGTAGATATCCCTATTGTTTCCTTCTATTCCTACTTAAGCTTGACACACCAAACAGTTCCTAAGAAGCATTGTTATGATGGGAGACTTAAATATGAGTATAAGTTTCATGTTATGCATGTATTAAATCACATTATGTTATGCATGTTATCAAAAGGTTATTATTACATGAAAAACGATCTTGATCAAATTTCATGTTTCACATGTTGTTATGCCTCTTGATATGGTTAATGTGAATTTAACTTCATGAGATTGATAGATTAACATTCTTGATAACACTTTTGATGTAAGGGTGTTTTGTACTAATAATGAGGTGTTTAGTTTTCTTTAAATAAGATAAAATGAGTCCCCTTTAAAAATGTGTGACTTTTATGACTTAGGATGTTTTCGTGTAGGCACACTCTTAAGAAATGATGATATGTCTAGCCAAAGTCATCAATGTGTGCCTTTGAATCGTAACATCTTTCCTAAATGATGCATGTTTATAAAAGCTAGTGTCATTCTGGATATTGATATTATATTAAATAACATCATATTGTTTTTATGGTGTGATTTCCAATTTTGACTTCAAGGAAAACTGTATGAGCATAATGGTTTGGAGTAACGAAATCCACCTTATAATGAATTGACCCTTGTTAATTGTTTTATGTGAAATCTATGATGCCATGTGTTTATCTTCTTACTATGACAAGGTAGTTCCTCGTTGAACAAAAATTTAACATGGTAATGTCATATATGAGCTTGATGGTATTATGTCTAGACTATAAGGTTTTAATTTACCTACATGAAATAATGAGCATGCCTAAAACATAGATAAGGTAGTTCCTCCAAATGGAAACGATCATGAAGAAACATGTATGCATTGAAATAATTATAGAAGTAGTCCATGTTTGATTATTCAACTTTAATTGGATGATGGTATGAAGTACGTGTTCCGTGTATGTTTTGTGCATTTACTAGTCTATGATAATATGATGAATGATGTGAGCTTATCTATCGTTCATTGAGTCCTTGAAAATGTTTTTAAAATTTGCAAGTGTTATTTGAGGACGAATTTTCCCAATTAGGGATATTTTCCAGACCCTCAAAATTAGCTAAGGTGTCTAGAGCCTCACATGTTCCTAAACGTTTGAAAGTTGGTCTTTACACATACTAGCATGTATTAGTCTTCCTTTGTATATTTTATGTGTTGTTTGGGATCTGAAATGATAGGTAAGGATCCTAACATGTATATGAGCATATTTAAGTTCGAAATATACGGGAAAGACTCTCTAAGGACCACCCAAATCAAAAATGATGTTGAGGATGACCCAAAGGCTTGCCAAGGGTTGTCTAAGAAGTTTCTGAATAATTCCCATTAAATGACACCCCATACTCTTGTATACGCCCCGTCGACTTGGGGTTTTGCTCCACATTTATACATGTGATCTCTATCCTTAAAATGGGAGCCTAACTAACCATTAATAGACGTGTAGTATAGTTTCATCATTCAAATGATGGTCCATCAATTTGCACGTCTTTTGACGCTACAGTTCTTTCTATTGCACACTGCCATGCTAGGATGAATTGGGATATTCACCCCACGTCCTAATTAAAAAGTGGACGTTTATAAATAACTCTTCCAAATAAAAGCTTTCCATCTCAAAACAAACAGTCCCAAGTCCACGATTGAAGACCAAGCTCAAGAACAGCCCATGGAGATGGACTTCAAGTGCACTCTTCTCTAATTTTCCAGACTTCTCATTTAGTAAGGTATGGTAACCCTTCATCCTCAAATAATCTTCCATTTATGGTGTAAAACTTCAAATATGAACTAGGTGAAGCTAGAACCTAACACGTGTGTCATATGATTTTTAAGTGCTAAAATGGTCTATTATATTGTTTTTAATTAGTACATAAATTTAGGTGGTGTTTCGAGGTCAAACATCCAAGAACGTCCAAGACGTTTGAAAGTTTTCTTTTGAGATGTGCTTGAGTTTTTAAGTGTGCCTTTGCATGTATTACGTGTTCGTTTTTTTTTAAAAAATTTATGTGGGAGGTTCCTAACATCTATACGAGTGTATTTGGGTATGGGAGTGACATCCAAGGTACAACCTAAGGTTCGTTGAGAAATACCCAACCTTGGGTTCAACACTATTTCCCAAACCACGACGGGCATCGATGGCCTTTTGTTCAATTGACACCACGTCAATTGGGGCGTAGTCCCATACATCGTGGTAGGAGATCAATGCAACACTTCGCAAGTCAAAGATATAATCAAGCGCATCAACTGAAGATCAAGGACATAGAACACTGTTTTAAGGCCTAAAATAATGTATTTGAAACATTTAGGAAATGTTAGAGTTAAAACGTCATGAAACGTCAATGATGTTTGGTGATTTGTAAAATATGCACTAGCATCCAGTTTCATGTAACAAGGGGTTTTATGAGTTGTAAACTAATGAAAATTTGAATAACAGTGTTAAGAAATTGTTAGAGGGTGTTTAGGGTCAAAACGTCCCGGTACGACTCCCCTAGGACCACCCTTATGGTCGTTGAGGAGGACCATTCCAAATTGCCCCAAAACTTCTCAAAGGACAATGTCCATCTACAAGCCATACGACGGGCTGTCGTTTGTTCGACAATTCATCTATGACTCTGTATGTGAATACTTAGAAATTTCCCAAAAAACTCTTAAATCACAATCTCTAAATTCATCGACGCCTTGCCAGCACGGGTAGTCCATGAACCTACAATTCACAAGTTGGGGAATCTCCGATGGGGGTGTCTTTCATTTTAAAGTTTTTAAGTTGGTGAATAATTAGTTAATTAGTTAAGAGTTTAATTAGATGTAATGGGGTTCTTAATTATGTTAGTAGAGGGACTATATAACACCTAACCCTCTTTAAGCTAACCCTACACCCCACAATTCCCAAACTCACATCTCTCTAACATATCTCTAGACTCTCTCTTCCCCAAACTTCAACCTCCAATGAAGAACACTAGAGATCAAATGGAAGGAGGAATTCACCAAGGTTTGCATCTCAAATTCATGGAAAGATCATCACAAAGGTATGTTTTCTTACTCTGTTGGGATTCCTTTGGCAAAATAGCCCTTCTAAAGATGATTTTAAACTTTCCCAAAACTAGGGTTCCAATCTAGACATGTGTTCTCTTTTCAAAACGAGATTGTTAATCAATTGTGATGAATTTTAGTCTCTTATCATTGTTTAACAAAGCATAAATTGACGATTGGGGTTAATCAATTAAGATTATGTCACATCCGGGGTAACCGGCATCGTTGTCCTCTCTGAGTACCACAACTAGCCTCTTAGCTTACGTCATTAAATTCATAGGACAAAACATGTAAAGTTTAAATTTTTTTGATTATTTCTACATTGAGGTGTACACAGACTTCTACATATACATAATATATCTATCGAGTATACATAGAACAATCCTATAGGAAAATTACACAGTCATATACTTTTATTGCACATATATATATATATATAAAATATAACATAGACTCAAATGGATATCTCATCTCATAACCGTCTAACAAGAGTATAACAATTTGGGTCTAGCCCAAACATCAATGAAATAAGAAACAAATATGTTATGCAATGTTTAGTATCCAAATGAAAAGGAAAGTACATAAGAGTCATAAAAGTAACTTCATATGCTTGATAGTAGAATTGCTCTCACAAAGTGAGGATCTACCGAACTTGGATGATTGAGAGTTCCAAGTCTTCTTCAATTTCGTCTCAAAGGTCTTCAACAACCGAAATATAATATTTTGGGGAAGAATAGAGAAAATGGGTTAGTACACCAGTTGTATTAAGTATGAGGCATATGAATATGTAGTGTTAAATCATACTAAAAAGGGAGATTTCATAAAAACCTCCTATAAGAACTTTAGAAATCCTTATGCACATTCAAGAAGACTATTCCAATCAATAAGACATATAAATTAAGCCTAAAACATGTACATCAGAAGACAAATAATACTAAGTCTAGTCAAGTAAACATGCATACCACATAATTGGACGCATAATCAATGAACCTCTACCATCAAGTTATAATATCAACAAGCATAGATAATAATTCATTACAACATAACCAAAGCAAGACAATTACCCATGAACCACTATTTAGTCAACGAGTTCAATGACCAAGCAAAGCCCCATAATCTTACTAAATCAAGTTATAGAAGAAGAATCATTACCAATATCCATCTTCTCATAGCATATCATTAAGAGCACATATTATAATACTTTATCAATGAAGACCAACACATATTTATAAGTTAAACTAATCATCATATAGTATCAACAACGTGCAAGATAATTTTATGCACATCATGTACCATATTAAGCATATTAACATATAAACTTCCTCGTAATACTTCCCTGAAGGCTAATTAGTGCAATGGTTAGGTAGAGTCCCATACCCCTACACAGACTAAGTTACACCCCTTAGGTTATCGTTGTTAGAGTTCACTCCTTTAATTCATTTTAGATTTTGGGAACATATTGGCTTAACTGACATATATCACATGATCTAATGTGAAATCCTGTGTCATGGAACCCTATAGCAAAGGAAGGCAGACTACTTGCCAAAGTAGTACCGAAACATGAACATAACAGTTACATGGATCCACTAGATAATATTAATATGGGGACAACATATATAAAGTAAAATAAAATATACTTGGGATCCATTTTATGTTATAAGCATTATGGTCCCCAATGTCAAGAATACATTAGTGATCCTACATTTCTTATGTGGGAACAAATACTTCTTACATCTTAAGGATTCATTTTGCTTGATCTTGGGAAACACATAACAAGCTCCTTAATCATTAACATCCTTTAAAGCATCCATAAACTACAATTTGTGTACAAGTAGAGAAGAATTTAGTTATTACATAATGCACTAGGTATGACAACCATTCAAAAACATGCATTAAAAAGTGATATTTTTCTTAAAATCATACTTCATGCCTTTTTGAGAAATCATCATAAAACCTTTATACAATAAGAAGTATATCATTTTCATAATTCATATAAGAATATTCAATGGTAACCAATCATATAAAATCACACATTTGATTTAAGGCATTTTACAATCACTTTAAGTAAGCATGTTTCTCTTTACACGGAACTTGTTACTTTTGTAGTGAATTCTTTTTCTTCCTAATTCCTTATTCCACTAAGTAACCCTCTAGTTATACTTGGTGTAATGCATGACCTTAAGGACACAAGGAAGTCATACATGTAATCTAAAACATCCCATCAACAAAATATAATACATCTTAGACACATTTAAGTCAAGATCTTAGTGACATTATTGTAACCTTATTAAAAGTGCACCAATGCATACTTCACTTCACATAAAAACTTATAATACCTTACTCACAATCCCAAGATAAATATACTAGTGCAATGTACATATAAGGCCCCATAAACTCACACGTACTTAGTAAACCTATAAAAAGTTCATAAGCCTTAACATCCAATTCATACAACAACATAGTAAGTGAAGAGAATTTCATTTATGTGAACAAACTTTCATCATGTAGTCATTTAAATATATATTATAAATATACAACAAAACATCATATAGGCTCATAACATGCATTTAATCACAACAAGTACACAAATACTACAAAGCCATGCATAAAGAACATATACATAGACACATGCATTAGGAAACCTTCCTAGGACATCCCTCAAGAGTAACTTGTGCAATGCATAGGGGAAGTCCTATAACCCCACCTACACTAAGCAACCAACCTTAGGTTATCCTAGTTAAGGTCCTTACTTTACTTCCACTGTTCATTTTAATTTACGAAACTATAGACTTAACCTTCACTAAGACCATAGGTGCTACATGGAATTTTTTGTTGGAGCCTTACACTAACATAAGGTGTTCTTAACTATCCAAGGTACAACATTAACACATCATAGCATACTATGTGAAATATCTTGCTAGATAGAATGAGAAATCATAGTTATGGAACTAAGAGATATACATAACCCTCTACATGCTCATTATCATTGGATCCTCATCTCATGAGAAACCATGGGTGAATATTCTTCAAGGAAATTCAACCCCTCATGTGGAACCATAGGTGAATTTTCCTCCAAGAAAAGTCAACATCTAACCAATGGTGAATCTTTCTTCAAGGGAAGCCAACACCTCTCATTGTCAAGTTCACTCAGTGCTAAGATAAGTTCCCTTTATTAAAAAGCCTTTTATTAGCATTATTAAATGTAGGATTTAGGAGAGTAATCTCATTATATGCTTCTATATCATATGAGAAACCCTTGCACAAAGAAATAGCATATGTAAGCACATATATATTGTAGGGTATGCTTTACCACACCTTTCAAGGCCCCTCGATTGACTCGATCTGCATATATGTATCTGTACACTCATAAGTGAGTAAGCCTTTCACATAAAACTTAAAAGTCACATATGTTCATATATAATTGCATAAGTCTATCGGTATCACTATATGATCAATGTTTTCCTATAAACACACAAAGACACTATGCACATTTATACATCATCATATCATATACTTAACATCATAACATATAAGTTATATTCATAAAATGTTCATATTATCCTATGCATGTACATAGTAGACCGACCTAGGAACTATTTTGTCAAGGTTCACATGTGCAATGCATAGACAAGGTTCTATACCCTTGCCCATACCACTACACCTATCAAGTCATCCTAGTGAATGATAATTCACAAAACATCATAGAATAGATGGCATAGCATAAGTCTCATTTTTTAAACACTTACTACTTCTTTTTAGTGAGCTCTAGTCATTGTGATCCTATATTAAACTTACTTCACATATAGCTTTCACATCCGAGAAATACTTCCTAGATGTAACCAGCGTCAGCATAAACTTTGACGACTCAGACAAGCCTATTACCTTACATCATCACATTCATAGGTCATAATTAGCGGAAATTGAGAATTTTTCGTTACTTCATATTGAGGTTTATGTAGACCTCTACATACACATAAAAGATATCTATCGAGTATACATAGACCCTTTGTATAGGAGTATTACTTAGTCTTCTACTTTTAATACAGATGTATGTATATATAATATAACATAATCTCAAATACTCATCTCATCTCATTTCATCTAATAAGGGTATAACAATTTGGGCCTAGCCCATACCCCAATACAATAAGACAAGATATAGGTCATATTATGTGTAGTATCCAAATGAAAAGGAAATAAACACAAGAGTTCTAAAAATAAAAGGAACATCAAAGGCTTGATAGTGGTATTGCTCTCGGAATGTGACAACCTACCCAACTTGGATGATTAAGAATTCAAAGTCTTCTTCAAAGTCATCTCCAAAAGCCCTTCGACAATCGAAACATAAAATGTTGTGTAAAGTAAGTAATGTTGTTAATACACCACTCGTACTAAGTATGACACCATATGCATACATAATATTAAAACATGTTAAAAAGGGACATTTCATTAAAGTATGAAATTTACTTTGAAAACCTTTATGTTGATTCAACAAGACCATATGAATCAATAAGACACATTCAGTAAGTCTAAGTCAGGTACATCACAAGACCAACACTACTATGTATAGTCAAGTCAAAATGCATATCACATAATTAGACACATAGTAAAGCAACTCTATCATCAAGTACTAATATCAACAAGCGTGACTCAAAGTTCACTACAACATAGCTAAAGAAAGATAATTACCCATGATCCCCTATTAAGTCAACAAGTGCAATGACGAAACAATTCCCCATAACCGTACTCAATCACGTAACCCAATAAGAAACATGACCAACATCCAGCTTTTCATACCATAGCATTGAGAGTGCATATCATCATTCTTTAACAATGTATACCAAGACATTTTCACAAGTTATACAAATTAACACATAGTATGAACAAGGTTCAAGTTCATCATATGCATATCATGGACCATTATAATCATATTCATACAAAAGAACATCCTAAGACTTTCTTCAACGCTACCGAGTGCAATGTTTAGGTAGAGTCACATACCTCTACCTAGATTAAGCTAAACCCATTAGGTTATCTTAGTTAGAGTTTATTCCTTTAATTAATTTTACCTTTTGGGATCATCATTCATTAATAGACATAAACTACATGAGATAATGCAGAATCCAATGGCACGGAACCCTACACCGAAGGAAAGTGTACTACTTTCCAAGGTAAAACCAAATCATCAACATAGCAACTACGTGGAACCATTAGCTAGTATTCCTATTGGGGAAACTTAGTTCAAGAACTAGGAGATATAGTTGGGACCTTTTTTTTGCTACATGTATTATAGTATCCAATCTCAAGAGTACATTAGTCATCCTATCTTCCTTATGTGGGAAGGGAAACTCCTTACTATAGTTCACTAGCTGCAAAGCAAGATTCCTTTTTTGAGATTTCTTTAATACCATTATTAATCATCATAGCATTATGTAGTTCATAGGGTCTAACAATTATATAAACATCATCATCATCGCTCAATTAAAATTGCATCAGTATTTTCCTTTCAGTAAAATTCATATAGGTGAGATAAGATCATTAACATTTTCACATCATGATAAGGCACATTGGTAAATCATCATCATCCTTATAACATTTACATCTTAGAAAATACCTCACAATCTATAGTCAATACATTTCTAATTACCATCACACCAACCGTATAAATCCTAATAAAAGGCACACTCTAGTACAATATCATGATTTAGTCACAATTAACCATAATTGAAGTAAAGAATAGGCATGATAAGACTTACCGAGTCTCCTTCATATTTCATTATCAAGGTCTTACCATCAACCCTTAATTAAACTGTTAAAGGGTACAATATAATCACATTTCAATTAAAACATGATAACAAAGTCAATTGAGTTACTAAATCACAATCCATTCCTAGTTCTTAACTTAAGATAACAGGCTTAGGTTAACTCCATATTACACTTCATAACCTTGATCAATTACTCAAGAACTAGCATGATAGGAATCAAATTAATATTAATCTATTTATAATTAATACAATATCATAATATAGTAGTTATTAAACTTATAACCAATTAAATTAGACCAATAGTACATAATTCAATTCAAGATCATAAACTAGGGTTAAGGGAAATAGGTCATCTATTACAAACTAGAACAATTCATAAATATATAATATAATATATTTAAAATACATGTTAATATATTCATATATCCAAAATAAATTATAAATAAATCAATTCAAAACATCAATTTCGTATTGGATTTAAACCACTTGAAAAACCCAACTTTTGAAATCAATTTGATTGAACCCTTTGACGAAAGAGCTCTTGAAAGTGAAAGAATATCATACCTTACAAATTGATGAAGATTATGAATAAACTTGACCATTTTCACCCCTTGAACCCACCTCTATCTTGGTCTTCAATGATGTTTCTTTTCGAGAGAGACAGAAGAGAGAAGTCATAGAGTTTTGGGTTTGGGAAATTATCAGAACTTAGGTTAGTCTAATTATCTTAGGGATTTTGATATATGTTGTAAACTAAGTTAATTGCACCTCAACTAACCCCTAATTAAATTCCTAACGAAGCAAACTATTGAAATGAAATATGTCAAAACCTGCAGCAAAATAGGCCCTCACAGACAACACCACGATAGACGAATCGTTGATCAATCGATGACAACTGTGCACCTCAAAGCTGCACATCCATCTATAAGTTCCAATCCTTTGTAAAATTTGTCTTCAAAGATTTTTTATAAGTGACCATCGACATTGGGTATCGATGCCCCATCGATTGACAAAGGTTCAATCTATGGCACTCGTCTGTGCACACTGCCTTGTGCAGTCCTTTGACCCCAAAATGCAAGGGTCCTCATCAAGGGCCCTTGGTTGGTCTTTTGGGATTCCTCCCAGACATTTTGATTATGAATTACATCTAATAAATGCTAGACACCTTTTCACCAATTTTCATTTTTTTTTATTTCTAAAAGATAGTCAAATAGGATAAGGCACAATATTACCTCATTGAACTAGTTTTAAGACATTATGGACGTTCTGATTTTTTTTGGTTTCGTGACTCCCTAAATTACTTATAATCATTAAAATAGACCTTAAAACAGTGTCTAAACATTATTATACTAAGTTTAGGCTCTAGAACACGTGTTGGATTTTATTAGTGTTACATGATACCCCCCTTAGGAACATTAGTCCCCGAATTACACTAAAATCTTTTGAAATTAAATAATAGACTGAAGACTAGTAGCCCAACCAACAAGAATACATTTAAATATCATTTACAAATTCAATTATTTAATTTACACAAGAGAATTCAAAATCTTCAATTACCACACATAAGGCTCATCATTACATTATGAGGAATATCCTTCTCACAACAACATGAGCTATAATTTACATGAGTCAATTATGACAATGTTCAAGTTCCAACATTCTACACAAAAATTAATAAAGAGTCACCATATCAAAATGAACAACATAACACAACAAAAGATGAATAGCAAATTTTTAAGTCAAAATGCACACTTCACTTTAATATTAACCATGATGACACAAAAAATGCACATTTTTAAAAACTCCACAAAAAAATAAGAAACTTCAATTTTTTATCATAATTTTCATTATTAATAGGAATAACTAACCTTATATAGCAAATAAATGAAGGTAACGGGACATCATGTTGGCCTGGGCCTCCAATGTCGCACCCTAAACTAGGTGGTTCTTCCATAACACCTTTACGGAAAACACCTTGTTGTTCCTTGACTCCCTTACTTGCCTATTTAGGATTTTAACCGAAACTACCTTATAAAAGAGGTTATATTCCCACACTAAGACACTCAATAGTAAGAATAGACTTGGGATCACTGATACACTTTTTAAGTATAGAAACATGGAAAATCAGATGAACCGAAGCCAATTCATTAGGGAGTGTCAATTCATGGGAAACCTTGTCAACTCTTTCAAAGATTTCATGGGAACCAACATAATGAGGACTCAATTTACCTTCGTTTCAAAATCTAACCACCCCATTCATCGGTGAAATTTTCAAGTACAGTTTATCACCTTCCTCAAATTCTAAATCGCTTCTCCTATGATTGGCATATAACTTTTTTAACCTACAGGCCATTTGCAATAGGTTTATAATGATATCAACCTTTTCCAATGTATTAAAAATCAAATCGACCCAAAATCAAAGACTCACCCACTTTATACCATCCAATAAGCGATCTACACCTCCTACAATACAAGGCTTCATAAAGAGCCATAGATATAGATGAATGGTAGCTATTATTGTTAGTAAACTCTACCAAAGGAAAATTTATAAAATTTTCACTTGAAATCAATTGTACAAGCCCTAAGCATATCCTCAAGGTTTTGAATAGTATACTCCTCTTGAGCATACGTTTGGGTATGAAAACCGGTACTTAGCTTCACCTTGGTACCCAACCTTGTTGCAATCCCCTCCAAAACCTAGATGTGCATTGTGCACCTCTATCCGATATTATGGATAACTGAATACCATGAAGAAACACAATCTCTTCTATGAAGATAACTACATAATAACCCGCTGAATAGGTAGATATTACGGGAATATAATAAGAAGATTTAGTCAACCTATCAACAACCACCCATATAGAGTCATATTTTTTTTGTATTTAAGGGAAACGTACAACAAAATACACTGATGTCTTCCGACATCCAAGTAGGAATTTGGATTTTTTTGAAGTAAACCACCTGTCTTTTGATGTTTGACTTTCACTTGTTTTCAATTAGGACACTTAGCAACAAATTCTGCTATTATATTTTTCAAACCTTCCCAGCAAAAGCACTTCCCTAAGGTCATGTCATTTTTCTGAAGGATTCGGTTCCTCGAACCATCTACATTGGGAACAAACAACCTTCCTTGACACATCAAGACACCATCACCCCAATGGAGAATGACTCATTAAGTTTACTGAGAACTTATTCCCTAAAGTCCATTAATGGTTGAGAATGTTGTTGTTTGGTCTTCACCTCAACCTCCAAGGATGACTCAGAGTTATTATGGACCATAAAACAACCATTTGGAGAATCTTCAAACCTCACACCCAATCTAGCAAACCTGTCACGACCTGCAAGCACCACTTAGAAGTTAGGGTGAAGCCTTTGATCGGGACTAGGCGTACTTGACCCTTAAAGGTCATGTACAAGACTTTTAACTATCGTCCATTTTATAAGACATGAAAAGTAGTGCTGAATATTAAAATTTTCATGACATTTAATATAAAAAGGAATATTTTTATAAATTATAATAAAATCTCATCAATAAAATTCAAATTTAAAGACACGACATAATATCTTAGGGAACCGACGCTTTACATTGAATAAAATACATAATAAGTCTTAAATATAGAAACTAAGAAAATAGAACTATCGCCTCGAATATATGATGATATACTTAGTCTTGAGTGAATCTTTCCCAAGCTTGCCTTCTAATCATCTTCTTGCATCCTGACCTATACTTTTAGAGTATAGAAAATTATGGGGTTAGTAAAAAGAATGTACAAAGTATGGCATATGCAAAAACATGAAAAAAGGGATATTTTCTTAAAATTATATTTTAATGCC
The DNA here is from genome assembly GCA_027705065.1 of Solanum peruvianum. Taxonomy (NCBI): domain Eukaryota; kingdom Viridiplantae; phylum Streptophyta; class Magnoliopsida; order Solanales; family Solanaceae; genus Solanum; species Solanum peruvianum. Next base: position 28,417,800 of record JAKWJD010001766.1, read on the forward strand.
AATTAATTAAAATATTCTAGAATATAAAAGCAAGACAACATAAAAATTGTCATTCAACATTTAGAAAAGGATTTCTATAATTTTAATAGAAAGAGACACATTACAATATGCTTTTCAAAATTTATAGTAAACTCTTGCAACCTTACATGAATCATTTTATTCCAAAAACAATGAACTCCCAAAGCCAAAGAAAGAGGAAGTGAACTCATTTTCGTAGGAGTTTCCCTAGATAAGGTTATCCAACGACTCACAAAGGTAAGACATGATGGAAATGCACATACACCTCCTTCAATGCAAAGTTAAGTGATCCCCAAGGTTAGCCTTCTAGGCTTACTTACGTAGGGAGAACAAGCCCCCAATAAATTACAAGACATAAGAAGAACACTAAAACAACACACAAAGACTTCCCTTTCGGAAAACCTACTTAGTGAAATGAGTAGACATCGTACCATTCCTCCAGCTTACCTAAGTAGTACACTCTTTTATAAGACTTAGCCCATTCAATTCATATAATACACACCAAGACTCCCCTTTCGAAAAGAATAGTTAGTGAAATGTATAGATAGCGTCCCATACCACCACCTACCCTAAGTAGTACATTTTTTAGAAGACCTAGTACTTTCAATTCATATAATACTCACCAAGACATTCCTTTCGGAATTCCTACCTAGTAGAATGGATAGAGATAGTCCCATTCCACTACCTAACCTTTGTAGAATATTCTTTTAGACCACTTAGTACTTTCATTTCTTTTGTACGGGGGGGGGGGTAACTTACATACACCATGAGATTTATAATGGAATCCCCACACTTCCCCTATCGGATTAGGGTTTCCTCACATTCTTATCGTGAGAGCTTACTTCTATATTTTACATGGCTTTCCCAAAAACTACACTAATGCGGGCACATAGTTAAGGGAAAAGGAGATTGATACTAAGTAATTCATTCTCTACTAACAAGGATTACTAGTATCAAGTGGTACATTGGAATAGAACTTCTCAAATCACAGAGTGTGACCATCACTTTTTTATATCCTCGCGGTGCTAGGTATAACTCCCCGTAGATTCTCAACACTATAAATAATAGGTTAAGGATAACTAGTGAACATCACATCTCAACTCACGAAGGGACTTCATCCTTTAACCTATCTTAGAAAGGTCAAAAATGTATGGAGGTTGCTAGTAAACACTTCATCTCAACTCACAAAGAGTGTTCACCCAAAAACAAACCTTTTGACTTAACTTAACTTCATTTATTCATTAAAGTGTGTTGTGTGCGTGTACATGTGATCACACCTTGCATATATGCATAATTTATTTATATTTCATTTCATACATTCTTAGACCTTCATTCATCATATCACACACTTTAACATACTTCATATAATCACGTAATTCATTAAGGCATACTCTCTAGATTACATTACGTCATAAGTTTCATAAAGCACATTTATCATGAATAGAATCATTATCATCTTACTTCAAATAACATGCCTTCAAGGTATCATTCACAATTGACAAGTAGCATAACATTCACATATCTACCAGGTAAACATCGCCACCAACGATGGACCATACAATTTAAGAGCATTTCATAATTAAAGTTAAACAAGATAAACAACTTTCCATTTAACCCAAGATTTCATCAACCATAATAATTCCTTCAAAAAATCATCATTATATAGCTGTTAGGAAAGCATCTAAACAACAATATCAATAATAGGAAACCATAGCTTAAAGACTACAATATCATGCTCATTCACCCGTTTCTTAAATAAAAATTTGACAAAATTTTTTAACATATTTACATTGAAGTTTTAGCATTAAAATCACCAGCTAACACTGTAAACAACATATTTGAATCATTATAAACGTTTTCAAGAAGACCCATACTAAGAGCCAAAGATAGAAGAAGTTAGGGTTGGAAAACTCTTTTTGAAATATCATAGAAAGGGGATCCCTTAATAAAAAATAGTTCAAGGATGACTAATATACCTCTCATTGAAGAAACCCCACTAATTTTGATGAATAAATCGAACACTAACAACCTTCTCCTGTTTGACTTCTAGCTTCCATAGAGACTTAAGAGTCTTTTAAGAGAGAGGGCTATTGGGTTTTGGTAAATGAAGTATAATGTTGGGTCTTAGCGTTCGGAACACCTTAATTTACAGAAAAGATTTTACCATAAACGTCCATAGTTCATAAAAGACTTGGGGTGAATTTACAAAAAACCCCAAGCATTGGCAAAAAAAACACCTTTCATAGGCACCATCAACGAGTCCATAGAGATAGACCATCTTCCCATTGACGCCCCGTTGGTGGCGGTCGGTCGATGGGGACTTAGCATCTTACTGTTGAAGGCTTGTCATTCGTAGTTCCAGTCAACGCCCAAGGTCGACAGGCCATTTTTTGACCAACGGTGACTATTGTTTTGTCACTGCTTTGCATCTTCTTCCCAAGAGATGGGGTCCTCTTCTACGGCCCCTCGTTGGTACTATATAGGGTCATACCAGACGTTAAACCACTAAAGATAGTATTCTAGGTGTTAGGAACATCCCACACCAATAGTAAACAAAACAAACACGTTAAACTTACTCAAACAGATGACAACACACAAGTGGTTTCTAAGACATATTTTTCGAACGTCATGGACGTTTTTGGATGATTGATCTCTAAATTTAACCAAACATCACACACCTCCTATGTACACTAATATAACTCATTTTAACTTATAATTAACTCAAGAAACATTCACAAACTACAGTTAACCTTAGTTCATTTTAGGGTGTTACGCAACCTATGAACATCTTTCACTAGCTCTATGTTGGCTTACTCTACATGAGACACACTACCCATGGTCATATGACTTAGAGCATCCGCAAGGACATTGTCTTTGCCGGGGTCATAGAGAACACTCATTTCATAATCTTTTCGCATTTTCAATCATCTTTTTTGTCAGAGATTCAATTTTTTTAAGTAAACATATATTAGAGACGCTTGTGGTCGGTATATACATCTACATGAACACCATACACGTAATGCCTCCATATTTTTAAATCAAATACCACAGCCGCTAATTCAACATCATGAGTAAGATTGTTTATCTCATGAACCTTAAATGGTGTAGAAGCATAGGCTACTACTTCCTATGTTTCATAACCATACACCCTTAACCCACTCGGGATGCATCACAATATACAACGAAGCCCATGGTAACATCCGGTAATGTCAACACCAGAGTGGAAGTAAGCCTCTCTTTCAAGATTTGGAAGCTCCTATCACATCCCTCCGACCACTCAAATTTGATACTCTTGTGGTTCAAAGTATTCAAGGGCGATGCAATCGACACAAAACCATCCATAAACTTTCTGATAATAACTAGTTACACCCAACAAACTCCTAAAGTCGTCTGGAGTCAATAGTCTAGGCCAATTCGTTACCGCCTTGGTTTTCCTTGGATATACCTCAACTCGCTAACTAAATATAATATGACAACGAAATGCCACCGATCTCAACCAAAACTCACATTTGATATACTTGACAAATAATTAGTGTTCTCTGAGTAGTTGTGACACCACCGTGAAATGGTCAATGTGATCACCCTCATTTTTCGAATATACCAAAATTTCGTCAATGAAAACAACGACAAATCAATCAACGTAACTTCAAATCACCCTATTCATGAGATCGATAAAAACCACCGGGGCATTAATGAAACCACAGGACATTACTAAGAAATCATAGTGACTATATCTATTCAAAAATGCCATTTTTTGTATATGCTCACCTCTTACCCTAATTTTGTGATATCCTGATCTCAAATCAATCTTAGAAAAGTAGCTTGCACCTTGGAGTTGATCAAACAAGTAGTCAATCCAATGGAGAAGATACTTGTTCTTAATAGTGACCTTATTGAGTTGGTCATAATCAATGCACAACATAAGGACTCATCCTTCTTATTCACAAACAATACTAGAGTGCCCCATGGAAAAAATACTTTGTCGAATGAAACCTTTGTCTAGTAAGTCTTTGAGTTGAGATATAAACTATTTCAATTTGGTCGGAGCCATCCGATAAGGAGGAATTTAAATGGATTTGTATACGGTAACAAGTCGATACCAAAATCAATTTGTATGGGATTTGTAGAAGAGAAGATCATTAGGAAAGACCTCTGGAAATTCCCTCACTACGGGGACCGACTCTATGTGAGGAACTTTAGAATCAAAATTGTGACTCTTACTATATGGTATAAAACCGTTTATTGATCGTCCTACAAGCTTTCAAACCAGAGATGATACAACCTCCAGAAATAGAATTTCCCATTTTCCACTCTAAAACGGGCTCATTTTGAACGTTAAACTTCATTACCGTTGTTCTATTATTTGTAGAGGCAAAACAAGGATATAACCAACCCATACCCAATATGACATCAATCGAATATATGAAGTTCTACAAGTTAAACATAAGTAAATCTATTTGGATAAGTTATAGGACCATTTTGATACACCCTCTTTGCAACTACCGACTCACCCACTAGGTTAAAAACCATAAAAGGTTCGTTTAAAATGTCAATTTAGATCTCAAAGTTCATAACTATCAAGGGAGAAACAAAAGATAATTTAGCGCCAGGATCAAGAAAAACAAATACATCAATAAAAATAGTTTCAACATATCGGTTACCACATCGAGGGAAGTCTCCTGTTCACCCTTAGAGGGGAGAGAATAAAAGATATTTTTTCTCAGAGAATCATTGGAACCACTTTCCTGTCCACTCTCCTTGTACTTCCCTTTCATATTTGTGAAATTTCAAACCTTGATCCTACCATTAAAACCACAAAAAGAATTATGCATTCCCTTAAGATAATCATATAGTTCCTCCTTCCACAATTTCCACAAGTTGCCTTCTTGGTTGGTGAGCTAGTATCTCTTCCCTTTTTATGCTTAGGGTTAGACACCCTATCATTCGTAGCATGAGGTAACTTGGAAGGAACTTTAATACAAACCTTCTTCTTAAAATAGGCTTGTGTTGAATTTCAAGCATACCCGCTAAAGAACCACCATCAAAATATCTTTCCCTCTTGGAATCTCTATTCTTCATCTAAGCCCTTGTCTCTTCCACTTGTTTAGCATGAACCATGAGACAAGAAATGTTCATATTGTCATGTATCATAGCCGAATTACACTCCTCTTGCAAGAGATCTGACACTCTTGTCACAAAGCGGTTCATTTCATCTACAGGCTCGAAAATAAAAACACGAGTATATTTTTTCAATTGAGGGAATTTTAAGGATTATTCAAGAATACTCGTACCTCCTTGATGAAGGTTCTTGAACTCCACAACTATAGATTCCTGTTACTCCCTAAGAAAGAATCTATCAAGAAAAGCCTTCTTGATCAGTTCTCAAATCACTGGTCCACCCTTAAAGACAGATTGTCCCTCCATTAGACATACAAAGATTGGGCCACACCTTTGAGTTTGTAAGTGGCTAACTCGTCCTTCTAACTAGTTGTCAATCCCATGGCATAGAGGATCTTCCATATTTTATCAATGAACGCATAAGGGTCTTATTTAACCTTTGACTCATAGAAAGTAGGGGGATTCATTCTAGTGAAATCCCATAGATGGGAGGCAATGGTACATACTTGTTGGTTTGCTCGGGATTAATCTCCCCATTAGTTTGGGTTGTCCTGGCTTGAGATTCAGCCTTATTAGTGGCGGCTTATGCTTGGGTCATAATGTCTTGGACCTTTTGGAAAAGTGCGACCCTTATGGCACCATTAATAAATGGAGGATCCACGGAGCATGGTCATTATTAACATCTTCTTCAAGAGAAGGAACTAGATCACCACGGGGAGGAATTCCTTAATTGGCAATATCTTATTAAAGTCTTCGTGCTGCAATCCTTCGATTATTCATTCCATATAATTAGATAAAAGAATTAAATGCTAAAAGCACCTAGACCTAATCTCTACAAGAACGATATTGTACTTCAAAGAAAGTTAGAGTTTCCTATGCATCACATATATTCCTATTCATTTCTGTGGCATGCTTCACAATTATGAGTACGAATCTACATAGAAGTGGTTGAGAGAGACATCGACTCAAAGATATTTAACCTAATGCTCTGATACCTTGTTTGTTACGTTTGAGAAATATCTCCTAGACATAACCGACATCGTCATCTTTTGTTGAGGACTTAGACGTGCCTCTTAGCTTACATCATTACACTCATAGCTCAAAATTAGCATAGATTTAAAAATTTTCATTACTGCTACATTGAGGTTTACATAGACCTCTACATAAACATAAGAGATATATATCGAGTATCCTATAGACCCTTCTCATAGAATGATTACTTAGTCATGTACTTTCATTGCACATTGATATGTAGAGTATAACATAGTCTCATATAATTGTCTCATCTTATAACAATCTAATAAGAGTATAACAATTTGGGCCTAGCCAATACATCAATACAATATTACCACATATAGGTAATACAATGTTTTGTATCCCAATTAAAAGGAAAGAAACATATGTGTCTTAAACACTAAAGCAACATCATAGTATTTACAGTGGCATTGACCTCGGAAAGTGAGAACCTACCCAACTTGGATGATTATGAATTTCGAGTCTTCTTCAAAGTCGTCTCCAAAAGCCCTTCGACGACCATAACAAAAAATGTTGGGGAAAAGGAAGAAATGGGCTTAGTACACCACTTGTACTTTGTATGAGACCATATATACACATAATAAGAAACCATGATTAAAAGGGACATTCATTAAAATATGAAATTTACTTAGAAAGTCATTATGCACATTCAACAAAACCATACCAATCAATAAGACACATTCATTTAGTTCAAAGCATGTACATCACAAGACCAACAATACTAAGTCTACTCAAGTAAATATTCATATCACATAATTGGATAGAGTCAAGAAAATCTATAATCAAGTACTACATAAACAAGCATGAATAAGACTTCACTAGAAAAAAACTAAAGAAAGATATTTACCCATGAAACCCTATCAACTCAACAAGTGTAATAACCAAAAAAAGCCCAATAACCTTACTCAATCAAGTTACCCAACATGAATCATGACCAACATCAAACATTTCAAAACATAGCATTAAGAGTACATATCATCATTCTTTAACAATTAAGATCAACAAATTTTTACAAGTGAAACCAATTAACACATAGTATCTACAACGTGCAAGCTTATCATATATATATCATGTACCTTAATAGGCATATTCATACATAAGAAAATCCTCCAAAGACTTCCTTCAAGGCTAACTAGTTTAATATTTAGGTAGAATACCATACCCTACACTAGACTGAGTTAAACCCCTTAGGTTATTTTAGCTAGAGTTCATTCATTTAATTAATTTTACCTTTTGGGAACATCATGCCTTAACTGACAAAGATTATATGAGCTAATGTGGTGTCACATTCCAATACCACACCGTAGAAGTTAGGGTACAATATCGGATTAGAAATGGCGTACTCGACCTCTCGGAGGTCTTATACAAGCCCTTTTAGATAATTCATAGCATAATATTGAAAAGTAGTACGGAATTAAAACTTTTCACAAAAGATAATATAGTCTTCAAAATATATTTCATATAAAAGAAATAGGGAATACTAAGTTTCAATCTTATCATCTTAAGACACAAGAATACGTGGGACAGGGCCCATACTTCAAAATACGAATATAGATATACTTAATCTATTATAGTACTTTGAATGTAAAAATAAAAGACATATATGCCCTCGAGTAAAGTGAGGACATACTTTAGCTTATCTTGAATGATCATCTAATTACAAGTCTTCTCTTCTCAAAGATTCTCACCTACCAAGTACTATATAGATACATAAATCATGGTTAAGTATGGCATTATGCACAAAATCATGAAAACGGACATTATTGGAAATATGCATATTTTGATTTGAAAATGATATTATAATAATAAGAACAATATTTAAAAACTTAGAAACAGATAATATGACCTTTAAACAACAAATCATAGTTTTTAACTCAGCTAACACTGAGGTGCATTAAATGTACAATGACTAAATTCATTCTTACTGTGAATAGCTTAAACCTACTTTTAAACACCCTTTAGCATGTAATCTTCTAACAAAAATCTATCCTAAGATTCAGTTAAGTCACACCAAGAGAGAACGCTCATACACCATCTCTATATGTTCCTAAATGACCCTTAGGATTACCATATACACACTTGAAGATATCAAACATATCAACCTATAGACACCATGACATTTCCTTATTAAAGGCTATCAAAAGAGTTACTTAAGTAGGTCAAGAAGATAACGTCAATGATTAACCTCTTCAAGACTATCTAAATAATCCATATGACTTCCTACGTTAGGATCATGTCCACATAATCAAGATCTTCCCTAATTAGAGTCATTCATAAGACTCATCTAGGTTAGATTCGAGGTGACCATTCCTTAGCCCCCTTCACACGTTAAATCAAAAAACCTTAACTACACTACATAGGTACTTATACCTTTTACATACTCCATATCATAAGTCACTAGTTCATTAACACTCATTCATCACATAAAGGACATTCAAATATTTATCTTGAAAAAGACAAAGGGACACTAACTAACACCTTCAAAGCCTATTGTGCAATGTCAAGATAGCGTCCCATACGATCACCTAAACTTTATAGAACTTATGTAGTAGTAGAAAGTATTCCACGTCATTACAATTTGCAATGACCGACATAGACCATGATAGCTAGACATGGAGTTCGGAGTTCTAACCTACTCTTATGAGAGTATTATACTTGTAAAGAGTATAACTAGCACACATCCCATGTAGGAACATGGTTAAAGAGTATGAAGGGATATTATTACTCTAGTCACATTCTGAAATAGAGGTACATTGTACTCTAGTCTCATTCTAAAGTAGAGCTACTTCCTATTACATATTTACTCGGTGCTAGCTTTGGTTCTCATAGAGTTATTGACATTAAAGGATCACATGAAGAGGGTACCTTATCAAGTTCATGACCCAATCACATTCACCCCACCAAGGAGGTCCACTAGGGCTACCTTCTAATGGAGACTAAGATAGCTCATTATAACTTTCCTAAGGATTAATATGATGTTTTTTCAGCCAAATAACCTGAAGTCCATCATTCCTTTACCTTGAAGGATACCATTATGACTTACAACTTCAACAATCTCAACCTTACCTTAAGTCAAGGTTTTCACATGAAAGACTCTCATAATATCATTTAAGGTCACATGTCATTCATACATTAAAGAATAAGAGTTCTTACACCCTAAATAAAGATATCACATATTCATAATCATATATACACCAAGAAAGGACACAATTAACCAAGAAAAGATGCCACATACTTCACTTTTAAATCACAAAGCAAATCATTCTAGAATTACATAGGAAACAACCTAACACCTTCAGGTCATCGTATATACTTTTATAACATCATAAATATACTCCAAATTGTCTCATATAGAAAAGTAGGAATAGCCAAGACTCAACCCTAACACTATAATCATAATGTCAAAGTCATTGTCTAACATGATCACCTTAGATAACATCAATACAAGATTACATATATGACTTCATATGTATATTCATATTGTCATTCTTCACATAATCACACTACCAAAATAGTAAAATTACTTTAAGTATTTGTCAATAAGGCCAAGATCATTATATTGCATAAAGAAACACAGACAAGACCACATCACTCTCAAGTAAAACACATAACACCGCCACCATCGGTAGACCATGCAAATCACAATTGAATTAAAGTATTAAAAACATAAAAATAAGTTAAATATGGCAGCATACCCCACATCATCCTCGACAGTTCAATTCAAAGTCAACTTACTCAATTCGATAACACAAGACTCTTACCTAAGACCATAACCTACAATTAAACATAAAACTACAATAATAAATTACTAGGTTAATTCAATGTAAATCATCTATTTAAAATAACCAAGATATCAACTTTATACAATTATAACATCATTAGAAAGCCAATAAGAAAATACATAAGAATTCATCAACATTAGATCAATATCAAGTTACACAAAGCATAGTAAAAATCTAGGGTTCATGCAGTTCATAGGTTCATACGTAATTTATATTGAAATAATCAATACAATATTAATATGATCATAATTATATGTTTAGAAATCGTTTATGAAAGAACCCATGGTAGAATCCCTTAATTGGACAATTCAACTTTAGAAAACTTCTTGAGAGTTGAGCTCGCTGATGAAAAAAGTTTCAAGGATAAAAAGTCATACCTAAAGGATGATAATTATTCACTTTGATGAAGAATTTTCAGTCAAAACTATGCAAAAAGCTGCTTCTTCAATTTGGAGTTCAATCGAGTCTTTGAGATTTCTTAAGGGATTTAGGGTTTTCAATTTGTAAGAATGAAGTCATTAAGGTGTTTACCCTTTAAATATTTAATGAAAATACCCAAAAGAACCTTTATAAACCGCTGATGAATTAATTTATAAGTGGGTTGAATTTACGTTTTCACCCCTAACATGGCAGCAACACCTGCGCGGAGACCGATTTATTCGACAACTTGCCCTCGATGGGGCGTCATCCCCACTACTTGCTGTAATTGATCACTGTCGGTGGTTACAGTAGCTTGCCAAATATCCTTTACCTCCCATGGTTATTTCCCCATCGATGATACCCTTTCACGGGGCATCCATAGGCCTACGAGCCGTCAACTGCTCCGTCGTTTGGGGTCTGTCATGCCAATAGTTTTGGGTCCTTCCTCAAGGACCCTTAGATGGTCCTTGGGGTTAATTTTTCCGACCCAAATACAATATTTTATGAGTTTAACGTCTCTCACTTAAATTTTATGCAAAAAGAACGCATAAAACTGGACGAAACACGCAAAGACGCACAAGGTCACTTCAAGGCATATCTTTCGAATGTCATGAACGTTCTTGGACGTTTGATCTCCAAGCTTCACGAAACTCAAAAAACTGCCTATACATACTAGAATATATAACTTAAGAGGATTAAAACCTCATGAATCACATATAATCACATGGAACCACATATGAGGCATTTAGGTGACTTAGTCGTCGAACGTCTTGGTCGTCCCTTGACGTTTGACTTCCAACAAACCTAATGCTTTAGCTACTACCTTTATACAATATAGTAAACATATTTAAGAGTTGAGACCATAAATAAAAACATGTGATATTCTAGTTAAGCTACGTCATCTTCGGGGTCTTACATGTGGAATCCGGTGTCATGGAACCCTACACCGATGGAAGGTGGACTACTTTCAAAGGTAGTACCAAAACATGAAAATAGAAACTATGTGTATACAATATCTAGTATTCCTATGGGGGAAACATAGTTCATGAACTAAGATATATAGTACGGACCCTTTTTATTCTACATGCATTATGGAATCCAATATCTATAGTACATTAGTTATACTACCTTCCCTATGTTGTAAGGGACACTTTTCACTCTACTTAACTCGGTTCTAAGCTATAGTCTCTTTCTAAAATGTCTTTAATACCTGAAATTAATAATCATATCTTAATATAGGTCATATTGTCTACCCCTTGTATAAAATTCATCATCATAGCTCAATTAGAATCGCATGAGTCTTGTCTTTTTATTACAATTCATATAAGTGAGGTTAGTTCATAAACATTTTCACATCATGATAAGGCACATTGGTAATAACCCACATCCTTTTAACATTTACATATTATCCAGCACCTCAAAATCCATAGTCAATACATTTGCCTTGGAAATCATATAAACCCTAAAAATGCTAATACAAGGCATATTACAATACAACATCACGACTTAAAGAAAAGGGATCACAACTTTTACCAAGTATCCTTCATAATTCATCATCAAGGTGTTACAATGAACCTTTAATTCAACCCAAAAAGGGTATAATATCATCACATATGAATAACCAAATGATAACAAATAGAATTGACTAACTAAATCACAATCCATTACTAGTTCATATCTTAAGATAATAGGCTTAGGTTAATTCGGTAATAAACTTCATAACCTAGACAATTACTCAATAATTAAAATCATAGGACTCAAATTCATCTTAATTTATTTATAAATGATATAATATCATCATCTAGTAGTTATTAAGCGAATGATGAATTAAATTGAACCAATATTACATAATTCACTTCAAGAAACCTAGGGTTAAGGGGAATAGTTAATCATATAAAAACTATACTAATTCATAAAGATATAACATAATTAAGTTAAAATACATGTTAATATAATAATAATATAAAAAATAAATCATAAACAAATTAATTTATAACATCAATTTCATATTTGAATAAAACCCACCTAAAAACCCCAACTTTTGAAATCCATTTAATGGAACCCTTTGAGGAAACATGTCTCATAGGTGAAAGGAATCCCATAACTTACTAATTGATGAATATGGATGGATAAAAAATGACCCTTTTCATCCCATTAACCCACATCTACTTTGTCTTCAATGGGGTTTCTTTGGGAGAGAGAAAGAAGAGAGAAAGAAGAGAGTTTTCGGTTTGGGAAATTATGAGAGTTTAGATTAGTGTTTTTAGATTAGGAGATTTATATAGGTGGTTAACTAACATAATTATACCATTAGTAACTCCTTATTAACATCCTAACTAACTAAACTAAATAAATGAAATAAGTCAAAACGTACAGCGAAATAGGCCCGGATAAACAACAACATGATTGATGGATCATGGGTCAATCGACAGCCATTGTGCCCCTTCGTAATGCACACCTTTTGATGAGTTCAAAGACTATGCAGAGTACCCCATATAATATTTGGCTAAGTGAGCATCGACGGTGGACATCGACACACTGTCGATTGACACATATCCCATCAATGGCACTTGTCTATGTTCACTGCCCAAGGCAATCCTTTGACCCCAAAATGCAAGGGTCCTCCTCAAGGGCCCCTAATTTGTTCATTGGGAGTCGTTCCCGGACGTTTCTACTATGAAATAACTCCACTACATGGTAGGCACCCTTCCACAAATTTTCATCATTTTCTGACTCCTAAAAGCTAGTCAAATAGGATAAGGCTAGCTAGTACCTCATTGGACTAGTTTTTGGAAGTCATGGACTTTGTTGGATGTTTTAGTTTGTAGACTTCCTAAATGACTAATATTCATTAAAATAGACCTTAAAGTAGTGTCTAAACATTATGTAACTCAGGTAGGATCTAGAACACGTCATGGATATTCGAAGTGTTACAATAGCATTATAAGACTTCATTATAGACAATGTATAATAAAACGCCAATATAGTCCTACTTATACTAGGAACATGAGCAATACAACCTATAACATAGCTAGAATAACAAAACTAGGTAAAAGCTTCACATAGGGTGATAATCACCGATACACATTCTTAGTATAATTTCTTTCAACGCCATGTTCACATCACACATATACTTACAATAAAGTAAACACTGCAACCATAAGTTTACTATACTGCACAATGCAATACAAGGCTTCATCAACTATCAATATGATAAAAAAGTAGAAGGGAAGAGTCATTCTTACCAATTAAGCAACCTTTGATCTTCGTTGATCAATAAACCTATTTCATCAACAATTCATGTGTAGGAAAATATCTTAATATACTTTATTCAAAAAGGAACCATACTTAAATCCCTATAAGAATATGATACCAACATTGGCACTAAACTATCAATTCAATAGAGAGTAGGGAAATGCAAATTACTTACGAATTTCTTTTGATTGGATAATCAATAAAAATTTAAAAACAATATACGTGTAGGGATGTATCCAAAAAATTAGTGATCTAATCTAAATCATAATTATCTAACCTACAATAAAGATCGCATCACATTCATTGCATCATCCATCTATAGGGTAAAACATGTAGATGAATCCTTTCCAAGATTACTTTGATGTTATCAAAAAGGATTCATACTCACAATTCATCAATAATATTAAATTAATTCATTATCTACAATGATCTTTATATAATTAAAACCGTAAAACAATTGTTAAAAAGTCGACCTTATAGTTAACACATAGAAGAACACATGTTAGTATTGTTAAACATTCATGTATTAATTAACATGGATCATTAATCAATAATTATTACTCAATATACATAACAAACAGTAGACATAAGCAATTTAAATAATAGAATCACAATTTCATCAATACAAATTCACGATCACAATGCCCATGCATAGGATAAATCAAAAGTTAATGAGAACATGGGTTCTTAATGCAAATGATTGTTTCTAACACCAATACATTGTAATCAATTCATCATGATAAATCCTGTGAAAACATTTTGAGAAAGAACCCACGGATAGATTGAAATATTGAAGATTTGTTCATGAAATCTCTTCTGAAAACATTGAGAGAACTCTCTAGATGGAAGATTACCTAGAGAGAAGAAATCTCTACATGGAATACTAACTAGAGATGAAGGTTCACCGTACCTTAATGTAGAAGAGAAACTCTAAAAAATTATGATTAATCCATAAAAAACTAAGCTCCAAGATGATTTTGAGCTTCACCTTCAACGGAGGTTCTAGAGTCTAATTTTTGTGAAGTAAATTTGGAATGTGGTTTTCACTTTTTTGATCACTAAAATACACACAAAAAAATAATAAGCCATGTATTTTAAGGTTAGCATGTGCGGTTATTTCCCATTCACCTCTTTTATGAAAAAGTACACACTCTGCAGTTTTTAAGCACCATCGACGTGCACAAATGACGCCCAACATGGCATCGATGGACCGTACTACAGGACGTTGTTTGGTACTGAGTCTTAACATAAACTTATGAATAAAGCAGCAAATGTTAACATCGATACCTCACTATCGACAGGCTGTTGGTTAACTTATGAGGCGTCATTAGGATCCGTCGATTCGTCAATTTCTTGAAAGAATTGGGTCATTCTTGAGTGCCTCTTGCTGGGCCTTTGGGGAATCGTACCCGGGATTTTCCAACATTAGTGTATACCATAACATGTCAATAACCTTCCACTTCAGTTTCAACCAAAAGAATTACACACAGCATGTCCAAAAACTCTAGGAACACTTAAGAAACAAAAATGTATGTCTTAAGGGCTAACTTTCGAATCTTCTTTGACGTTCAACATAAAATTTTATGAAACTCAAAATACGGACTCTAAAAATCATTATTTCTCATATATGGATTTCATAATCCAAAGACACACATGAAATCTCATATAAAAACGTAAGGCCCCTTTTGGTGACTAGTCGTTGAATGTCTTGGTCGCCCGTTGATGTTTGAATTCCAAATGACTTAAAGTCACTTGTGCATACTTTAAAAACTCTATTAACACGGTAAAAAGCTTATGGTAACATCTTAGTCTTTAGACACCCTAACTCATTTTCGGGATCTTACATATGGTAAGTGAATGAGTAAAGATTGTGAGGGAGAGTATGACACTTGTAACACGGAGATTCTGTAATCCGAATGTAACCAGCATCATAAACCTCCCAGAGGTCGCAGACAAGCCTCTTTTCAACCTTCATCACAATCATATGGTTTAATTTCCGAAAAATTTAAAATTTTTATTGTATAGTGAAGTATAGATAGACTTCATATTATTGTCATATAGAATTATTTTCTAATGATCTAAAATTAGAGAAACCATCGATTAGAGATGAAACAATCGAAATAGAGAATGATAATAATAATAATAATAATTTTCCAATCGCCCTTATAACAAACAGTTGAACAAATGTTTCAAATGAAATGTCACGGACTACATCCACCATCTACGTCTATTTTACCAAATCTAGAATGGTAAAGTGTAGCATCCTCAAATTCAAGAGGACCTAGCTAATTTGAACTGCTTCCTCGAATCTTCAATAGTCTTTAGAACCTAGACCTACAAAAATTGTAATAATATATGGGTTAGTACAGACTTGTACTATTTATGGGTGTATGAATATAAACATACAATGACTATGCATCAAGGAAAGCTCTTCCTAAAACAACATACCATTTTTGGAAAGTTAAGTCACTTTACTTTCTTAAATCTTTAATATGACATGTTTTCATGCAATTAAGGCATACAAATAATTTTATATATGAACATAAGATCTTTCAGTCATGAACATTATTTTAAAACAACTCAAGCGAAAATTGATAAATTTTCTCCTCGTTAGAATGAGAGCTCCCTCTCACAGCCTTAATATATTTTTTAGTCTTTTCTTCTTTTTGTTGTCTAGTTAAATGATCTACTTTGATCTTAAGTTTTACTTACAAGTGCAATAATTATTATAGTCCCATACCTACAAAGAATCAATTATGTAATTCAAGAGATTAAAGAAATTATTTGGCTTCCTTACTTACAATTTATATCTTCTATTCTTGTGAAATTGGCATAAGTCATTATAAGCCAATCTTGATTAGCTATGCCCATATGTGGTTGTATGCATAATAAAATGATATTTGGGGTTTTAATAGACATTATGGTTTGGTCCCCTTTAATGGCATAACCTTCCTCGCTTTCATATATATTACATAGATGATTCGTCTCGAGTGTGAAACGATGTCACACTAAACGTCCTGCTTGAACTTTCCTATAACCAACCGAGGGGGAATCACATACAATTCTTGGAAAAGCAGGAGAAGCTTTTTCAGGAAAAGCATCATATCCATATAACAACTTGACAACAACACCAACACCACAAATACGATATCTACAGCGACCATCACTGGGGCAAGGAAGAAGAACTCATTATAAGTCATCTTTATTGTATATAACCATAACTCTGAACTTACGTTTCTACTCCTTTGATCTATTATTCACTGTGAACATGCTACTTTCACTCTTTCTTACTTTCTATAGAGAATTCTTTAGCATTAATAAAAGCAGATCATGTGAGCTAACATGAAATCCAATGTCTCCCCTATATCAAAAAGACGTAATTCACAGGTTAAGGTAAACCAAGTTTGTTTCTATCCCACACAGAAAAGGGGGGTTCATCTGCTAAGGTGAAACCAAGTAAGTGTCTTCCCCACACCGAAAAAGGGGTTAATAGCTGAAGTAAATCGGATACTTTCCTGAGCTATAGTTGACATACATCATGTGAGCTAAACATGAAATTCTTTGTCTTTCCCACACCAAAAAGAGGTGAAATCACCGGCTAAAGTGAAACCACATCATACCAAGCTCTATTAGATGGAGTCGAGTGGCTAGTTCCTCTACTGGAAACATAGTTCAAAGACAAGGAGACATATGGAGACTACTTGTCCACTTTCGTGGTAGCCTCATCTCATGAAACTTACATGTGATGGCACCAGATCATTTGTAGTGTATCAGTGTTATGCTCAGATTTACTTTACATTCTTTTCTCTTAGAGTTTGAGTCAAATATTATGGAAGCTTGCTTCTAGTTATGAGGTTCACATAACTCTTTGGATAATCGGTTATCCCTTTCTTTACTTGATGAAATGTGATTTTAACCTTATATTATCATCTTTGTGTTAATGAGACTTTTCTCAGGATTATTAACACACTTTTATGTGAGTATATTTAGAATAATTGTCTAGGTGTTAGTTAGACTTGTGTCACTTCTTTTAAAACCTCATTATGGTCACTTTCGAAATTCGTAAACTTTTAATTATGTTATTACTCACCTTAATTGTTTGGGTTAACTTATTCATTAGCAAAGTTTTCATCATATCTTTGAAATAACATTGTAAGCCAATTTCATTCATCTTTTTGGGCAATGTATTGTTAGCAAATTTATTGTCACAGTCCAAACATTCACTTAAAAAAGTCTCATTGTGTTATCACTAGCGATATTAATTTATTGGAAGAAGGTACTATAGTGATATCCTCAACCTAAGTAAGTCGACATTTAACAGTAGCTAACATCATAAACGACTTTTAACAGACTTCACATTCTCAAACACAATTAAGCATTACATCATTCTTCATTTCATATAACTAATATCCTAATCATATTAATCAAGTATATAGTCCTCATTAGTCATTAAGAAGTCAAGAACCTACACATAATGATCAGTTAGTACCACATACCAACAACATGTTTTCGATTACATCTATATACTTATAAAATAAAAAACAAGGTTAACTAGGGAGATGGACGCTCAACAATATCATTGGGACAAATCCAAGTTTTGACATTCATGAATTTAAAACGTTTGAAAGGCCTCCTATAGAACTAATTCCATGATATAAAACCCATACTTGATGTATAATTTAATCTACGAACATCACCTTGCACAAAAACCTTAAAGGATACCTTGAAATCCCCTAAGAAATTTTATGTTTTTCTTGCGTTTTGCTCACTCTAGTTTTCTGTTTTAGTCTTGAGTTTCTAGGTTATAGGAACTGATATTTAGTTAATAAATTAGAATAATTAACTTATTTAATAAACCGATTATCTTATTTACTAAAAATGCCCCCCCCCTAGATTGAGTAGAATTAGTTGAACAGTTGACCTAACTGAAAGATGGAAATTGGTTAGTGCTTTCGGTTCTG
The DNA here is from genome assembly GCA_027705065.1 of Solanum peruvianum. Classification (NCBI taxonomy): domain Eukaryota; kingdom Viridiplantae; phylum Streptophyta; class Magnoliopsida; order Solanales; family Solanaceae; genus Solanum; species Solanum peruvianum. Next base: position 28,436,389 of record JAKWJD010001766.1, read on the forward strand.
ACCAATTAAATTAATTAATTAAATCTCCAATTCATTTAATAAGGTAACCTAGGGTAATTACGGATGTACTGCTATGTTTTTACGACCATTAGAAAACCTTTGGACCATGCTAGGTTAGGTACTAGGATGTTTCTTAGTTAGTTACTTATGTAGTGTAAGGATTTCGGTTTTCCCATTTAAATTAATTAATTAAGTTGTTAATTTAATTAATTAAGTGACTTAGAATTATTTCTAAAGTTCCCCTAAGTCGTTAGGGCCATAACTAACACTTTTTGACCATTCTAGGTTAGGTACTAAGATGTTTATTAAGTTAGTTACTACGTTAGTGTCTCCCGGTTAGGTCTTAGGTTGTGGGGTGCACTAGTTAGTTTATTTCGGTTAGGCCTAGGTTAGTATCAAGTTAGGTAAGTGATTTATAGCATAGAGTTTTTTAGGAATCTCATCCCCTCATGGCTTGAGCCCCACATGTGTGCCTGCCCCTAACCACCGTAACCTAATTCTAGCACATGTGCTTGCACATGGGTTGCACATGTGTTGCTTCTCATTTCTTTCCAAGGATCCTCACTATATCTTTAGGCATTGCTTACTCTACATGATCATTTCAGATGATCATGTGCTATGACTTAGGCTTGACACTTTGATGCCTCCTATCTAATTTGTATGAAGTTTGGCATATTAATTTTAGCATAGGTTTTCCATTGCAGGTACATTTCTTAAAAAAACATGTAATACTTAAAAAATTTGCTAACACCTTTTTAAGACAATATTTTCTAATATTCGCGTTGGGATGCCTATGTACCCCCAATACCTATTCTTATTACTTAATAAGCTCTTCCGTAGACGAGTACATTTTCTGAAATGTTACAATACTTCTCTTACTCATTACACATGTGGGATCCTAAGGAAACCTTATTGTTATGAGTTGTACGATAAAGTTGGTTACATGTTATGTATGTTAAGCTTTATATGAACTTACGAATCATGCATGTTATGATAAAGTATGAGATTATGTTGTATGCATGTTGTATGTGACTTAATGTTATACTTCGGTTTGGTTATGGTTATGGGGTACTATACTTAGAATTGCACAAGCATTGCTTTGGGTTGCTTATGAGTTGGGTTAATATCATGTTGTGCTGACTAATATTGTTCAATATGTGTTTATGTTTATTTAATGAACATAATGCATGATTTCGACTAAATTGTGTCTTTACTCATGCATTAAATGATTCTATTCACAGGAGCCATATTTAGTACATGTGTTTTGTACTATCCCATATTTCTTCCATTTTTCCCAATCATTGTAGGTTCCTTCCATTGAAGAGCTTCTAAGAAACTTTGCAAGGATAGTTGGACTTGTTACACCCACTAGTTGGGCAGTCCTTCATGTACAAGGATGGTTCCTTTTATCTACCCTAGTAGTATTGATTATGCCTAAAGACAACTGTTTCTTCCTTATTCTTGAAGATATTGTTGTAAGTCTTATACGACGATATGTACTTGTGTAAGGGCTATGCCCAAATACTGTACTTTGTTTAGATGGTTTAATGTGAGATTATAATATTATACTAACTCCATTTATGTTTGTTATGTTGACTAAAGGGCGAACCTATGTAAGCTTTCTATTTGAGGATTTTAAGTAAACTATGTATGTATATATATGTCTAAAGTATGCGTGAGGTCAATGTATACCTCAATATGTATTAAGTTCAAAATTTTCCGCATTTCTCACCTATGACGTGCAATGATGAATGCTAAGGGCTAGTCTATGACCTCTTCAAATATGAATATGCCGGTTACGACTAGGGGGTGCTCCCCGGTTATGACAAACTTTATATCAGAGAATGAGGTCAAATAATCATAGAATATGTCTCACTAAATAACATGAAGTAAAGTCTTGTTGGTATTCTTGAATTCGTGCCTCTAGAGTCTTAACTCTTCATATCCTTATCTTCTAATATCTTTTTGTGCTTATAGGAAATAAAAAGAACGAACAACACGTGAATGGTCAAAGAGGAGAATGAGAATGAGGTGGTTCCCTCTCTAGCTCCTCAAAATACTCAAGTCCCTATTGACTAAGGGGTTATTTCTAATTTTGAGATAATGGCAGCCATTCATATCTTGACTAAGTGTTGGCTACTCTAGTTTCTAAGGATGCAAGGTTCTAAGGGAACCCCAATAATAGCACCACCGCATCAAGGATAAGGGATTTCACAAGGATGAATCCCCGTACTTTCATTGGATGCAAGGTGGAGGAGGACCCGCAGTGGTTCATGGATAAAGTATTAAAGGTACTAGATTCTATTAGGGTGTCTTCAATACAAAGGCGGAGCTAGCCTCTTACTAACTCAAAGATGTGGCTGAAGTTTACTTCGAGCAATGTAAGAATGAGAGTCCGATTATAGAAGTTTGGATTACTTGGGAAGCTTTCATGAGGGCCTTCCTAGATAAGTTATATCCCTTTGAAGTAAGGGAGAATAAAATGAAAAAATACATCAAATCATGCCAAGGAGGCATGGATGAGAAGGAATATAGTCTAAAGTTCCCCAAACTATCCAAGTAGGCTCCTACTATTATGGCGGATTCTTGAGCCAAGGTGTACAATTTTTTTATGGTTGTATCCGACCTTGTTGTGAATGAATATAGGTCAACCATGTTGATTCCTAGAATGGATATCTCTCGTCTCATGGTTATTGTTGAACAAATTAAGGAACAAAATCTTAAGAATGTGGGTAAATAATTAAAAAGGACAAGATAATCCTAGGTTCAAGAAAAGGTTCCCAAATGAAAATCCTTCTACCAGGGTCAACAAAGGTCAGGGGTCTACATCCAAGCCCAAGGTGAAGAAATTTAATTGTCCTTATGTTGAGAAGTCTACTTTAGATAAATGTATCACATCTGGAGAGAACTCCCTAGATATAACCGGCATCGTCATCCTCGATGACGACTTTGACAAACCCTTAGCATTCTTCATAACATATCATTGGTTAAAAATACAGAAAAAATCAAAAAACTTTTGCTTATAATATGTTAAGTATACTTAGACTTCTTGCTTAACATATACTGAGTTATATGTAGATATCTCTCATAGAAGCTTCCTTAGGCTTCCCTTCTAGTAACATGATCAACATACATACGATAGTCTAAAAACTGTCTCACATAAAAACCATATAAAGAATAAGAATCTTGGACTTAGCCAATACAATGTCAATTTGCCATATAGGCCTTACTACAATAGATCCAAATGATAATAAGGAATAAAGAGTATTTAATAAACAACTACAATCTTAATGGCTAGAATGATGAAAACATAGTATCCCCGAACATAAGGACCTACCAACACATGGAGAAAGATTTCCAAGCTTCTACAATCAAACTTGTTAATCTTTAACGGGAATACCCTATATTTGTAGTTGTATAAAGTATGTGGGTTATAACGCCAAATTTACTAAGTATGAGTATATTCACATAAACATTCAAGGACATGCATGAAAAGGACATATTTTTAAAAAACCATTCTAACTTATTTTGAAGCCTTTAATGCACATAAAATATCTAGCATATAGAAGATAAGGATAACACCAACATAAAACATGATCATAACCAAAGACATATATTAATGAAGTAATATTAACATCGCCTGTACAATAGTTCATATATACATTACATCGTAGACTAACCAATAATCTCATCTCTAGCCAACAAGTGCATTGATCATGTGAAACCCCATAACCCCAAATAATCAAGTAAAAAAGATAGAAGACAATAAGTAATGATTTTCTTCATACAACATATATCTAGGTAGTAATCCCCACATATAGCAATATAGATCATTAACATGTTCATCATCATAACCAACATCATATGAGAGTAACATCATACATCATAAGCATCATACATTTTTTGTTATCATATTACATATGAACAATATCCTATGAGTTACATTAGACAAAAATTGTGCAATGTTGTCACGAATGGAATTTAGACCTCAGAAAAGACCAGCGTCGTTGAACTCACAAGCCTATATACGCTATCCTTACATCATCTACGTCAATTGTAGTGGAAAATTTGAACTTTTTTTCTCCTTATTTCAATCTAAACATTTATAACCTAAAATCATAGGCGTTCAAAAATTAACAATCTCATATAGAGATAATTAAATGAAAGAAATACTTTATAATTGGATTAAACGTATTTTTAGAAAAACGGCACCAATAAAAAGTCTTAAATGAAAGTGGAAAGAAACGCTAGTGGAACATGCTCCACTAGATAAATACTACATCTAAGCTAGATCATAACAGTATACATCCTTGAAAGCATGAGGGCCTACCATGTCCGGATGAAAAACTCCACATTCGAATAACTGCAATGTAAACATGTGAGCTCTAGCATCCACCTGTGCCTGCACTTAAAAATATATAGTTGTATGAGATTAGTACACACCTATACAACGTATGCGTATATGAAGGTACACACAAAGGACATGCATGAGTTAGAATAGCTCTTTCCTAACAACATGATCGTGGAAAGCCAAGTCAGTGGACTTGCCAAATTGAGAGTAGGAAAGTAAGTAAACTTCCCAAATTTGAATTAGGAAAGTCGGTGAGCATTCAAAATTTGGTTTAGGAAAATCAGTGAGCTTTCCAAATATTTATTAAAAATGTCATGCCATGAGAATAACATTCATAAACATACTTATAATATTGCACACAATAAATAACATCTTCCACTTAGCACATATCATATTTCATATAGAACAGAACGTCTTTCATAATCATTCATTCATATGCCATAAGACCTTGGAATAATGGACTTAATATTAAGACTTTTGAGAAATGAGGGCTCAACATTGGGACCTCAACTATGGAGTTTGCTTTAGCAAACACAGAGTCTGATTTGTTCATTCATATGTACTCCATTTCATTTCATTCATAGGCTAGTGTAAACACTATCTAACTCACTTTTTGATTATCTAATACTAACAACTTTGGTATCATTCATTTCATAAGGTGTATAATTTCAGGTTGGTGTCCTTCATTTATTGGGAACTTTAACTTTAACCAACATATATCACGTGACCATCATGAAATACATTGTCATAAAACCCCAAAACGAAAAGATGTAAAATCACTGGGGAAAGTGATCCAAAAGTTGCTAGCATACATGAGAATTTAACCCCGCCAGCTCCCTATATTTGCAATATAGGTTCGAAGACTAGGAGATATAAGGAGACCCATACCCGGCATGCCAGATAGAAGTTCCATTCCATTACATTAAGTGAACCTCCGCCCTTCCCGAAAGAAGGCATCACCGCTCATAGCTAGTCCATCGGGTCCTAGTATATAGTTCCATTACATTCAACTCATACGTCATGGAAGCTGGATTTTAGTATGAGGACATCATATCTCAATAGATGATTTCTCATCTCATCATTTGTATTATGTGTGTTATTCTCTATAATTTCATTAGAGTAAATATAGAGACTGTTCTCTTCATTAACTTTACGCTCTCATAAGTGAGTACATTTTAGTAAGATTTACTTAGGCTCATTTGAGATTTATCTAATGTTTTAAATTAGCCTCATATCATGTTGTAACCACATTCATTAACATTAGCACATTTTCTCTTCATAATTACTCACCCCTTTTTTCGTGAATGTTCATTTCATCATATGCCAATGCACTTGGCAATATAGTGTGTTTCAAACTCTTACTTAAACCTTCTAGGGTTTCATCATTTCATTGTTCATTTCGTCATATGCCAATGCACTTTGCATTTTACTGTATATTACTCTCGTAGTTAACCAATCTAGGGTTTCATCATTTCATTACATACATCTTGGTTCACTTATTTTTAATCGTATGCTACAATTATGGGTCTATAAATACAAACCATGAGTCTTCATTCCTAGTTTTTTAAGTGACTTATATCTTCCTAAGATAATGTAGTACAAGATTTATGTATCTTGTATGTATGTCAATATATCGATTTCAATCTAAGTAGGTAGCATTATACTTGAGAATTTAATTCACTTATAATTTATGCATCAATAGAAAAATTTCGGCAAGGGAACCAATGTTCGAACCCCTTGGACAATACTTACATTTTTCCTTGATTTTATTTTTAGTCTGCATGATATTGGGACCATAGATCGAGCCCCTACATGAATATTCTATCTTTATTTTTCTCCCTGGATTCTCCTCTTATTTGGCAGAAGGGTTGTGGGATCGAACCCCACAACCTCTTTTATTTTTCATTCAAAATTGTGTTGTCCAATTCGCCTAGACCAAGATGTTGTGGGATCAAACCCCCACAGCCTCTCCTTATATATTCATTAATTTATCTAGGGTTGTGACGTTGTGGGATCGAAACCCACAACCTCCTTAGTTTATTTCTATTTAAAATTGACTTAGCTAGGCGTTTAGCAGAGAGGTTGTGGGATCGAGCCTCCACAACCTAACTTTATTTTCTTATTTGTTTCCCCCTTCTCTATCCATCCTTGAGGCCATGGTTTCTATTACCACTTTTCAAATTTTCTTTTCTTTAATTTTCATCTTTCACTTCATTCCCTTCCTGGAGGTCGTGGGTTTGATTCCACCACCTCAAATTTTATTTATTTAATAAGTTTTATTTTGTACTCCCCTTTATCAGACAATATACCCCATTCCGAATCCCCCTGACCCCTTATCTTTTTCTTGCAAATTTGATGTGTAATATAGGTGAGGTCACATGTTCGAATCCTGGTGGCCTCATCCCTTTATAATCAATTAAATTATCCATATTTTACCTCTATATTTTAGTCTAAACAAAAATTATATTTGTGGCTTGAACTTAATCATTTTCTGAACTTATTATCATCAATATTTTCACTACAAAAAATAGGACATTCATGGATACTTTAACACTTTTTATGGGGGAATTTCATGGATTCGTTTAGCAAACATGTTTACACTAAAATCATCCCCATTTCCATTTTAATGAACATCAAGATTACATAGATTTATGTACGTAAAATGAAAACAAAAACAATATTAAACTTGAAGACCTAATTCAGCCTCATTCATGTACATTCACAGTAAAAAAAATTTTTGCACATGCACACTCTTGTACAAACTCTTAATACATGTTTTCCTATCATACAATTTCAAGTAAACACTGTATTTATACTCATCACGAAACATAACATACACCGAAATCTACCAACAATCATACCCAACCTACGATTGATTGGGAGCTAGTGACAGGAACATGCAAGAGGGGAAAAACAATCCTAGTTATCGAATGAATAATATGAACCTTAAGGGGACTCTTTTAAAAGGGTCCAAATTAGAAGAAAACCCATACCTTTTCGACGTCAAACTCTTGATTTGATGCCCAAAAAATTCACCCAAGAACACGTCCAAACCTCCTCAATATCAACTCCACTCGAATGACAACCTCCCTTAGCCTAGTGTGAGATTAAAGTTTGTTTTCTTGTGATTTAGTGTGAGCTCCTCAAGTGTGAAGAACTTGGTTTATTTAATGATTTTGTATCTATTTTTTTCAGTGAAACTTCGTGTGAAATAATAAAATCGATTGAGAGTGAGAGTTGAGAGATAGAAGTGAGAGAGTAGGAGTTATATTAGGCTTAGGACTTAGTTGAATAAGTTTTACTTAATTATTAAAAATGTGATTCTGTTTTATCTTATATAAGCTACTGGTTAATAATTCTTAATAACTTATATTAATTCAATAGCATTGATAAAAATCACATTAATTAATTGTTCCACCTAGGTTAGAACTTGGGTGAATCAAGACTACACTTCAAGAGCTCAATTTCGATTCTCTCAGACCATATTGCCCCTCCACCTTATTATTAAATATTAACTTATATATTAGGTTAATTACGATATTACCCTTATCTTGGAAAAAGACCATTTTACCCCTAGACACTCCAAACCTAAGATTTCCGCTTTTTAAGTCCGGTAAAGACACCTTCGAGTAAATATTCGTATTCGATAGACCTACATGGTTGGACCAAACCATTACTAGCTCAAATAACTCCGAAAGTTGGTTGGGTTGCACATATAAAGGATTACGAGGGTTAGTTGAATGCGCATCAATCCGTGTGAACGCTAGTCTAATCATAGGGATTCTTGACATATTAAGATTCACTTAGTATATAAAATTTAACGGTTGTTACAAATATCTAGGTAGAGTACCATACCCGTACCTGTACTAAGTACACCGGTCAAATGACCCTATTCAATGTTCATTTACTTTAATCTTTCAGTTTAGTTGAGGGAACAATCTCCTTAACCGACATTAGAGCATGTGAGCTAAACATTGAATCGTGTTTCATGACACTAGACCATGTGAGCTAATCATTGAATCCTGTGTCCTGAACTCCACACTTAAAGATGGTGGTCTACTTTCCAAGGAAGAACAAAAACATTAACACAACATTCTATGTGGATCCATTAGATGGTATTCATACGGAGGCAACATAGTACAAGAACTACAAGATATATTAGAGATCTATAGTTCCATAATACATGACAGCCTCTATCTCATGAAAGTCATTGATAACCTACCTTCAACTTGGGAAGGGACACCTCTCATATTTAGTTCACTCGGTGCCAAGATAAAGTCCCTTTTCGAATTACATTTAAGTTATCATAAGTCATTAATCTTATCTTAGGACATATAAGTTTAACTCCTTCCATAAAAAGGATCATTAGGCCATTATGTTTAGATGAGAATTTCCTTTCATCAAAACCTTTCAATTTTGATATTAATAAAACATAGTCCACAAAAAATTTCAGAGATCAAGAATATAATTTCTGCATATTTGTTAAAAGTTGAGTCCAAGAAAAGAAAAATATGTCTTCAATCGATGAACTTGCTTGTGCTTACGCTTTTTTAATTCTTCACGATGATGATATTCTTATCAATGCGGAGAGAATTGGTACACTTATTAAAGCATCAAATTTAAAGGTGGGATCGTACTGGCCAAGTCTTTTCGCAAAACTTTGTCGGAAGAGAAACATCGATCAACTTATTATGAACGTTGGAACTCCAACTTGTAACAATGATGTTGCCACTCCTCCTTCAACACTAGTGATAACGATGCTTCCACCGCACATTCCGTCGATGACAAGAAGAAGGCGGAAGAAAAAAAAGAGAGTGATGATGAGGCCATTTTTAGGTTGTTTGATTAGGACTCATATCATCATCTATTTAAAGCTTTTTATTTTTTATTTTATAGAATTACTGTAGAATTCAAGTATTTTGAATTATGTTACCTTGTTATATCGAAGTACTTATTTAGTTTTGAATAAAACATAGTCCTATTGTATTAATTATACAAGATAACATCATCAACCTTACATACTTACTATGATCCCATAATTAACATATTCATTGCCCAACATATATGCATAGCAACATCATACATACATCAATTGCATAATAACATAAATGATAGGTCATTATAATAATAATAGAGCCATCATGACTTTAGAAGGCTAACCTATTGCTTCCAAGAATCTTCATCAAGAACTTATACCCATTTATAAAAATCATCCAAAAATATAGTGAAATACTCAATAATATAATCAATACCAACCACCCGAATCATACACAAGACCAATTCACAATTAGTGTTAACGGAAACTGTTCATTTATTATTTGTTTCAAACAATAGTTCCAATCCCAACATTACATGACATTTTGTGAATTATATAACATAACCGAATTCCATTATTTAAGGAGAAAAGATGATTCATATAACATCCCTCAAATGAATAAGGGTAATATAGAGACTAACATGGTTTTTATGATGTTATAAGGTCCTAACGTTGTCTAAAATGTGGTATTCAGGCATTTTCTAGTGTTTTAGGTGATTTGGAAATGAAACGTCAAGGGACGACCAAGATGTTCGACGACTGAGTCCCATGTGACTTATACGTGTTTTATGTGTGATTCATGAGGTTATTAGGTCCTTAATTTACTTATTATAGTGTTTATAGGTAGTGCATCAACTTTCGTGATGTTTGGAGATCAAACAACTAAGAACATCCATGACGTTGGAAAGGTTTGCTTTGAAACTACCTTGTGTGTCTATGGATGTTTCGTAAATTTCTACGTGTTCATGTAGTATGAAATTAATGTGAGAGGTCATAAACTCTTTTTAAAACATATTTGGGTTTGAAACTTGCAGGTTAAAGTCCCGAAGAACCAACCAAGGGTCCTTGAGGAAGGACTCTTTGTTTAAGCCAAGACTGTTTAAGACAGCCACAAAAGACTGAAGCATTAGAAGGCTCATGGGCCAGTCGAAGCCCCATAGATGGGTGTATTGGGTTGACACTTAGTCCTGGGAGAAGTCCATCGACGGAGCAACCACAGTACCAAACCACAAACCAACAGAATTGTCTGTTGGTTGAGAGACAGTCTGTTTGTGGCCATCCATCGAATGAATGTCTCCTGCGTGCAGGTCACTGTTATGTTAGGGTTGATTTGTATATTTAATCCACATATAAATATGAGAAAAGGAGTTTACTTAGTGGTCTTTTGTGTATTTTAAACATGTTTATAAGTCTTTAACACTTAGAAGATTTCATTCTTAAATATCAAAACCCAAATTTCCTTAGAAATCCTCTAGAACTCCATTTGAGCAAAAACATAAGGAAGGGCATGGATGGGAGGTTTTAGAGGTGATTCTTAGTCAAATTTGTGTATTAAATTTATTGAGATATGAATTTTTATCGTTTAATCTCTATTCATCAAGGATCCAAATGTCAAAGAAGTATTCAAAGATGAATTGTCCAATTTCATGATATATCCATTAGTTCCTGCATTAAAGGTATTAAAGCATTGTCTATTGATTCAATTATTTTAAATTATATTATTTTTACTCAATTAACATATGAACCTATGTAATTAATGAACCCTATTTTTTGAGTAATTTTTGGGTTAAGTGAACTGGACTTAATTTTCTGAATTCTAGTGTAGTTTTCTATGGTATATTTATTGATGTAATAATTCTATTTAATTTTTATATAGGTTGTCTTGGATTTATTAATATTGATTTAATTGACCTATTTTGATTGAATATCATAGTTTATGTATTGAATTATTTGTTATGGCCATGGGTAAGGGCGTTATGGTATTTAATTGGATTATTTAGACATGTATGGAAGTGGAGAGAATGGATTGGGTGTACACTGTCCTAATTCTCTTTATTTGATGTTAAATAGACTTCAATTATTTTGTGATTGGTGTGCTCCACTTATGGTGGCGGTTCTATATGCTTTACTTGCATTTGATGTGGCCTTGTCAACAACTACTTGAAGTATTATGATGATTTGTGTAGTTGATTTTTGTGAATTATGAGCGTAATTATCAACATGTGAAGTAATGTCAAAGTATGTGTCCTTAATATGAGCATTAGGATATAATGTTAGACTATGACTATGTGTTTATATGTGTAGTCTTAGATTTTGATGCATGATTGTAGCTAATTAACTATATTAGTCTATCACGGTTATATTCATGATGTTATCGTAATGCATTGTATGAAATAAAGATGATAAGGGTCACTCTTAAGTGACTCAAAGAATGATATACTCTATGAAAGGAAGTAAATAATGTTGTGTTTTGTTTTGAATACGACATTTCTTTAGTAGGTGCGCTTAGTTCACCCTTATCATTTATGAATGAATTATATGTAAGACCTTAAATGATATTAGGGAGGTCATGTATGTTGAACCATAAACCTGGTGGTAACGTTATGAATATTGAAGTGGAGACCCATAGTGGTATGTTTCATGTAATGGAATGGTGGACTTAGGGTACACAGTCTTGAACGACATCATATCATCCGTAGGAAAGTCATAATGAGCTATCTATGTCACCATTGTAAGGTAGCCCTAGTGGACAGCTTTGGTAAAATTAATTTAATTTGGTTATGAACTAGATATGGAACCCATTTTTATGAGCCTCTAATCTCAATAACTCGATGAGAACAAAGGCTAGCACCGAGTGATTATTTCATGGGAAGTAGCTTTACTTTAGAAAGATACTAGAGTACAATATAGTTGTACTCTAGAATGATACTAGAGTGCATTAAAAAACTTCATGTTCCTTTACCATGTGCCTACATGAGTTGCGTTGTAGTTCTATCCTATGAAAGTAGAGCACCATTATCAGAATAGGTTAGAACTCCGATTTCCATGTCTAGCAATCCTCGTCCATGTATGTTATTGCCTATTCTCATCATATGGGATACCTACTAGCATTAGAGAACTTCTATGAAGTTTAGGTTGTGGTATGGGACGTTATCTAGCCATTGCACAATAGGCTTTGAATATCTTAGCTAACGTCCCTAGGTATTCTCCAAGACCATTACTTGAAAGTCCTAATGTTATGAGTGAGTCCTAAATACACTAATAAATGAAATAACTTATGTTTAGAAAGCATGTTAAATGAATAAATACTTATCTAGAGATGATAATGGTTTTATAGTTAAGGTGTGAAGGGGGCATAGAAATGGTCACTTCGTATCTTACCTAGATAAGTCTTAAGAATAACTCTAGTTAGGGAAGATGGTTAATTATATTTAAATGATCTAAGCCTTAGGTGGTTTTAAGGAATATATACGTAGTCTTGAAGACGTCAATCATGGACGATATCTTCTAGATTTACTTAAGTATGTCTTTCGATAGACTTTGGAAGGAGAATTTCATATTTTTTTTTATGTGTTGAACTATTCAGTGAAATTTATTCTATCATTGGTCGTCTATAGGATCTCTTAAGTGTGTGTGTAAGGTATTGTATGGGCGTTCGCTTCAGAACTCACTCAAGAGAGACTTAGACTAACCTTTGGTAGAAGGATCTCATGTTCATGTATATGATGTATTGTATGTGTGCATATCTCAATATAGGTGGTCTTAAGGATCATTTAGGTGTGCCTAGAGATAATGTTATGAGTGAGTCTTTGGATAGCTTTTAGTGAGAGGATTGTATACTACAATGTGTCGAAGGAGAAGTTTTGAACCTCACTCTGACCTTTATTGTAAGTGTGAACCGAGTCATTGTAGTGACATAGTTTCATTGTAGTGTTGTTAAAAATGTACTAAATTGCTTAAATTGTATTTTATGTGTTTTGAAGGTATTAAATGTTTTCTTATCATTATGATATGATGTTTTAATAAAAAAGATGCATATTTCTAACAAATGTCAATTTTCATGATTTTATGCATTATGTCATACTTAGTACATCTGTTTTCACTAATTCCATGCTTTTATCTATCTCTATAAAGGTTGGTAGTGGATGAGCATTTGATAATCAAGACTTGGATCATAGCATCATTCAAGTGAAGTTGAAGTGTGTCCTCATTTAACTTGAGGACATACATGTCTTTTATGTCTCTTATTGAAGTATTGTAATTGACTTAATAGTAGTATATTTTTATTGTATAGGCCGTGTCTCAAAGTATTCTTTTGTCTAATATTTGATGAAATGAGAGTTAGTATATTTTCTATAAGTTTTATATGAAAGAGTTTTTACAGACTTATCAATTTTTTATGAAATGTTTTTAATCCGCATTATTTTTCATATGTTTATATGTGATGAACGATACGAATGGGCTTGTACAAGACCTCTAAGAGGTCAATTATGTCGATTCCATTACGTTAATGCCATATCTTTTAGGGTGTGTTTTGGGGATGCAACGAGATTAGTATCAGCACATAGGTTATGAAAGTGGTCTTCGGAGTCAAAAAATTTCATCAAGTCACCTCTAGTAGAGTCTTGACAATCGGTGTGAGTCGTGACACATATATGGGAGAGAGGCTATAGTAATATAGTGCATGTGTCACGACCCAAATCGGGGACGCGACTGGCACCCACATTTACCCTCCTATGTGAGCGAACCAACCCATCTAAATCTTAACATTTCAATATAATATCAACAGAAATAATGCGGAAGACTTAAACTCATAATAAACAACTCAACTATTATTAATATTCCCAAAATCTGGAAGTCATCATCACAAGAACATCTATCTCAAATTGCTAAACTAAAACTGTCTAAGAAGCTAAAACAAATACTAGCTAGTCCATGCCGGAAGTTCAAGGCATCAAGACTTGAAGAAGGAGACCCAGTCCAAGCTAGACGCATTAGCTCACCCTGAATTTCCGATGGAGTGAAGACTGGCTTGATCTACTGCTGAGTCGAAGTTGACAGAACGTTTGCTGCATAACACAAATAACAAGAGGAAAACATAAAAGTAGGGGGTCAGTACAACCACACGTACTGAGTAGATATCATCGGTTAACTCAAAATAGGCGATAATACATATCAAGTAATATTATAAATCAACTATAAACTCAACATGTAGCAACAACAAGTATTATAATCGTCAATAAATACCATCAAGTTCATCCATGAGGACTCAAGCCTCAATACCATAATCATTTGGGAAATAAGTTCATTATGTTGAGTATATTAACATCTTTCAAGATTCATTATCTTTCTTCCTCTTGTGTCGGTACGTGACACTCCGATCCCCTACCACTATGTGTCGGAACGTGACACTCCGATCCCTTATATGTGTCGGAACGTGACACTCCGATCCCCTATATGTGTCGGAACGTGACACTCCGATCCCCTATATGTGTCGGAACGTGACACTCCGATCCCCTATATCTACGTGTCGGTTCGTGACACTCTGATCCCCTATATGTGTCGGAACGTGACACTCCGATCCCCTATATGTGTCGGAACGTGACACTCCGATCCCCTATATGTGTCAGTACGTGACACTCCGATCCCCTATATCTACGTGTCGGTTCGTGACACCCGTCCCACTAATACTATGTGTCGGAACGTGACACTCCGATCCACTAATACTATGTGTCGGAACGTGACACTCCGATCCACTAATACTATGTGTCGGAACGTGACACTCCGATCCACTAAATTCATTCTATCCGTTCATCAAGCCTTCTCTATACCAAGGCATCATCAATCCCATTACTTTAATTCGTCAAGCCTTCTTTTATACCAAGGCATCATCATTAATATCATAGATTAAAGTTTCTTTCAAGATTTGGGATTCAATGGTTTTCATCATGCTTGTTTAATCAAAATCACATAATCATGTTCATGCAAGCATACAATTAAGCATATAGACAGGTTTACAATATCATCAACACATATTATTCACTATTAAGAGTTCACTACGAGTATCGTAATATAAACCATAACCTACCTCCACCGAAGAATTGAATCAACAAGCTATCTTCTCAAAATCCTTGCTATCCTCCTCGTTTCTCTCTCTCTCTACTCGTTCGTTTCTCCTCTCTTTCTGTTCTTTTATTTTGTTTTGTTTTATTCAAACCCTCCTTCTTTTTACCCTAATTAAAAGAATAATTAAGTGTAAAGGAGGACAATAAAACCCACTAATTAACTTAAGGTTACCCCTTTTAACCCCCAAGTAATTAGACCTATTAATATTAACCCTCAATCTTTATAATTAAGGAAAGAATAGTCCAAAACGACCCCTAAAACGTGTAGAGGAATCCTATTTTGCCTGGGACTGCGCAACCTGTGACGGGCCGTCGTGCCTGCGACGGTCCGTCACGGTGGTCGTCGCAGCTCCCTCGAGCTCAAGTAGCCTGTGACGGCCCGTCACAGCCGTGACGGTCCGTCCTGTTCCTCCGTCATGACGGTCAGAAACTCGTTTCTTGCACCAAATTCTCAAAAGTTGAAGTGTTTTGCAACGGAACTCACGACGGTTCGTCGTGGATGTGACGGCACGTCCTGCAGGTCCGTCACAATTTACAGAGAGTCGATTTTCAGTACCCAATTTCAAAATTCTAAGTGCCATCCGTCGTCCCAGCCAGTTTTTCCAGAATTAAAATCTGTTGCTCAAAACGACTAAGCAGGTCGTTACAATAGATACCAATTTACCCATCGTTCGTCCCCGAACGATCAAAAGAAGAAAAACAATGGCGAAAAGGAGTACCTGAATCTGTAAACAGATGTGGGTATTTTTCTTGCATATCTGCCTCCTTCTCCCAAGTAGCCTCTTCAACCGGTCGATTCTTCCATTGAACTTTGATGGATGCAATCTCTCTCGACCTTAGTTTGCGAACTTCTCTATCTAATATAGCAACCGGTTCCTCTTCATAAGTCAAGTTCTCATCCAAAAAAACTGAATCCCAACGGATAATGTAGTTTCCATCTCCGTGGTATCTCTTCAACATGGATACATGAAACACCGGATGCACTCCGGACAGCCCTGGGGGTAAGGCTAATTCATAAGCCACCTCCCCTATTCTCTTAAGCACTTCAAATGGTCCAATATACCTTGGACTTAGCTTACCTCTTTTTCCAAACCGCATCACCCCTTTCATGGGCGACACCTTCAACAAGACTTGTTCACCTTCCATGAACTCCAAGTCTCTAACCTTTCGGTCTGCATACTCCTTTTGTCTACTTTGAGCCGCTAAAAGCTTTTCTTGAATAGCTTTCACCTTCTCCATAGAATCTCTTAACAGATCAGTCCCCCAAGGTCTAACTTCAAATGCATCAAACCACCCAATGGGAGATCTACACCTCCTCCCATACAATGCTTCAAATGGGGCCATGTCGATACTGGAGTGATAGCTATTATTGTATGAAAACTCTGCCAACGGTAAGAAGCTATCCCAATGGCCACCAAACTCTATCACACATGCACGAAGCATATCCTCCAACACTTGAATCGTTCGCTCAGACTGACCATCGGTCTGAGGGTGAAATGCAGTGCTAAGGTCCAACCTAGTACCTAATTCAGCATGTAATGTCCTCCAAAACATAGAAGTAAACTGCGTACCTCTATCTGATATGATTGAGAGTGGAACTCCATGCAACCGAACGATCTCTGAGATGTAGATCTTGGCTAACTTCTCTGCATTGTAGGTCACCTTGACAGGAATGAAATGAGCAGACTTAGTCAACCTATCAACGATCACCCAAATGGAGTCATACTTACCCAAGGTCTTTGGAAGACCAACCACGAAGTCCATCGCGATTCTCTCCCACTTCTATTCAGGAATGGGCATTCTCTGAAGTGTTCCTCCAGGCCTCTGGTGTTCATACTTTACTTGTTGACAATTTGGACATTTGGCAACAAACTCAACAATGTCTCGCTTCATTCTACTCCACCAGAAGTGTTGCTTTAGGTCGCGGTACATCTTGGTTGCACCAGGATGTATAGAATATCCGGAACTATGAGCTTCTGTAAGAATAGTGGTGATCAAATCATCGATGCGGGATACACATACTCTTCCCTTAATCCTCAAAACACCTTCCCCATCGATTATTGCTTCCTTAGCCTCTCCTTGCAACACTTTATCTCGAATTCGCCTTAGTTTCTCATCATCAAACTGTTTCCCCTTAATCTGATCAAGAAAAGAGGATTTTGCCTCTACACAAGCTAACAATCCTCCCTTCTCGTTTATTTCTAACCTCATAAGGTCATTAGCCAAAATCTGCACTTCTCTAGCCAATGGGCGTCTAGAAGCTTGCAAATGAGCTAGACTTCCCATACTTCCGGCCTTTCTACTCAAGGTATCTGCCACAACATTCGCCTTTCCCGGATGATACAAGATAGTGATGTCGTAGTCCTTCAGTAGTTCCATCCATCTCCTTTGTCTCAAATTCAAATCTTTCTGAGTAAAGACATACTGTAGGCTACGATGGTCCGTATAGACCTCACACTTAACCCCATACAAGTAGTGTCTCCATTGCTTTAGTGCAAATACTACCGCGGCCAATTCCAAGTCATGAGTTGGGTAGTTACGTTCATGCACCTTTAATTGCCTCGAAGCATAAGCAATCACATTCTTCTCTTGCATTAGCACTGCACCCAACCCAGAATAGGATGCATCACAATAAACAATGAAGTTTTTACCCTCTACCGGCAAGGTGAGGATGGGCGCGGTAGTCAACAACGTCTTAAGCTTCTGGAAGCTTTCCTCACACTCATCTGACCATACAAATGGAACATTCTGC
The DNA here is from genome assembly GCA_027705065.1 of Solanum peruvianum. Taxonomy (NCBI): domain Eukaryota; kingdom Viridiplantae; phylum Streptophyta; class Magnoliopsida; order Solanales; family Solanaceae; genus Solanum; species Solanum peruvianum. Next base: position 28,454,433 of record JAKWJD010001766.1, read on the forward strand.
TTAGTCAAGTTCGTCAATTGGGAAGCAATAGAAGAGAATCCCTTGACGAATCGACGGTAGTAGCTAGCTAACCCAACAAAACTCCGTATTTCTGACACATTAGTGGGTCTTACCCAATTTTTCACTGTTTCAATCTTAGAAGGATCTACCATCACTCCATCCTTAGAAACCACGTGCCCCAAGAAGGACACTGAATCTAGCCAAAACTCACACTTGGAGAATTTCGCATAAAGCTTTTTCTTTCTCAACAACTCTAACACCATTTTCAAATGCTCCTCATGTTCTTTCTTACTTTTGGAGTATATCAGTATATCATCAATAAACACAATCACAAAGAGGTCCAAGTATGGCTTGAAAATCCCGTTCATCAAGCTCATGAAGGCAGCAGGGGCATTCGTAAGACCAAATGACATTACCACAAATTCATAATGCCCATACCTAGTTCGAAAAGCAGTCTTTGGAACATCCGTTGCTCGTATTTTCAATTGGTGATAACCGGATCTCAAGTCAATCTTTGAGAAGACACAAGCACCTTGTAACTGATCGAACAAGTCATCAATGCGAGGAATGGGGTACTTGTTCTTAATAGTTACTTTGTTCAACTGTCGGTAATCTATGCACATTCGGAAACTCCCATCCTTCTTCTTCACAAATAGCACCGGAGCACCCCAAGGAGATGCACTTGGTCTAATGAATCCTTTGCTCAACAACTCTTGAAGTTGTGCCTTTAACTCTCTTAATTCGGCGGGAGCCATTCTATACGGGGGTATAGAAATGGGGCGAGTACCGGGTTCCAAGTCAATGCAGAAGTCTATATCTCTATCTGGTGGCATACCGGGAAGATCTGCAGGGAACACATCCAAAAACTCACAGACCACTGAAACCGACTCGATCGAAGGTACTTGGGTAGTGTCATCCTTGAGATGTGCCAAGAAAGCTAGACAACCCTTACTAACCATCTTCTGAGCACGAATAAAGGAGATGATACGCACCGGATAGGGAGTGTAGTCACCCTCCCACACTAACGGATCTGCCCCAGGCTTGGCTAACGTCACAGTTTTAGCATTGCAATCCAAAATCGCAAAATTCGGAGAAAGCCAAGTCATACCCAAAATTACATCAAAGTCACCCATTTCTAAAATAACCAAATCTTCATAAGTGTTGCTCCCCACAAAATTCACCAAACACGACCTATACACTTTTTCGACTATCACAGACTCACCCACCGGAGTAGAAACACGAATAGGCATGTCAAGTAATTCACAATGTAAATTTAGACCATTAGCAAATGAGGAAGATACATATGAAAACGTGGAGCCAGGGTCAAACAATACGGAAGCCATGCAATCACAAATCAGAAGGTTACCTGTGATAACTGCATCAGACGCCTCCGCTTCAGACCTCCCAGGGAAAGCATAACAATGGGCCCCATTATTTGTCTGTCCGTTGCCCCTACCATGTTGTGTAGTAGTGGCTCCGTTTTGCCCATCACCTCTGCCGTTTTGGTGACCGCCATTACCTCGACCACCACGTCCTCCAGAAAAACGGCCTCTACCATGACCACCCCTACCTCTAGCTAGTGGGGCTCTGTAACTCTGTTTTGGACAATTCCTCCTAATATGTCCAATATCCCCACATCCATAGCACTCTCTGGAATCGGGCATAGGTCTCTCGGAGTAGTGTTGACCGTTCTGAGGTGGACCCCCAACTACAGTCTGTAGTGAAGACTGAATTGGTCGAACTGAGTGACCTCCGGAGTTCTGTCCTCTAGAGTAGGAACCATTAAACTCACCTCCCCTTCGAAACCTTTTTGATGTCGATGTCGTGGTGAAGTCGTCTGGTTTCACTCCTTCCACCTCTATCACAAAGTCTACCACCTCTTGGAAGGATGTCGCCGTTGCCGCTATCTGTAAGGCTGAAATCCGCAATTCTGACCTCAACCCCTTCACAAAACGGCGGATCCGTTCTTGTGGACTGAAACAAAGTTGGGTGGCATATCTGGATAGTGCGCGAAATTTAGCCTCATATGCATTAACCGTCATCCTTCCCTGTTCAAGACTCAAGAACTCATCCCTCTTTCTATCTCTCAAAGTCCTTGGGATATACTTCTCCATAAACAGGGTAGAGAATGATTACCAAGTCATTGGTGGTGCCTCTGTTGGTTGACACTCAACATGTGAACGCCACCACATTTTGGCGTTTCCTTGGAACTGATAGCTCACGAACTCGACGCCAAACCGTTCTACTATCCCCATCTTGTGTAGTAGCTCATGACAATCAACCAGAAAATCATAAGCATCTTCAGATTCTTCACCCTTGAAAACTGGAGGTTTCAATTTCAAGAACTTACTGAAAAGTTCATGTTGATCGTTTGTCATGATAGGCCCAGTAGTCAGACGTGGAAATGTGCCTATTCCCAATGTTGCATCCATGCGGGGAGCCATAGTAGCCGCATGTCGTATCTCTGAAACCGGAGGTGTTGGTGCAGAAACCACTGGAGGTGCTTCACCCTGATAAGACAACCCGCTAAGATAAGCAAGTACTTGGTTGATCATCTCTGGGGTAGGTTGGGGTGGCATTTCCTCATTCTGCCCTTGTTCGGTTTCCCCTTCCTCACCCTCTCTTACTGCATCCTCAGTCGGTGGAGGAGTCACCGCCCTAGTATCAGATGGGCTAGGGGCTCGTCCTCTTCCTCTAGAGGACGTCCTCCCACGACCTCTTCCACGGCCTCTTGCCGCTGTTCCTCCTCGAGCCACAGCCCCAGTGGCTGGCTCAGTAGTTTCATGTCTTTCCGTTGTCGCTGCTGGTGCGGTCGTTGCTCTAGTTCTAACCATCTGCGAAATAGAGTGAAGATGGTCAGATACCAATTTGTATCACCTAGATACCAATTGGACTCAAGTAGTAGCACGAAAGAAGAATGAAAGAATGGAATTTTCCTAAAGTCTTATAGCCTCTCAAAGAAAAGTAAAGGCGTCCCCCTACCGTTCTTTAAGACTCTACTAGACCTGTTCTTGTGTGATGAGACCAATGAACCTAATGCTCTGATACCAAGTCTGTCACGACCCAAATCGGGGACGCGACTGGCACCCACATTTACCCTCCTATGTGGGCGAACCAACCCATCTAAATCTTAACATTTCAATATAATATCAACAGAAATAATGCGGAAGACTTAAACTCATAATAAACAACTCAACTATTATTAATATTCCCAAAATCTGGAAGTCATCATCACAAGAACATCTATCTCAAATTGCTAAACTAAAACTGTCTAAGAAGCTAAAACAAATACTAGCTAGTCCATGCCGGAAGTTCAAGGCATCAAGACTTGAAGAAGGAGACCCAGTCCAAGCTAGACGCATTAGCTCACCCTGAATTTCCGATGGAGTGAAGACTGGCTTGATCTACTGCTGAGTCGAAGTTGACAGAACGTTTGCTGCATAACACAAATAACAAGAGGAAAACATAAAAGTAGGGGGTCAGTACAACCACACGTACTGAGTAGATATCATCGGTTAACTCAAAATAGGCGATAATACATATCAAGTAATATTATAAATCAACTATAAACTCAACATGTAGCAACAACAAGTATTATAATCGTCAATAAATACCATCAAGTTCATCCATGAGGACTCAAGCCTCAATACCATACTCATTTGGGAATTAAGTTCATTATGTTGAGTATATTAAAATCTTTCAAGATTCATTATCTTTCTTCCTCTTGTGTCGGTACGTGACACTCCGATCCCCTACCACTATGTGTCGGAACGTGACACTCCGATCCCCTATATGTGTCGGAACGTGACACTCCGATCCCCTATATGTGTCGGTACGTGACACTCCGATCCCCTATATCTACGTGTCGGTTCGTGACACTCCGATCCCCTATATGTGTCGGAACGTGACACTCCGATCCCCTATATGTGTCGGAACGTGACACTCCGATCCCCTATATGTGTCAGTACGTGACACTCCGATCCCTATATCTACGTGTCGGTTCGTGACACCCGTCCCACTAATACTATGTGTCAGAACGTGACACTCCGATCCACTAATACTATGTGTCGGAACGTGACACTCCGATCCACTAATACTATGTGTCGGAACGTGACACTCCGATCCACTAAATTCATTCTATCCGTTCATCAAGCCTTCTCTATACCAAGGCATCATCAATCCCATTACTTTAATTCGTCAAGCCTTCTTTTATACCAAGGCATCATCATTAATATCATAGATTAAAGTTTCTTTCAAGATTTGGGATTCAATGGTTTTCATCATGCTTGTTTTATCAAAATCACATAATCATGTTCATGCAAGCATACAATTAAGCATATAGACAGGTTTACAATATCATCAACACATATTATTCACTATTAAGAGTTCACTACGAGTATCGTAATATAAACCATAACCTACCTCCACCGAAGAATTGAATCAACAAGCTATCTTCTCAAAATCCTTGCTATCCTCCTCGTTTCTCTCTCTCTACTCGTTCGTTTCTCCTCTCTTTGTGTTCTTTTCTTTTGTTTTGTTTTATTCAAACCCTTCTTCTTTTTACCCTAATTAAAAGTATAATTAAGTGTAAAGGAGGACAATAAAACCCACTAATTAACTTAAGGTTACCCCTTTTAACCCCCAAGTAATTAGACCTATTAATATTAACCCTCAATCTTTATAATTAAGGAAAGAATAGTCCAAAACGACCCCTAAAACGTGTAGAGGAATCCTATTTTGCCTGGGACTGCGCAACCTGTGACGGGCCGTCGTGCCTGCGACGGTCCGTCACGGTGGTCGTCGCAGCTCCCTCGAGCTCAAGTAGCCTGTGACGGCCCGTCACAGCCGTGACGGTCCATCCTGTTCCTCCGTCATGACGGTCAGAAACTCGTTTCTTGCACCAAATTCTCAAAAGTTGAAGTGTTTTGCAACGGAACTCACGACGGTTCGTCGTGGATGTGACGGCACGTCCTGCAGGCCCGTCACAATTTACAGAGAGTCGATTTTCAGTACCCAATTTCAAAATTCTAAGTGCCATGGGACGGCACCTCCTCGACGGGCCGTCGTGACCACGACGGTCCGTCGTTCCATCCGTCGTCCCAGCCAGTTTTTCCAGAATTAAAATCTGTTGCTCAAAACGACTAAGCAGGTCGTTACAGCATGCTATGGGAGTGACTTCAAGGGAGAAGCAGAGTTGGCTTCGTATCAATTAAAGATGTTGCTCAAGTGTGGTACACACAATTGAAAGTCAATAGGCTGGTTTAGTTGGGTCCTATTGAGTGAGGAGATTTTGAGGAAGGTTTCAATCGAAAGTACTTTAAACTTTACATGAGGGAGGTTACGGTAGAGGAGTTTATAAATTTCAAGTAAGACAATATATGTATTGAGGAATACTTTTACAAGTTATCTAGTTGTCTAAATATGCCCCTTCCTTCATCCTAACCCTGGGGATGTGATTAGTAGATTTGTGACGGGTGTCACCGATCTAGTAAGGGAAGAATGTCGTACGACCATTCTACAAAATGATATGACCTTCACTAGACTCCTGGTGTATGCTCAATCTATAGAAGATTCCAAACATAAGATGATGACTAGAAACTTGAAAAGGAATGGTAAAGTGATAAAGATCAGCCTAGGTTCAAGAAAAGGTGTCAAAATCAAGAAGAACCTAGGAGTGCTAAGGTGAAATTTTTGAGAGGAGGTGGTTTTTAAAATGAAAACCTACATGTGCTACTTGTGGAAAGAGGCACTTTGGGAAATATGTAGCTGGCACTAATGGTTACTTTGGTTGTGGTAAGGATAATCACAATGTGAGAAATTTTCCTACCATTACGCCTAGAGGAAGAGAGTCTAAGCAAGTTTCTAATAATGTTCCAAAGGATGATGCTCCAAATAAATGGTGTTTCTATGCACTACGGACTAGACGAGAAAAGTCGGATGAGGATGAGTAAGACGATGGTAAGTTCTTGTATTTCTCCTATGTGGTATGATTCCATTCTTAGTGGGGGGGGGGGGTATGTTGATTAAAGGATTTTTGATTGATTATCTCATCTCTTCAATTGCACTGAAGCTTGAGAGTACAAAATCATATAGGTATGTTGTATGTGCATTGAGTTTAGGTGTCTTGTTGAAATTGAATTTCATTAATTCCTTGCATTGTGCATTTCAACAAGTCACGATTATCTTGTAAGATGTGTTTATGTGGTTCTAAATTGCTTAATAGCATGATTACACCATGAATTTCCTGAATGTAGCCTTTTTGGATTTTCGAATGATGTTTACTGTATTGCACTCACTGGCAGCTCACTATAAAAATTTTGCAAAATTGACTATTTCATTCTTTGGTCTAAATTGTTGAAATTTTATAAGAACTTATTTATATGAGAATTATATTGAGTATAAAATGAGTTCTATTCTATTTGGAATGAAGGATTTGAGTTTTATGTTATGATGAGTTGTAGAATTTATTCTAGTTTATTTTTGTGTTGTAATTCTCTTAATGTTGTTATATGATGTTTCTTCCAGATATTTGTATTATATAAGGTGTTATGTGGTATTTTTATAATTTGCTAGTTGAATCTCTATTCTTGGAAGTGTTTAGAGAGAGGCAATGTTTCATTCGAGGATGAATGTTGTCCAAGTGGGGGAGATTATAACACCCCTCAAATTACATAAATGAAGCTAGAGCCTAAAATTGTTGACAATATTGTATAAGATCCTAAAGTGGTCTAAAATGTTGTATTGAGGCAATGTCAAGAGTTTAGGTGATTTGAAAGTGAAACGTCAAGGGATAACCAAGAGGTTAAACAACTAAGTCGCCTATGTGCCTCATATATGTTTTATGTGTGATTCAAAGGTTATAAGGTCCTTAAATGATTTATTATACTGTTTATATAAAGTTCTCAATTTTCGTGAAGTTTGCACGTCAAACGTCGAAGAACGTCCAGGTTCGTCAATGCATATTTTGTCGCGTTTTAAGTGTTCATTTTGGATGAAATTTATGTGAGATATTATAAACTCGTATATTAACATATTTGGGTTTGAAACATCCGGGTGATAGTCACCAATAACCAACCAACAATCCTTGAGGGAGGACCCTTTCCTTGATCCAAGATTGTCCGAAACCGCCCCAAACGTCGGAGGCAGTAGACGGCTCATGGGTCAGTTGACGCCCTATCGATAAGTGTCATGGTTTGACATTTTGGTTTGGGAGAAGGCCAACAAAGTACCATCCTCAGTCCCAAACGACGGATTAAAAGCACGGTCCATTGGTTGAGGGACGATTGTTGTTGGCCATCCGTTGATGGACTCTCTTCTGCGTGGAGTTCACTGTTAAGTTAGGGGTGAATTGGTAAATTAACCCCACGTCCAATTAAGATAAAGGGAGGTTATATCAGGGTATTTTGGTTATTTTAAACATGTTTATAAGAATTTAACACTTAGAAGATTTTATTCTTCAAAAACAACACCTAATTCACTTAGAAATTCTATAAACTCTATTAGAGACAAAATTCAAGGAAGGACTTGAATTAGAGGTTTAAGTGGTGATTTTTCATTAAATTAGTGTATTATATTCATTGATGTATGGTTTTTGATCCTTCAAACAATATTCTTGAAGGATCCAAAATTTAAAGAATTTTCAATGATGAATTGTCCAACTTATTGATCTATCAAAAGGTTCTTGCGTTAAAGGTTTAAAGCATTGTATATTGATTGAATTGTCATTAATTATATGATTTTGACTCAACTAAAATAGTAAAACATATAATTTATGAACCCTAGGTTTTTACAACATTATGGGTTAGGTGGTCTAGACTTAATGCTTATGAGTTCTAGTGTAGTTTATAATGGGCTATTGATTGATGTAATAATTTTTTTGAATTGATATCTAGGTTGAATATTATTAATGGATATATATATATAATTTACCTATTTTGTTTTAATATCATAGTTTATGTATTGAATTATTGGTTATGGTCATGGGTAAAAGACTTATGGAATTGAGTTGGATGATTTAGACATGGATTAAAGTTGAAAGAATGATTGGTGGTACGCTGCCCTAATTATATTGACTTTATGTTAATTAGACTTCAATTATGTTGTTCTTGGTAAGTTCCACTTATGGTGGCGGTGCTATGTGCTTTACTTGCAATTGATATGGCCTTGTTTGAAACCACTTGAAGTATTATGATGATTTGTGTAATTTATTTATGTGAAGTATGAGAATATCTATCTACGAGTCAAGTAATGTTAAAGTATTTATCCTTTTTATGTATGGAAGGAGATCATTTTAGACTATGACTATGTGATTATATGTATGGTCTTAGATGTTGATGCATGATTGTTCCTAATTATCTATATAAGTCAATGATAGTTATATTGATGATTTTATAGTAGTTTATAGTACAACATAAATATGATAAGTGTCATTCCTAAGTGATTCAAAGAATGATATTCGGTATGAAAGGAAGTAAAGAAAATTGTGTCTTGGTTTTGTAGACTTGTGTTTCTTTCCTGATACATGCAAGATTGATTTGTGAATATGAGATGTCTTGACTAGGTAGGCTTAGTGCACCCTTGTCATGTATCAATAAATGGTATGTGAGACCTAAAATAATATTAGGAAGGTCATGTACGTTGATTCTTAAAGCTAGTGGTAAGGTTATGAATGCTGAAATCGAGAGCCGTAATGGTATCATTCATTTAAAGGAATGGTGGACTTAGTGTTTATTGGCTTGAACGACAATATATCATCCATAGGAAAGTCATAATGAGTTATCTATGTCACCATTGTAAGGTAGCCGTAGTGGATTCTCTTTGGTAGGCTGAATGTGATTGGGATATAAAGTAGATATGGAACCTCTTTGTATGAATCTTCAATAAAATTAGAAAATGGGTAGCCTATGCATTTCTTGAGTATGAAAATATTAAAAAACCGATAAACCGCAGTTAGTTCAATAGGTAGTTTCAATTCAAAGGCTACTTTTTCTGACCCTTTGCGAAACATCATTAGGACTAACATACTAGGGATTTAACTTCCCCTTTTATCAAATCGCATCACCTCCTTCATGGGTTAAATGTTCATGTAGACATGATCACATATTACAAAATCAAGATATCTTCTCCAATTGTCAACATAAAAGTTTTCTCGACTATAGGCAGTTTTCAACCTATCCCGTATGACCCAAACTTTCTCTATAGATTCATAGATAAACTCGGGACCAAAGAGTGAAGACTCACAAACTACAAATAGAAGATGTAAAAAGAGAGAAAGTAGAGAGAGATAAGAGGTTTAGGGTTTTTTTTTGGGTGAGTAAATGTAAGGGAAATCTTATCGAAACCAATACATAGTCCCCCATGATATATCAAGAACACCCCTCACTTTAATTGACCCTTTAATTAAGTCAAACTTGTATTGGAACAAGTTCACGAAATGAGGTGATCTCGAATGATTTTCTTATTTAATTTTTGAGATAGTATTCCACAACGTGCCCGCGACATAGACTTTGTTTTTAACCAAAGACACACAAAGTCCACAACGCAGACCCATTTCTTTCATTTACATTCTGCCTATGTCTTTGGAAGATAGATTGGCTATCTTTTGGGTCTTTTCGTCGATGCCTAAGGAAATAATTTGGTGGTTAGATCTAGATGCTTTAATCTATATACATGTTTTTACATATATAAACTCATTTTAGTAGTTTCAGACCTCATAAGACACCTTTAAACCTTCACGAATCCTAAGAACGTTTAACTAGTTTAATTATACTATCTAATGGACGTGATGGATGTTTCTCGACGACTTGACTCAAAAACTTTCCATATGGTTTATAAATATTATTTTTAGCCCTTATAAAATAGTTTCTAACCTTGGACCATCATGTAAGGCTCTAGATAAGGTCTTGGACTTTCAGAGTGTTACAAAATGTTGAGGAAACATGAAGGCAAGTGTATACTTTGTAGGAGAAATTACTATAGTTGTAGAAACAGTTGATGAATGAAGAGTTATTTTCCTATGATTAATTCCTAAGGGAGAGAAAATGCTCAAGCACAAGTAAGTACTCCAAATCCTGATGCTCCTAAAAAGAATCACTTCTAGGCTCTAGGCTCTAGGGGTGATCAAAAAGGAGTCTCCCCATGTCATCACCAGTATTTTAAAAGTGTTCTCTATAGATGTCTATTCTTTACTATATTCGCGTGCTACTTATCATCTATAACTCATTTAGTAGCAATAGAATTTGTTGTGTTACCCGATGTCCTATTTGAACCTTTTATGGTTATAACCTCGGTGGGTGACTCCGTTGTGCGTAGAAGATTCTTTAGGAGTTCTTTAGAATGGATTGGTTGCATACTTGTTTTAATTCCATATATTGTTAAACAAGGTTAGTCGAGTTCAAATTCCCTAATGAACCACTCTTAGAGAGGAAAGGTGGTCACTAGATCCCAAGAGGTCTAATTATTTCGTGTCTAAAAGCATATAAAATGATCTCATAAGGGTTCCTTTATCATGTTTTAGGGGTCAAGGACCTTGAATTCTAAATTCCTCCATTAGAATCGGTACCCGTAGTGATGGATTTTCCAGAAGTTTTTCCCGATGACATGCTTGGAGTTATTTTATAAAGGGAAATAGACTTCGGTGTAGACTTTTTGTTGGATACAAAAACTATCTCAATCCCTTCTTACCAGATGGCTTCGGACGAATTTGAAGAACATAATCTTTAAGTTGGAAGAACATAATCTTCAACTCAAAGACTTACTTGACAATGGTTTCATATGACCCAGTATTTCTCCTTCGGGTAATCTTGTGTTATTCGTAAAGAAAAAATATGTGACCTTTAGGATGTGCATAGAATATCTCCAACTAAATAAGGTTAACATAAAGAACGTATATCATCTTCCTAGGATCGATGATTAGTTTTATCACTTACAATGGCCAAGCTACTTTTCTAAATTGAATTGAGCTCGAGCTATCACCAACTTAGGGTTAGAGTTGAGGACACACCTTAAACGACTTTCCCGAGTAGATATGGTCACTATGATTTCCTAATAATGTCTTTTGGTTTAACATATGCCCTGACGAATGTCGTGGATCTAATGAGTAGGGTAATCTGTGATTTCCTTGACTACTTAGTTATTGTATTTATTGATGATATATTAGTGTACTCCAAGAATGAAGATGAACACATGGATTCTTTTAGGGTAGTAATGGAAGCTGTTAAGGAACACCAACTATTCGCCAAGTTTAGTTAGTGTGATTTTTGGTTGAGTTCGGTGGTGTTTCATGGTCATCTTATTTCAAGTGAAGGTATACAGATTGATCAAAAGAAAATTGAGGTGATTCAGAATTGGACTAGATGTAAATCTCCGAGAGTCCAAGACCTAATGTTGAGCCTCACAAGTTGAATGAGGTTGGTAAAACAGTTTTAAGACCTAAAATAATTTTTACAAATTATTAAGAAGTTTCGAAGTAAAAACATCAAGGAAATTCAATTACCTTTGGTGTATTGTGAAAAATAAGTTAGTTGCCTTTGCATGTTTCAAGGAGTTTAAAGAGTCGAAAATTCAATGAAATTGTTTAGGAATGTTTTTAAAATGTATTATAACATGTTTAGGGTTTAAATTATGGGTACAACTCCCCAATGACCACCCTAAGGGTCTTTGAGGCGGACCCTTCAAAAATGACCAAAAGTTGTCAAATGATAGTTGCAACCTATGAGACCATTCAATGAGTCGTTGTCTAGGCGACGAGGTTTTTATTGACTCCGTAGGTGATGAATTTCCCATTTTCAAAAAGTTTCCAAAAATATGTTCGATTACATCATCAACGGTTGTGCCACACAGAGGGCATAACTGACTTTGTTTGACCAACGGACAGTAGGTCGGGGTCTCGTAGGTCTGGTCTAGTCTTTTGCGGTCCAATTTTAAATGAAGTCATTTAATCAAATAACTAATTAGGGTGGAATTAGGTTTTAAGAAACTTTGAAAGGCCTAACATTAATTAAACTAAGCTAACATTCTTCAATTGCCAAACTCAAAATTCTTCGAAGGTCATAGGTCTAAAATATTTCGGTTTTTGGACTCTTTTGCCAAAATAATACTATAAAATTTATTTCAAAATGTTTAGAAAAACATGGGTTTACTTCTTAATCAAAAATTAATGTTAAAAATTACACCGTTCTTCATTTTTTTGTATTATTATTTATGAATTCGGATGAATCATTGGTGAAATATTGTAGTTCTTGATGTTAGACCTAGTTCTATGGAAGAGATCATGAATTGACCCTATTTCCTTAACCATAGTTTATGAATTGACGACGAATTTGTTATTATTGATGCAATTGACTTAGTTGTTGTGTTAATTATTATTATATAATGTTATTAAATCTATTATTGGATGATTATGGTTCTTTGATTGTAAGACCAAGGATGAAGTCTTGTGAAGGTGAATTTGTAAGACCTATGATCTTGCATCCTTACTTTAATTATGATGATTTATACTTCATGATGATGTCAGATGAACTATTTATTTTTATTAGATTAGATAGGTCATGGTATAATAAATGTAATTGAAGGGCGTTGATTATATGGATTGTGAGATTATGATTATGGCGTAATAATATTAGGTTTATTAGGGATAACATATGTGCCTTACAATGACATGATGATGATAATGTGTTGACCTAAAATATATGGATTGTTATGAAAGGAAATTCTCAGGGGTTTGTCCTACATGACCTATACTAAGCAATGAAGATTTATAAAGTATTAAATACTATTCAAAAAGGAGATTTAGTTTAGTATTGACTGAACTATATATGAATGAGTATCCCTTCAAAATGTGAGAAGGTGTCACGACCCAAAAGTACCCACTAGAAGATAGGAAAACCCTTATGTTGGACAATTGCGTATTTGACCTTTCCGAAGTATTGCACTAGTCATCTTCTATCATTCAAACGATAAGACATGAAAAGTAGTCTGGAATTAAAAGTTTTCACGACATTAATAATAATAAAGAAGTATCTTTTATAAATATTAAAGTGTAGTGTTGTCGTCACAAGCCATATTAAAGACACAACTTAAATATCTTAAGGACATGTCCTTTCACATTGAATAAAAATACATAATAAGTCTTAATAGTAGCAACTACAGTAATAGGATTATGCCCTAAAATATATGAGGCCATAATTAGTTTTGAGATGGTCGATTTAAAAGCTTGCCTTCTATACTTTAACTTTCCTCCAACCTATATTTATTGAGTAAATAAAAGTATGGTGTTGGTACAAAAAATAAATTTTGTACGTCATTTGCAAAAACATGCAAAAAGGGATGTTTTAGTAGAAGTAAGTTCATGCAAATTAAGTAGCACATAGGAAAGAATTATAAAGATTTATACATAAGGAATTATTTAAGTGAATTGAAGAGGAGTTATAGAAAGCTCACTGAATTTCACATTAAACTGATATCCCAAGAAGTTTCCTTAACCAAGGTTATCATAAGACTCAGAAAGGTAGGCATGAAGGAACCACTCATAGGATTCCTTCAATGCGCACCTAAGAGATTGTCAAGGCTACCTATTATAGTCTTACTTTGAATGTGTAACAAGTACACAATACTATAAGTGAACATCAGAGTCACATACTTGCATTCAGAACATCACATGGGTGTCCTTCCCCAAGTGGAATTGCAAGTTATCGAAGGTGCAATGTGAAAACAGAATCCTATTCTACTACTCCAACTTTGTGCTCCTTGAGGATTCCATGAGGTTAGGTACACCAATTTCATAATTCATAAACTTCATTATACAAGAAATAACGTTAACATGCTTTCTTAAAATTAGATATTAGGCCATATATGTTCATTTTCAATACATAACAACACATTAATTCATTAAGGATAAGGACACACCAAGACTCCCCTTTCAAATGTCTACTTATGCAAAGGATAAAAAGTGTCCCATGGCATCACCTACCCTAAGTAGAACAGGCTTAAGGAGATTTAGTTCACTACATTCATTTTTTGGGAGATACATTTAAACTATATAGACCATGAGACCATGAGATGGAATCCCGATATGATACCTTATCGGGTGAGGGATCCCCACTTGCCTATGGTAGGGTTTTTCTTTTATACTTTACGGTAACAACCCACAAGTACACCCTAGAAGTTAGAGATTCCTTGTGTCATTATGTGATTATTATGACAGAACTAATGCATGACTACAAGTTTAATATTTTCATGAATGTATGAAAAAGGTATCTTCGAAAGGATTAATTGATAGTTGTTCTACTGTTGGTAAGGGTGTGGGATATTACCTATACATTGGACATGTGCAATGTAATGACCCACAAGTACACCCTAGAAGTTAGAGAATACTTGTGTTGCCACACGGCAAATGACACTTCAAAAAGTCTCATCTAAGCCACTCGTATCATTCATTGCATAATAAATATACTAAAATACGTAAGAATTTAAAACATTCTTCACAGACAAAAAACTCTTTCAATAATCATACACAAGAGGAAGACTTTCATTTAAAACATAATACCTTTACAATATCTCCTTGAAAAATCTTCAGTTTGGAGTATACAATACTTAGGACTAAGCCAATACAAGACATAAAGGAAAACCTTAATATTGTTCTTGAATCGATGATAACTCACCAATACTTCGTCTTAAACCCTTTGAAACCTATCCATCCTCCATGGGACATCAATACTTCCAATTCCATACACTTTAGTCAAAAAGGGAAAGAAGGTCTTAGCACATTAGTGCACTAAGTATGGAAGCTATGCAAAAACCATAAAAAAGCGACATTTAGAAAATAACATGATTTTTATAAATTTTGATTAAAATATCATACCATAATCATAAGAACAATATTTAACTACTTAGAACCTCATAAAATCATTAAGAAATTATTCACATTTTGAGGAAAACATCACAGTGAACTAGTTCATTGTAGAGTAAACTTCTTCATTGTTACAGTGAAGTTCCTTATATTCAAGTTACACACCTGTAGCCTATATTTCTCTCAATAAGAGTTATCCTAACACTTAATTATTTAAGACAAAGAGAGACCATACATACACTTTCTCTAGTCACACCTAAATTATCTGTAAGACCACCCATAATGAGATATACACAGATACAAATGCATCAACCACATAAATATGAGATCTTCCTACCAAATGTGATTCTGATGTTAACTTGAGTGAGTTATGAAGTTAGTGCCCATACAATATCTTACACACAATCTTAGGAGATCCTATACACTACCTAAGATATTACAATTCTCACTGAATACATCAACACATAGATAATATGACATTCTCATATAAAAGGATATCAAAAGACATAATTAAGTAAATTAAGAAGATAACGACCATTATTGAAGTCTTCAAGATTACTAAAGTAATCGTTAAGAACAACTATGTTTTGATCATGTCTACATAATCAACCATTTTCCTTAACTATAGTCATTTTTTAGACTTATCTAGGTAAGATAAGAAGTTACCATTCCTATGCCCCCTTCACACCTTAAAAAGAAAACCCTTAACTACTCTAGATCAGTAGTTATTCAGATAGCATACTTTATTAACTTAAGTCATTACATTAATTAGTTCATTTAAGTCTCAATCATCACATAAAGACATTGAAGTAATGGTTTAGGACAAGACCTAGGGACTCAAACTAAAACCTTCGAAGTCTATTATGAAATGTCTATATAGCGTTTCATACCACCACCTAAACTTCATAAAACTTCTCTAATTTTAGTAGGCATCCCATATGATGAGAATTTGCAATAACGGACATAGACCATGGTAGATAAGCATGGAATATGGAATTATATCCTATTCCGATGAGGGTGTTCTACTTGCCAATGGTAGAACTTGGACGGATCCGATATAGTCACACTGTTAAGGAATATGAAGGGTGTGCTTTGTATTCTAGTCTCATCCTTTAACTAGAACTACTTCCCTTACCATACTCACTCGGTGCTACTTTGTTCTTATAGAGTAATTTAAAATAAAGGTGTATATAAACGGGTTCTATATCAAGTTTATAGACAAATCATATTTACTGTACAAAAGATGTCCACTAGGGATACCTTACAATGGCGACAAGAATTTCATAATGACTTTCCTACGGATTGACATAATTTCATTCCAGCCAATCAACCTTAAGTCTATCATTCCTTTACTTGACATTATGACATTCGACTTCAATATTCATAACCTTATCACTAGGTTCAAGGTTCCACATAAAGAAACTTTAATATTCTGCAATTTCAAATGTTATTCATACATACAAGACAAAGAGGCTTTAGCATCCTAAGTCAAGACAACTCATATTCACATTAATATTTGAATCAAGTAAGGGACAGAAGTCAACTAAGACTGGACACAGCATACACCACTTTACCACATATTACATGTCATTCTAAAAGCACATAGGAATAAACATTATCATCATTAAATCATCCTATACTTTACAATATAATCATCAATATAACCATCATAGGCTCGTATAGTCAAGGAGGGACAATCATGCACCAACAAGTAAGACTACACATATAAGCACAGAGTCATAGTCTACATGATCTCCTAATATACATATAAAGAACACATATTTTAACATTACTTAACATATAGATAAATATTCCCATACTTAAAAAAAATCAACTACACAAATCGTCATAATACTTCAAGTAGTGCAGAGAAGGCCATGATCATCATATTGCATAAAGTAACGCCGACAAGGCCACATAAATTAACATAGCTCCTCCACCATAACTTGAACATACCAATCACAACATAATTAAAATCTAATTAACATAAAATAAAGGAAATTACACAGCATAGCACCTCTCTATCTTCAACACTTCAATCCGATGCTAAATCGTCCAATTCAATACCATAAGGAAGTTATCCACGGCCATGAACATCAATTTAATGCAAAAAGTATAATACTCATTGAAAATAGGATAATTCAATATATATTCATCAATCCAAAACAACCTATATATAAATTCAATATAATTATAACATCAATCAATAACCCATAGAAAATTACAGTAGAATTCATAAGCATTAAGTCAATATTAATTCAATAATCTTAAATTCAATAGATAAAAGAATATATAATACATAATTAATCAAATTGAAATAGTATATGACCAAATCAATCAAAATTTATACATAAATCAAAGCCCAAAACAATCTACAATTGAATTCATTAATAACAAAGCATGATCACATAACTCATATTTTAGTATAATTGAGAGATTTGTGAAGGTAAAGGGTTCATGGAGAATTTCACTGGAAAACATCAATAATGCATCAATAATATCATATCTTAATGTTAGAAAACCTTATATGAAAGAATGCAAGACATAGAATAGAAATTGCACTTTTTCATGGTTTTGAAATTTTTGAAAGTTATCTCTTAAATCAGCTCTAATGTGATAGAAATCCTTAGATAACTAAATCACATACCATCATAGGATAATCCAATGATAATTGAAGAAGAAACTCAATCGTAGATCCATCTTGAAGTTCTATAATAATTTTATCTCTTGTGGTGGTTTTCGAAGAAACATTGGGATGGAATGTGTTTTGATTTATAGTCAAGAGTTTCAATGAGAGTATTAGGACTTATATACTCTTAAAATACCCTTAAACACACAAAAATAACCATCCTCCTATTTTATAAGACTTGGGGTAAATTTTCCTAAAACCCCAAAGCTTTAAGAGAAAACTACTAGATTTCATAGCACCATCGACAACCTAGCATCGATGGTCCATGGGTGAGACCACGCCCCGTTGACGGGGTCCATTGGATGCTCTTGCAACTCCTCTATAACACCTTGATAATTTAATACAATTTTGTAAAGCCTAAAAAGGTGTCATAAGGTGTTAGTGTTGATCCTCATTCCGTTGTTATTGAATATAGGTCATTCAAGAGTTTTAAGAACCAAAAACGTCCAAAAACATCCATGACGTTTGGGAAGTTGGTTCAAAATGGATGTTAGTATGCCTTAGCCTATTTTACTACTTGTTAGGAGTCAGAAGTGTATGAAAATTTGTAGAATGGAAGCTAATAGTTTTTTGAGTTAGTTCATGGTTTAAAAATCTGGGTACGACTCCCCAAGGACCAACCAAGGGTCGTTGAAGAGGACTCTTGTAGTTTGATGCAAAACTTCCTTGCAGTGTGCATCGACGGAACTGAAGACGTCCCATGTCAGGATTAATGGGGCGTAGATGCAACTATATTCCCACAGTTAAGCTTGTGGAGAAGGCCCATTCACCCGCTTAGCGTATAATTTCATCAAGGATGTATAGAGGTGAAAGCGACAGTCTACGATTGGATCGATGAGGCGTCGATGCCACCGTAATCCCACACATAGATAATAGGAGGAATCCCCTCGCCGACACATTCTCTGACAAAGATAAAGTAGTGCAGGACGGATGGGGATGTCCGTCGACTCACACACGGCCCGTAAGCGGGGTCTGGTCTGTGAGGGTCCTATGTTGCTGCACGTTTTTAATTAAATTTATTTAGTTAATAAGGTGGTTTAGGGGTTATTTGATTATTAAAGGGATACTAATTAAGTTTATTAAGTCCAAATATAAATAACCTCAACCATCATTACCATAAAGACAACTCATAAATAAAATCTATTCATTCTCTCTTATTTATTTCTGTACATGAACTCACCATTGCAGACTAGAATGTACTAGGGATTATGGGCTTTAAACGGACAAATTCACCATCAAATTTCTTCCAAACATTAAGGTATGGGTTCTATTAACCATTGAGACTCTTTGCTCAAAGGGTTCCTTCAAAATAGATTTCAAAAATTGACTTTTCTTATGCGTTCATTCAATTACGATATTAATGTTATGGATTGAGTTGTTAATGATTTCATAGGTTTATATTGAGTATATTAACATGTAATTAAAAATTTTTAGTGTAACTGTTGATGATTTGGTCTAAATTGAAGAATAATATCCTCCATCCCTAACCCTAGGTAGTGATCTTTACATATATTGTATTGTGATCATTCATTTGAGTTAATTGTTGATTAGATTACTATCCTATGGTGTTATTATGATCGAATAAAGATGAAATATTGGCGTATAATGTTGTTTATTGAGATATGGTTTCGTTATAAATGGTAAAGTTTAAATATGCCTATGTATCGTGCATCAAATTGTGATCTAGAGTTGAACCGTGTTATAGAGATGCAATTGGTCTTGTAATCTTACTGGTTATCCTTCTGTGATGATCTTACTCCCCAGATTTGGTTGAGTTATGGTTTGATGGTATGACCTGGATGATAGACTATGAGGAAGACTTGGTAAGTCTTAGAATCTCTATCTTTACTTTCAATTGTGATTAATTATTGTTAAATAATGATATTATATTGGAGTATGACTTATAATATTATCGTAAGGTGGTATTATGTTAAGTTATGATTTATAATGAAAGGCTTATAGACATTTTAAAAAAAAGGACTTAGTTTAGCAACGAGTGAACTTGATAATATGAGGTGATGACATCCCAAAGAGGAAGATTCACCCTATAGTTCTTCAAGATATGTTGACTTCCTGTAACGACCTGTTTAGTCGTTTTGAGCAACAGAGTGCATTTCTGGAAAAACTGCCAGAGACGACGTGTGTCCCGACGGACCGTCGTGGTCACGACGGCCCGTCGAGGGAGTGTCGTCCCATGGCACTTAGAATTTTGAAATTGGGTACTGAAAATCGACTCTCTGTAAATTGTGACGGACCTGCAGGACGTGCCGTCACATCCACGACGAACCGTCGTGAGTTCCGTTGCAAAACACTTCAACTTTTGAGAATTTGGTACGAGAAACGAGTTTCTGACCGTCAGGACGGAGGTGCAGGACGGACCGTCACAGGTGTGACGGGCCGTCACAGCCACCTGGAACCTGGGGAGGTGCGACGACCACCGTGACGGACCGTCGCAGGCACGACGGCCCGTCACAGGTCACGCAATCCCAGGCAGTTTAGGATTTCTCCACACGTTTTAAGGGTCGTTTTTGACTATTCTTTCCTTAATTATAAAGATTGAGGGGTAACATTAATAAGTCTAATTACTTAGGGGTTAAAAGGGGTAACCTTAAGTTAATTAGAGGGGTTTATTGTCCTTTTTCACACTTAATTATATGATTAATTAGGGTAAAAGAAAGAGGGTTTGAACATAAGAAAACAAAAGAGAAAGAACAGAAAGAGGGATAGAGAGATCGATCGAGAGGCTGAGGAAAATAACAAAGCTTGGGAGATTTCTTGTCGATTTCAATTCTTCGGTGGAGGTAGGTTATGGTTTATATTACGATATTCGTAGTGAACTCTTGATAGTGAATAATATGTGTTGATGATATTGTAAACCTGTCTATATGCTTATTGTATGCTTGTATGAATATGATTATGTGATGTTGATAAAACAAGCATGATGAAAACCATTGAATCCCAAATCTTGAAAGAAACTTTAATCTATGATATTAATGATAATGCCTTGGTATAAAAGAAGGCTTGATGAATTAAAGTGATTGGGATTGATGATGCCTTGGTTTAGAGAAGGCTTGATGAACGGATATAATGAGATTAGTGGATCGGAGTGTCACGTTCCGACACATAGAATTAGTGGATCAGAGTGTCACGTTCCGACACATAGTATTAGTGGGACGGGTGTCACGAATCGACACGTAGATGTAGGGGATCGGAGTGTCACGTACCGACACATATAGGGGATCGGAGTGTCACGTTCCGACACATATAGGGGATCGGAGTGTCACGTTCCGACACATATAGGGGATCGGAGTGTCACGTACCGACACATAGTAGTAGGGGATCGGAGTGTCACGTACCGACACAAGAGGAAGAAAGATAATGAATCTCGAAAGATGTTAATATACTCAACATAATGAACTTAATCCCCAAATGAGTATGGTATTGAGGCTTGAGTCTTCATGGATGAACTTGATGGTATTTATTGACGATTATACTACTTGTTGCTACATGTTGAGTTTATAGTTGATTTATAATATTACTTGATATGTATTATCGCCTATTTTGAGTTAACCGATGATATCTACTCAGTACATGTGGTTGTACTGACCCCCTACTTTTATGTTTTCCTCTTGTTATTTGTGTTATGCAGCAAACGTTCCGTCAACTTCGACTCAACAGTAGATCAAGCCCGTCTTCACTCCATCGGAAATTCAGGGTGAGCTAATGCGTCTAGCTTGGACTGGGTCTCCTTCTTCAAGTCTTGATGCCTTGAACTTCCGGCATGGACTAGCTTTTAGTATTTTGTTCTTAGACAGTTTTAGTTTAGAAATTTGAGATAGATGTTATTGTGATGATGACTTCAAGATTTTGGGGATAATAATAATAGTTTTTGATTTGTTTTTATTAATGAGTTAAGTCTTCCGCATTTCTTTTGTTGATATTGTATTAAAATGTTAAGGGTTAAATTGGTTGGTTCGCTCACATAGGAGGGTAAATGTGGGTGCCAGTCGCGTCCCCGATTTGGGTCGTGACAGACTTGGTATCAGAGCATTAGGTTCATTGGTCTCATCACACAAGAACAGGTCTAGTAGAGTCTTAAGGAACGGTAGGGGGACGCCTTTACTTTTCCTTGAGAGGATATAAGACTTTAGGAAAATTCCATTCATTCATTCTTTCTTTCGTGCTACTACTTGAGTCCAATTGGTATCTAGGTGATACAAATTGGTATCTGACCATCTTCATTCTATTTCGCAGATGGTTAGAACTAGAGCAACGACCGCACCAGCAGCGACAACGGAAAGACATGAAACTACTGAGCCAGCCACTGGGGCTGTGGCTCGAGGAGGAACAGCGGCAAGAGGCCGTGGAAGAGGTCGTGGGAGGACGTCCTCTAGAGGAAGAGGACGAGCCCCTAGCCCATCTGATACTAGGGCGGTGACTCCTCCACCGACTGAGGATGCAGTAAGAGAGGGTGAGGAAGGGGAAACCGAACAAGGGCAGAATGAGGAAATGCCACCCCAACCTACCCCAGAGATGATCAACCAAGTACTTGCTTATCTTAGCGGGTTGTCTGATCAGGGTCAAGCACCTCCAGTGGTTTCTGCACCAACACCTCCGGTTTCAGAGATACGACATGCGGCTACTATGGCTCCCCGCATGGATGCAACATTGGGAATAGGCACATTTCCACGTCTGACTACTGGGCCTATTATGACAAACGATCAACACGAACTTTTCAGTAAGTTCTTGAAATTGAAACCCCCGGTCTTCAAGGGTGCAGAATCTGAGGATGCTTATGATTTTCTGGTTGATTGTCATGAGCTACTACACAAGATGGGGATAGTAGAGAGGTTTGGTGTCGAGTTTGTGAGCTATCAGTTCCAAGGGAACGCCAAAATGTGGTGGCGTTCACACGTTGAGTGTCAACCAACGGAGGCACCACCTATGACTTGGGAATCATTCTCTAGTTTGTTCATGGAAAAGTATATCCCCCGCACTTTGAGGGATAGGAAGAGGGATGAGTTCTTGAGTCTTGAACAGGGAAGGATGACAGTAAACGCGTATGAGGCTAAATTTCGCGCACTATCCAGATACGCCACCCAACTTTGTTTCAGTCCACAAGAACGGATCCGCCGTTTTGTGAAGGGGTTGAGGTCAGAATTGCGGATTTCAGCCTTACAGATAGCGGCAACGGCAACATCCTTCCAAGAGGTGGTAGACTTTGTGATTGAGGTGGAAGGAGTGAAACCAGATGACTTCACCACGACATCGACATCAAAGAGGTTTCGAAGGGGAGGTGAGTATAATGGTTCTTATTCTAGAGGACAGAACTCCGGAGGTCACTCAAATCGACCAATACAGTCTTCACTACAGACTGTAGTTGGGGGTCCACCTCAGAACGGTCAACACTACTCCGAGAGACCTATGCCCGATTCCAGAGAGTGCTATGGATGAGGGGAGATTGGACATATTAGGAGGAATTGTCCAAAACAGAGTTACAGAGCCCCACTAGCTAGAGGTAGGGGTGGTCATGGTAGAGGCCATTTTTCTGGAGGACGTGGTGGTCGAGGTAATGGCGGTCACCAAAACGGCAGAGGTGAAGGGCAAAACGGAGCCACTACTACACAACATGGTAGGGGCAACGGACAGACGAATGATAGGGCCCATTGTTATGCTTTCCCTGGGAGGTCTGAAGCGGAGGCGTCTGATGCTGTTATCACAGGTAATCTCTTGGTTTGTGATTGCATGGCATCTGTATTATTTGACCCTGGCTCCACGTTTTCATATGTATCTTCCTCATTTGCTAACGGTCTAAATTTACATTGTGAATTACTTGACATGCCTATTCGTGTTTCTACTCCGGTGGGTGAGTCTGTGATAGTCGAAAAAGTGTATAGGTCTTGTTTGGTGAATTTTATGGGGAGCAACACTTATGTAGATTTGGTTATTTTAGAAATGGGTGACTTTGATGTAATTCTGGGTATGACTTGGCTTTCTCCAAACTTTGCGATTTTGGATTGTAATGCTAAAACGGTAACGTTAGCCAAGCCTGGGGCAGATCCGTTAGTGTGGGAGGGTGACTACACTCCCAATCCGGTGCGTATCATCTCCTTTATTCGTGCTCAGAAGATGGTTAGTAAGGGTTGTCTAGCTTTCTTGGCACATCTTAAGGATGACACTACTCAAGTACCATTGATTGAGTCAGTTTCGGTAGTCTGTGAGTTTTTGGATGTGTTCCCTGCAGATCTTCCCGGTATGCCACCAGATAGGGATATAGACTTCTGCATTGATTTGGAACCCGGTACTCGCCCCATTTCTATACCCCCGTATAGAATGGCTCCCGCCGAATTAAGAGAGTTAAAGGCACAACTTCAAGAGTTGTTGAGCAAAGGCTTCATTAGACCAAGTGCATCTCCTTGGGGTGCTCCGGTGCTATTTGTGAAGAAGAAGGATGGGAGTTTCCGAATGTGCATAGATTACCGACAGTTGAACAAAGTAACTATTAAGAACAAGTACCCCATTCCTCGCATTGATGACTTGTTCGATCAGTTACAAGGTGCTTGTGTCTTCTCAAAGATTGACTTGAGGTCCGGTTATCACCAATTGAAAATACGAGCAACGGATGTTCCAAAGACTGCTTTTCGAACTAGATATGGGCATTATGAATTTGTGGTAATGTCATTTGGTCTTACGAATGCCCCTGCTGCCTTCATGAGCTTGATGAACGGGATTTTCAAGCCATACTTGGACCTCTTTGTGATTGTGTTTATTGATGATATACTGATATACTCCAAAAGTAAGAAAGAACATGAGGAGCATTTGAGAAGGGTGTTAGAGTTGTTGAGAAAGACAAAGCTATATGCAAAATTTTCCAAGTGTGAGTTTTGGCTAGATTCAGTGTCTTTCTTGGGGCACGTGGTTTCTAAGGATGGGGTGATGGTGGATCCATCCAAGATTGAGACAGTGAAGAATTGGGTAAGACCTACAAACGTGTCAGAAATAAGGAGTTTTGTTGGGTTAGCTAGCTACTACCGCCGATTCGTCAAGGGATTCTCTTCCATTGCTTCCCAATTGACGAACTTGACTAAGCAAAACGTCCCATTTGTATGGTCGGATGAGTGTGAGGAGAGCTTTCAGAAGCTTAAGACTTTGTTGACTACCGCACCTATCCTTACCTTGCCGGTAGAGGGCAAAAACTTCATTGTTTATTGTGATGCATCCTATTCTGGGTTGGGTGCAGTTCTAATGCAAGAGAAGAATGTGATTGCTTATGCTTCGAGGCAATTAAAGGTGCATGAGCGTAACTATCCGACCCACGATTTGGAGTTGGCCGCGGTAGTATTTGCACTAATGCAATGGAGACATTACTTGTATGGGGTTAAGTGTGAAGTCTACACGGACCATCGTAGCCTACAGTATCTATTCACTCAGAAAGACTTGAACTTGAGACAGAGGAGATGGATGGAACTACTAAAGGACTACGACATCACTATCTTGTATCATCCGGGGAAGGCGAATGTTGTGGCAGATGCCTTGAGTAGAAAGGCCGGAAGCATGGGAAGTCTAGCTCATTTGCAAGCTTCTAGACGCCCATTGGCTAGAGAAGTGCAGATTTTGGCTAATGACCTTATGAGGTTAGAAATAAACGAGAAGGGAGGACTGTTAGCTTGTGTAGAGGCAAAATCCTCTTTTCTTGATCAGATTAAGGGGAAACAGTTTGATGATGAGAAACTAAGGCGAATCCGAGACAAAGTGTTGCAAGGAGAGGCTAAAGAGGCAATAATTGATGAAGAAGGTGTTTTGAGAATTAAGGGAAGGGTATGTGTACCCCGCATCGATGATTTGATCACCACTATTCTTACCGAGGCTCATAGTTCCGGATATTCCATACATCCTGGTGCAACCAAGATGTATCGCGACCTAAAGCAACACTTCTGGTGGAGTAGAATGAAGCGGGATATTGTTGATTTTGTTGCCAAATGTCCAAATTGTCAACAAGTAAAATATGAACACCAGAGGCCCGGAGGAACACTTCAGAGAATGCCCATTCCTGAATGGAAATGGGAGAGAATCGCGATGGACTTTGTGGTTGGTC
Source organism: Solanum peruvianum (assembly GCA_027705065.1). Classification (NCBI taxonomy): domain Eukaryota; kingdom Viridiplantae; phylum Streptophyta; class Magnoliopsida; order Solanales; family Solanaceae; genus Solanum; species Solanum peruvianum. The sequence continues at coordinate 28,480,065 of JAKWJD010001766.1, forward strand.
TTCCCAAGACATTGAGTAAGTATGACTCTATTTGGGTGGTTGTTGATAGGCTAACTAAGTCCGCTCATTTCATTCCGGTCAAGGTGACCTACAATGCAGAGAAGTTAGCCAAGATCTGCATCTCAGAGATCGTTCGGTTGCATGGAGTTCCACTCTCCATCATATCAGATAGAGGTACGCAGTTTACTTCTAAGTTTTGGAGGACATTACATGCTGAATTAGGTACTAGGTTGGACCTTAGTACTGCGTTTCACCCTCAGACGGATGGTCAGTCTGAGCGAACCATTCAAGTGTTGGAGGATATGCTTCGTGCGTGTGTGATAGAGTTTGGCGGCCATTGGGATAGCTTTTTACCTTTGGCGGAGTTTTCATACAATAATAGCTATCACTCCAGTATTGACATGGCTCCATTTGAAGCATTGTATGGGAGGAGGTGTAGGTCTCCCATCGGTTGGTTTGATGCCTTCGAAGTTAGACCTTGGGGGACTGATCTGTTGAGAGATTCTATGGAGAAGGTGAAAGCTATTCAAGAAAAGCTTTTTGGCGGCTCAAAGTAGACAAAAGGAGTATGCAGACCGAAAGGTTAGAGACTTGGAGTTCATGGAAGGTGAACAAGTCTTGTTGAAGGTTTCACCCATGAAAGGGGTGATGCGGTTTGGAAAAAGAGGTAAGCTAAGTCCAAGGTATATTGGACCATTCGAGGTACTAAAGCGAATAGGGGAGGTGGCTTATGAATTAGCCTTACCCCCAGGGCTGTCCGGAGTGCATCCGGTGTTTCATGTATCCATGTTGAAGAGATACCACGGAGATGGAAACTACATTATCCGTTGGGATTCAGTTTTGTTGGATGAGAACTTGACTTATGAAGAGGAACCGGTTGCTATATTAGATAGAGAAGTTCGCAAGTTGAGGTCGAGAGAGATTGCATCCATCAAAGTGCAATGGAAGAATCGACCGGTTGAAGAGGCTACTTGGGAGAAGGAGGCAGATATGCAAGAAAAATACCCACATCTGTTTACAGATTCAGGTACTCCTTTTCGCCATTGTTTTCCTTCTTTTGATCGTTCGGGGACGAACGATGGGTAAATTGGTATCTATTGTAACGACCTGTTTAGTCGTTTTGAGCAACAGAGTGCATTTCTGGAAAAACTGCCAGAGACGACGTGTGTCCCGATGGACCGTCGTGGTCACGACGGCCCGTCGAGGGAGTGTCGTCCCATGGCACTTAGAATTTTGAAATTGGGTACTGAAAATCGACTCTCTGTAAATTGTGACGGACCTGCAGGACGTGCCGTCACATCCACGACGAACCGTCGTGAGTTCCGTTGCAAAACACTTCAACTTTTGAGAATTTGGTACGAGAAACGAGTTTCTGACCGTCAGGACGGAGGTGCAGGACGGACCGTCACAGGTGTGACGGGCCGTCACAGCCACCTGGAACCTGGGGAGGTGCGACGACCACCGTGACGGACCGTCGCAGGCACGACGGCCCATCACAGGTCACGCAATCCCAGGCAGTTTAGGATTTCTCCACACGTTTTAAGGGTCGTTTTTGACTATTCTTTCCTTAATTATAAAGATTGAGGGGTAACATTAATAAGTCTAATTACTTAGGGGTTAAAAGGGGTAACCTTAAGTTAATTAGAGGGGTTTATTGTCCTTTTTCACACTTAATTATATGATTAATTAGGGTAAAAGAAAGAGGGTTTGAACATAAGAAAACAAAAGAGAAAGAACAGAAAGAGGGATAGAGAGATCGATCGAGAGGCTGAGGAAAATAACAAAGCTTGGGAGATTTCTTGTCGATTTCAATTCTTCGGTGGAGGTAGGTTATGGTTTATATTACGATATTCGTAGTGAACTCTTGATAGTGAATAATATGTGTTGATGATATTGTAAACCTGTCTATATGCTTATTGTATGCTTGTATGAATATGATTATGTGATGTTGATAAAACAAGCATGATGAAAACCATTGAATCCCAAATCTTGAAAGAAACTTTAATCTATGATATTAATGATAATGCCTTGGTATAAAAGAAGGCTTGATGAATTAAAGTGATTGGGATTGATGATGCCTTTGTTTAGAGAAGGCTTGATGAACGGATATAATGAGATTAGTGGATCGGAGTGTCACATTCCGACACATAGAATTAGTGGATCGGAGTGTCACGTTCCGACACATAGTATTAGTGGGACGGGTGTCACGAACCGACACGTAGATGTAGGGGATCGGAGTGTCACGTACCGACACATATAGGGGATCGGAGTGTCACGTTCCGACACATATAGGGGATCGGAGTGTCACGTTCCGACACATATAGGGGATCGGAGTGTCACATACCGACACATAGTAGTAGGGGATCGGAGTGTCACGTACCGACACAAGAGGAAGAAAGATAATGAATCTCGAAAGATGTTAATATACTCAACATAATGAACTTAATCCCCAAATGAGTATGGTATTGAGGCTTGAGTCCTCATGGATGAACTTGATGGTATTTATTGACGATTATACTACTTGTTGCTACATGTTGAGTTTATAGTTGATTTATAATATTACTTGATATGTATTATCGCCTATTTTGAGTTAACCGATGATATCTACTCAGTACGTGTGGTTGTACTGACCCCCTACTTTTATGTTTTCCTCTTGTTATTTGTGTTATGCAGCAAACGTTCCGTCAACTTCGACTCAGCAGTAGATCAAGCCCGTCTTCACTCCATCGGAAATTCAGGGTGAGCTAATGCGTCTAGCTTGGACTGGGTCTCCTTCTTCAAGTCTTGATGCCTTGAACTTCCGGCATGGACTAGCTTTTAGTATTTTGTTCTTAGACAGTTTTAGTTTAGAAATTTGAGATAGATGTTCTTGTGATGATGACTTCCAAATTTTGGGGATAATAATAATAGTTTTTGATTTGTTTTTATTAATGAGTTAAGTCTTCCGCATTTCTTTTGTTGATATTGTATTAAAATGTTAAGGGTTAAATTGGTTGGTTCGCTCACATAGGAGGGTAAATGTGGGTGCCAGTCGCGTCCCCGATTTGGGTCGTGACACTTCCCTAAGCGGAATATTAATCCAATTGATTCCCATGAGAGGAGGACCTAACTACCATGTGGTATCAAGAGAATATATACTAAATCTTAGTTCTTTAACTATGTTGCCCCATAGGAAGACTAGCTAGTAGATCGACTTGGAAAGCTATGTTTGTGTTAGGTTCTACTTTGGCTGGTAGACCACCTTCCATCGGTGTAAGGGTTTACAACTATGGATTCAACACTTAGCTGATGTGGTCTATGTTTATTAAGGCAAGTGTTCTTTAAAATAAAATAAAGTAATGAAGTATAAACTTACTAACATGACTTGGGAGGTTTAACTTAACCTTGGTAGGGGTGTAGTACTTTACCTATGCCGTGCACAAGTTGTCCTTGATGGAAGCATTAAGAATTTGATATTATGTAAGCGTATGATAATGATGTCCATAATGATAATATGTTGAGGCTACAAGGTAAATGTCTATACGTGATAATGATGATCCCCTGGATATATAAAATTGGACAATATTGATTGAGTTTGACATTGATTATGTTTTCTTGTTGAGTTTACTTGGATGGGCATGGTTGTGGAGCTTTGCTTGATCATTACTCTTGTTGACTTTATAAGGAATCATGAGTAGTTGTCTTGCTTATTATGAAATTTTTAACTCTTATTCAATCTTGTGATGTTATTCCTTGATGTTTGTGTTGTAGTAAATCATAGTTTCAAGTATGTTTGTATAAGTATTAATTGTTAAAATAGTAAGCATGATTAGTTGGTTGATATTACTTACTTGACTTTGCATTAGTCCCTAAAGGGGTAACTTGGCATGTTTTGGTAGGAAGTCCTTTTTTTAGCATATTTTGCTTCTGTATGGGCATAAGATCTCATAGTTAGTATATATGGAGTTCTAAACCCATTTTTTTCCCTTTTCCCAAACATTTTAGGTTCCGATCGTTGAAGAGTTTAGAAGGTGACATTGTTGAAGGCTTGGATTCTTCCTTTCATCCAAGTGGGGTATGTCCTTAACTTTTGAGGGCAATGTCATCCTCAAGCTTACGGATTCTTGTTAAGATCTTATTGACTCTTTCATTCTTTTCTTTGTTAGTCGATTATTGTACTCTTGTATGACCTATACATGGTCTTGTTAGATTGATGTAAGGGGTATGCCATTATTATTATATTCGTTTAGATTGTATGAGATGAGATAGTCGGTAAGACTATTTCTATATTTTATGTATATATGTGCAATAAAAGTAGAAGGCTATGTAACCTTCTTATACAAAGGATCTATGCATACTCGATACAAAATATATTATGTACATAGAGGTCTATGTAAACCTCAAAGTAGTGATAATGAATGTTGTAAATTTTTCCACATTTTTCAACCTATGAATGTAGTCACATAAGACTAATAGGATAGACTTAGTCCTTAAAAAGGACGACGACGGTGGATATATCTAGGGGGTAAACCTGGATGTGACAAACTTGATATCAGAGCATGAGGTTGAAATATCTTTGACTTAAGTCTCTCTCTCTACAACGTTTATGTGGGTTTTATTCATTATTGTGAAGTGCCTCATACTTATGAGTAGGAACTTATATAATGCTTAGGAATCGCTCTCCTCCTTGAAAATCATATATCATGCGAATCTAGTATACTTATGGTGAGCTTTTGCATCTAATACTGTTGTTGTGCTCATAGGAAGAATGAACACTCGAAGGAATGCGGCTCGAAGACTTGGGGAGGAAGTTGCTAATGTAGGAACTCTTCCTCATGATTGGCATGTTCCGCCACTTGAAGAAGATGCTAATGTGGAGCAAGCCCCGGCTAACGCTCAACTTATGGCTGAGCAGAGATGACGGCTATTATTGCTCAAATGGACCAAGACATTACTACTCAAGCACAATCGGCGATGACTCAAGACCAAGATTTTATGTCCTAAGACAATAGGGAGATTGATCCTTGTCCTCATCAACAAGTATCTACTATTGCTTCCCTTGTAGGGGACTTCATTAGAATGAGCCCTCATACATTCTACGGGTCAAAGCTTTATGAAGAACTTATATAACGTGGTTTCACGGTATTATTAATACTTTTTCGTTAAGATTAGTGTGTCCATAAGACTTTTTGTGCTAATTTTTATGTAAGTTTCTCTTTATTTTCAGGAAATCTATCTAAAAGAGGAATCCCGAGGTTTTTGAGTGACAAATACAGAAAAGTACCACATACGGAGCTTGTGACCGTTCGGCGTGCCTGTGACGGTCCGTTGGTGGCATCGTAGTGCAGCTACTGAAGGAAGATGGGGAAATCTGACCAAGTGTGGGGTTACGGAGTGCGTGACGAACAATTGTATCCATAACGGCCCGTCCTGCTGGTTCGTCATGATGTTCAGAGAAGTAGTCCCAGTACCCAAATTCCAAGAGTTCAAGTATTTTGGAATGAAGACCCTCGATGGACCGTTGTACCTCTGACGATATGTCATATCTGCCGTCGAGGATAATGAAGAGAGCAGCAGAAGAAATTGAAAAAGTATAGGACGAAGGAGTCCATGACGGTCCGTCGTGACCACGACGATCTGTCACGAGTTCCGTCGACCCAGCCGCGTATCGACATATTTCCAACAAATAGAGTCCTTATGTAATTAGGTTTTTATTTATAAATAGTTCAAAAAACTTCGTTTTGGAGGTTAGACTACTGATTATTTTTTACACCTTTTGTGAGATATTTGATTATTTTGAGATTCTTGTAATTGATTGTTGGTGATTTTTGTTGATTAATCAAGAAAACTTTTGGATTTTACTCTTTCTCATTGAAGTAAGTACATGAATTCTTATACCATATATTTGAATATTGTGATTATGACTATGGGTAACTAAACTCCATAACTAGGGTTATGGGAACCATAGGCAAATAATGAGGTAAAACCTAATCAAAATAACAATTCTAGAATAGTGTCTTGCATGTTTTGATAATTCTTTCGCTTAGAAGTCTTTTTAAAGGATGGCCAAGGTTAGAACTCGCCTTAATGCTACTTGCCGGACCAAGGAGGTAGATAATAGGAAACGAATTATCAACATATATTTAGTGTATACTATCTAATAGGATAGTATTGATTGGTATGAGGTAATAACTTAGTCAAATATCAATTACGATGCTTAATATGAGGTAAAGATAAGGGTTAGTATAGCAACACACGTAGCCAGACCAAGGTGCGGAGTAAAATTTCTAGATGCCGGACAAAGAATTCAGAAATACATAACTTATCACTTTGCATGCAAGATACTAGAAAAGAATTGTAATAGATAGAATTATCAAGTTATGAACCTGTGGGGAACATGTAAACCCTAGTTACTTTGATTAATTTATTAAACTCCAACGTTTGAAGTTGTTAGTTGTCTCATTTAATTTCGCTAGTTATTTTCATTTATTTAAAAATAGAAAACCCCCCTTTTATCATTTTTGCTTTCCAAGGAAGTAATTGACTGAACAATAGTAATAATAGATTGATTTTAAGTCTAAACTATTTTCCTCGTGGGAACGATCTCAACCTCATTAGTTGGGTTATTTACTTGACACGACTGCTTTATTTCTTATTTGAGAAGTAAGTTTGAGCGTATTGAATTTTGAACACTAAGAATTCATCGATTTGGTCTACAAGATACTATATTCTATGGGGGTGTCTTTATGTGGAAAGGTCGAGTTGGCCACATACAAACTCAATGATGTGGCTCAAACTTGGTATGTGCAATGGAGCGACAATATTTCTTTGAGGAATGGTCCAGTGACTTGGGAATTCTTAAGGCAACTTTTCTAGATTGGTTCTTTCCTAGAGATATGAGGGAGGAAAAAGTGATGGAATTCATCAATCTTCGCCAAGTAGGAAAGAGTGTCCATGAGTAATCTTTGGAATTCATTAATTTGTCCAAATATGCTCATTCTTTGGTCTCCGATGCTAGAGACGAAATGATCCATGTTGTGAAGGAGGTATCGGAGGACTTACATGAGGAGTGCAAATAGGACATGCTACATGAAAACATAAACATTTTCCGTCGTATGTTGTATGCAAGAAGGGTTGAGGAGGCAAGGGCTAAACGAAAAACTAGAGATGCTAAGTTACAAAGGTGATTCGATAGAGGTTCTTCAAATAATAGTATTGAGATGGAAGACAAGCCTAGACTTATGAAGCGGGTTTCTAATAATGTCCCTTCAAGGTACCCAAAAGCTAGGGGTGATAGGGTATCTAACCCTAAATTGAGAGAAAAAAGTACTAATTAGCCAAATGAGAAGACTATATGTGCCAAGTATTGAAAGGGTCATCTTGGTGAGTGTTTGGTAGGAAAGAGTAACTGATTTAGTATTGTAAAGAGTGGTCACAACATGTGAGATTGTCAAAACTTTTAGAGTCAAGACAAGGGTAGTGGTCAAGCTCAAGCAATTGGTTCTAGTGAGGCTCGAAAAAAGAATCGGTGGTGATCAGTATGTTGAATGTTTTCTCTCTTGATGTATATGCCTTATTTTATCCCGCCGCTAATTTATAATTTTCTGCACCTATAGTAGCTTAAAAGTTTGATATTTTACGCAATAGTTTGCATGAACCTTTTATAGTGTCTACTAGGGTGTTTGAGTCGGTTATTGAAAAAAGGGTGTATAAAAATTTTCCAATAATATTTCCCAATAGAGTTTCTTTTCTGATCTAGTAGAACTCGATATGCTTGATTTTTTATATTATAGTGGGTATGTATTGGTTGCATGCCTGCTTTGCATCCATTTATTGTAGGAAAATAGTGGTGAGCTTTAACTATCCAAATTACCCGTTGATGAGTAGAATGAGGGAAATTCTATTCCTAAAGGTCGCAATATTTATTGTCTAAAGTGATGAAAAATTATCTCAAAAGGTTATATTTATCATATAGTAAGAGTCAAAGATCTAAATGCCAAAGTCCCTCCCATCGAGTCAGTACCCGTAGTGAGTGAGTTTTCGGAGGTCTTCCCTAATGACTTTCTTGGTATTCCACCCGAATTGGAAATTCTTTTTGGCATTGAGTTATCTAAAGGATACAAATCCCATGTCAATTCTTCTTTATTAGATTGCTCATGCCAAGTTGAAGGAGGTGAAGGCTCAACTCAACGATTTACTAGATAATGGTTTTATAGGACCTAGTATTTCTCCTTGGGGTGCTCAGGTTTTGTTCTTAAAAAAGAAAGATGGGTCCTTGAGAATTTGTATTGATTACCCCCAACTCAAAAAGGTTACCATTAAGAATAAGTACGCTCTCCCACGGATTAACGACTTATTTGATCAACTCCAAGGGGTGAGTTACTTTTTGTTATAAAATTATGTGAGATCAGGGTATCACAAACTTAGGGTGAGAGGTGAAGATATAGAAAAAACGGCCATTCGAACTAGGTATGGGAACTATGAGCTCTTGGTCATGTCTTTAAGTCTCACTATAGCTCCGGCGGCGTTTATTGACCTAATGAATATAGTGTTTCTAAATTACCTAGATTCATTTGTCATTGTCTTAATTGACAACATCTTGGTATATTCGATGAATGAGGGAGACCATATGGGTCATTTGAGGGCTGTATTGCGAACCCTTAAAGAACATCAATTATATGCCAAATATAGTAAGTGTGAATTTTAGTTGAGGTCGGTGAAATTTCTTGGGAACATCATCTCTAATGAGTGAGTTTAGGTAGACCCAAGGAAAATAGAAGCGGTTAAAAACTGGCCTAGAACATTGACTTCAACTGACATAAGGAGTTTCTTCGGTTAAGCGGGTTACTTTCGGAGGTTCTCGGATGGTTTCGCGTCCACTGCGTCTCTTTTGACTACTTTGCCCCAAAAGAGTAAGAAGTTTGAGTGGTCGGAGGCATGTGAGAAAAGTTTCCAATTGTTGAAAGATAGGCTTACTTCAGCTCCGGTGTTGACCTTATCGGACGGCACAAAGGGTTTTGTGGTGTATTGTGACCTTAATGGGGTATGTGCTTATGAAACATGAGAATGTGATAGCCTATTCCTACAGTAAAATATTGGTACATGAGTTAAATTATCCCACTCATGACCTTGATATAGTGGTCGTGGTGTTTGCTTGGAAAATTTCAAGGCATTACTTGTATGGGGTTCATGTTGATGTTTTTACCGATCATAAGACTCTATTACATGTGTTTATCCAAAAGGAGTTTAATCTCTGACAAAGAAGGTGGCTAAAGTTGTTGAAGTATTATGATATGAGTTTCTTTTATCAACCGAACAAGGCTAATATAGTTGTGGATGCCTTAAGCCGTGTGATTATGGGTAGTGTATCCCTTTTTTACGATGCCAAGAAGGACATAATAGGGGAAGTTCATAGGCGGCTAGGTAGGGGGTGAGGTAAGAGAGTTTTCCAGATGGGGGTACTATAATTCATCATACCTCCGAGTAATCTTTAGTGGTTGAGGTGAAGTCCAAACAACACATTGATTTAGCCTTAATGGAGTTAAAAAAATAAGTTCTCGACAAGTTTAATAAATCATTCTCCTTAGAGGAGGATGGTGTATTAAGGTACCAAGGGATATTATGTTTTACGGATGAAGATGATTTGAGGGATCGGATCCTAAAAGAAGCACATGGGTCCTAACTCAATTCATCTGTGGTTGACAAAAATGTACCATGACTTAAGGGAGTTATATTTGTGGGAAGGTCTAAAAAGGGACATAGCGGAGTTTGTCACTTACTATTCGAATTGCCAACAAGTAAAAGCCGAACAACTAAAGTCGGGTCGCATACTAGAGGATATAAAAATTCCTACTTGGAAGTGGGAAGACATCAATATGGACTTTGTAGTATGTTTACCTTAGACTCCAAAGTCATATGATTCCATATGGATTGTTGTGTATTGATTGACTTAGTCCGCTTACTTTATTTCCGTCAAGTATTCATATTCTGTGGAGGATTATGCAAGAATATTCCTAGATGAGATTGTGTGCCGCCATGGAATTGCATTATCCATCGTATTAGGTCGGCGCGCACAATTCATATCGAGATTTTGGAGGTCGTTCCAAAAAGGATTAGGTACTACGGTGAAGTTGAGCACCACTTTTTATCCCCAAAAAGATTGTCAAGCGGAGCATATGATACAAACCCCTGAAGATATGCTTAGGGTGTGCATCATTGATTTTAAAGGTAATTGGGATAAACATTTACCTTTGGTGGAGTTTTCCTACAACAATAGTATTCATTCATCCATTTCCATGGCTCCATATGAACTTTTTTATGGTAGGAGGTTTAGGTATCGTACTGGATGGTTTGATGTGGATCAGCCATAGCTTCTTTGTCCCGAATTGATTTATAAGACTTCGGAAAAGGTTCATATAATAAGGAACAGGTTAGAAACGGCCTATTGTTTGTAAAAGTCTTATACCGATCATTTGAAAAGTTATTTTGAGTTTGAAGAAGTTGATAAGGTGTATTTGACAATTTCACCAATGAAAGGGCTGCATAGATTTGGCATTAAAGGGAAGTTTAGTCCTCTTTATGTGGGTCCCTACGCAATATTGCAAGAGTTGGTAAGGTTGCTTGAGAATTGAAACTTCCTAGTTAATTGGTTTCGGTTACTCCTATTTTCCATGTTTCCATGCTTTAAAAGTGTATTGTTGATCCCGAGTCTATTCTTCCTATTGAGGTTCTTGGTATCAAGGATAATCTCTTTTATGAGAAAGTTTTGGTTCAAATTATTGATAGGCAAGTCATGAAACTAAGGAACAAAGAGGTGTTTTCCGTAAAAGTGTTATGTAAGAACCACCTAGTTGAGACTACTACATGGGAGGCCGAGGCCAAAATGAAGTCCCCTTAACCTCATATTCTTCATAAGTAAGGTTAGTAGTTCTTACTAATAATGATAATAATGACTAAAATTGAAGTTGTTTCGATTTTTAATGAAGTATTGCAAAATGTGCAGTTTTTATTCTTGCTTTATAGTGATTACATAGAATTAAGAATTTGAACTTGAATTTTTGCCCTATGGCTTGTTTTGAGTTATGTCGTGCATTTTGATATGGTGAGTCTTTGTGAAACGTTATATAGAATGTAGTTGGACAGAAATTTGACATAATAGGCTCATGTAAAGTATGTTGAGGTCATGTTGTATTTGTGACAAGGGTATTCCTCATAATGAACTATTGGGCCTAATGTGTGGTAATTGAAGTTTACAATTGCCAGGTTTAAATAATGTAACTCATATTGCCTTTAATTGTTGTTGGTTAGGCTATTATTCTTGACTCTATTAATTCCTAATGAACTTTTGTGTCATTCGAGGATGAATGTTCCTGGGGGTGGGGTGGAAAATGTAACAATTCAAAAATCCAAGACTAGTCTTAAAGCCTTACATAGGTTCCATGAGCTATAAGAAAAATTTAAGACCTATTGTAATGAATATATGTCATTTAGGATGTTTAGCTATTGAAATGTCCAAGAACGCCCATGACGTCCGGAAACTAATTCAAGGAGGTACTAGCGTCCCTAAGTCTATTTGTCAAACTTTAAGGAGTAAGAAACCCAAGAAATTTTAGCAGAGCCTTGGACAATTTGGTCTTCTTCTTAAACCTTCAAAGCTTCTTCAATGGAAGATGAATACAGAGAGGAATTACAGAGAGGTGAGAGATTTTTGAGTTTGATTTGGTGTTTTTGTATTTTTTGGTAATAGTGGTGAAAGACTTATTTATAATAAATATATAACCCTCTCCATAAGTACCCAAATACCCCTCACTTAAATTGACCTTTTAATGAAGTCAAACTCAAATTCAAATTTCAGATTTTTCGTTAAGATAAAACTCTATGTCGAGGAGTTGTTCCTGCATGATTTTTGAAAATAATATTTGAAATAGTAGAGTCCATAATATGCCCCCGTCGCAGACCAAACTTTTGGCTTTAGGTGTGCCAAGTCCGCGAAGCGGTATGGCTCCCTGCAAGAGCAAAAACTTGCTTGGTCCAAAGTAGGGTTCTTTACACGTCGAGGTACTGCAAAAAAAAAACCGCTACCTTGTTACGACTTCACCCCAGTCGAAGAACCCACCGTGGTATGCGAACCCTAGGGCGGTAATTAGGGGGTCAAACCTTAACGTGTTTGTCACAGTAGGAGTCTAGACCCCAGATGAGACCGGTGTCCTTTACCTCTCTAAGGTTGAAGACAAGCCTACTTACATCATTCTTAGTTCGTCTAGGTTAATTTTAGCGGAAAATTTGAATATTTTTGTTTCTTAACATACATACTAATAATTATATAATATTCATAATATTTCAACATCAACCATCTAACATTAAGACCATCAAATGAAAGAAATAGTTTAATATAGCATTAAATGTATACTTTCCAAAAATGCACCAATACAATGTCTGAAAAAAATAGGAAAGAAATGCTAGTGTAACATACTCCACTAGCTCAATCCTATAACTAAGATAGAATATGATGGGAAAACATTCACGAGAGCATGAGAGCCTACATAGTCTGGACGAATGCTCCATGTTCGAATAGTTTCAGCCTCAAGCTGTAGCTCTAGTGTCCACTTGTGACTACACCTAAAATTGTAAAAATGCATAGGCTTAGTACACACTTATACTAAGTATGCGTATATGCAAGTAAACACCAAGGACATGCTTGAGTAAGAATAGCTCTTTCCTAACAACATGATTGTAGAAGGTCAAGTCAGTGGACTTGCCTAATTGATATTAGGAAAGTGAGTGAGCATTCCAAATTTGCATAAGGAATGTTTATGATCTTTTCAAATTTGGATTAGGAAAGTTATACAATGAGAGTAACATGAATCATCATACTTTACATTTAGCACACATCACACAACAGCATACACAAAGCGCATATCCTAATTCATATAACATATAACATTGTTCAGATAATTCATTTGTATTCCATGAGACCTTGGAATGATGGACTTGACACTAAGACTTACAAAAAATGAGTGCTCAACATATGAGACCTCAACTAGGGAGTCTGATTTAGCAAACACAATGTTTATTTCATTCATTCATACATACTTAATTTCATTTCATTCATATGGCAGTGTAAACACAAGCTATACCTAGGATGTAGTTTAAGACTTTCGTCAAGTTAGTTGTGCAATGACCAATAATGACCTAACTTCATTACTTAAATCTAACTCACCTCTTTATTATCCTATCCTAAGACCTTTGGTATCATTCGTTTCATTATGTGTATTATTTAAGGCTAGCCTAATTCATTTATTGGGAATTTAACTTAATTCGACATAGATCATGAAATCTTGTGTCATTAAACCCCACACCAAAAAGTGGTGGAATCACCGACCAAAGTGACCAAATATATTGTAGCCTACATAGGAATTGAACCCCGCCCGATCACTATATTGGCAGTATAGGTTCGAATACTATGAGATATATGGAGACCCATACCCGGCATGAAGGACAGTCTCATCTAATGAGTGATAGGTGAACTTCTGCCCTTCCCGATAGAAGGCATTACTGGTCACATCTAGTCTATCAGTGCTCAGTATAAATTTTCATTTCATTAAACTCATACGTCATGAAAGTTGGCTTCTAGTATGAGGAAATCATAGAACAAAAGATAATTTCTCATCTCTTCATTAGTATTAAGTTTGTTAATCTTAATACTTTCATTAACTTTTCACATCATAGGTGAGTAAGTTTTGGTAATATTTACCTAGGCTTATTTGAGATTGATCCTATTTTTTACACTAGCCTCATATCACTTTGTCACCACGTTATTAACATTTGCATATTTACTCTTCATATAACTCACCCCTTTTTACGTGAATGTTCATTTAATCATATGCCAATGCACTTGGCCATTTAGTGTCTTTCACACTCTTACTTAACCCTTCTAGGGTTTCTTCATTTCATTTTTCATTTCATAATTTCACTGTTCAGTTCATCATATGCCAATGCACTTGGCCATTTAGTGTATCTTACCCTCGTACGTAATCCTTCTAGGATTTCATCATTTCATTATATACATCTTAGGTTTACATATTTTTAATCATATGGTAGACTTATGGGTCTACACATACATTCCCTGAGGCTTCATTCATAGTTTGTTATGTGACTCATAACTTCAAAAGATTATGTAGTACAAGACTTATGTATCTTATACGTATCCCAATATTTTGATTTCGATCTAAGTACGTTACATTGTTCTTGAATATTTAATTCATGCATTAGTTATGTATCAATACGGAAATCTTGGGCAAGGGAACCCAAGTTCGAATCCCTTGAACAACACTTACATTTTTACTTGATTTTATTTTTAGTCCTCATAGCATTGGGACCCTAGATCGAACCCCAACATCAACATATCATTTTTATTCTTTTTTTCTAGAACTTCTCTCCTCTTGCCAAGGGGTTTTGGGTTTGAACCCCCACAACTGTCTTTTTATTTTCCTATCTATTTTCCTTGTCCATTTCGGATTACCAAGGATGTTGTTGGATCCAACCCCCCCCCCCAACCTCTCTTTATTTTTTTTTATTTTGCTTTGTACTTAGAAGTTGTGGTTTGAACCCCCACAACCTCTTTATTGTTTTCATTTAATAGTTAACTACATAAGCGTTTGTAGTGAGGTTGTGGGATCGAGCCCCCACAACCTCACTTTATTTTCTTTTTAATTTCTCTCTTTGTCTCCTCCTTCATCCAAGAGATGGTGGGTTCGAATCCCACTCCTCCCATTATTATTATAAATTTGAAATTCCCCTCATATTCTCTTGTTTGGCCGAGAGGTTGTGGGTTCGAATCTCACACCTTTCAATTATTTTTATTTTTTTAACATTTCATGTAGAGAGGTCATGGGTTCAATACCCACTGACATCACATGTTTTAAATATATTTTTAAATCTCTCAACCTCAAGAATTCAGGCAGAAAATATCATCAACAAGTCCTGGAAATTTTATTATATTTCTACCGTTTATTTAACAACATTCGTGCGTTCGTTTTGAGGTACTTTCGCAATTCGTTGAACTCATTCTTAGGTGTAGATTCATTGTTGTTTTAGCTTAGATTTTTCCACTTAAGATCATTCAACTTACGTTTCATTTAACATAACAATCTACACACCTTATGCACAATAATTCCAATCATCAAACAAGCCATATTTAGACTTCAAATGGAGAACAACAACAAACATTTTACACATTGCACCACATCATTTTTGGTTGACATCATTGAACATGCTTACAATTTCAAAACATAAAATCACAAGGAACATCATTTTTCACACTTTGCTACCAGCAACCATACCAAAAACATGATTTCTAAACTAATTTAGATTGAAATAAGAAGTAGACTAGGGACAAGGAGTTCAACAATAAAGCGAACAACCCTACTTTGATACGTTGAATTTTGTAGAAAGAAATTTCTCTGGGAAAAAGGATTCATCAATACCTTGTTGTAGCTTTCCACACCTTCCAAGTGCTTCCCAGAACCTTCCCTAAACCATCAACACAAACACGTAGAGAAGATGATGCAAAGTTTTTGATTCTTAAGTTTGCTTGCTTGCTTGTATTTTTTTTTGTTAGTTCATTGAATGTAGAGAACTTTTTATTGTTCTCTAATGTTTTTTTCTGTTTTTTTCATCCAAGAACAACAATTTGGACGAGAGAGAGAGAGAGAGATTTAGGGTTAAGAGAGAGAGTTTTTTAGAGCTAGTGCCTCTAAAAACTTGGATAGTTGGCAAGACCTAGTCAATTTTAAAAAACAATTAATTAATAAATAATAATTAATAATAAAGTCTATTTTTCCTTTTTTAAATCAGCCATTATTTATTTATTTATTAAATTAATTCACAAATTAAAAAAATCAAATTAAATCATTGCTCCCATTAAGGTTCGAACTCGGGTGGAGCAAGACTTCATTTCAAGATCTTAATTTCGGTCCTCTCTCGTCAAGTTATTCCTCCACATTATTAATTAAATAATTAATTACATATTTAGGGTAATTATGATACTACCCTTAGCCAGGAAAACGACCATTTTACCCGTAGACCCTTCAAACCTAAGATTTCTTCTTTTTATGTGTGTTAAAGACTCCTTTGATTCAATCTTCCTATTAGAGAACATGGTAAGTTCAACATTTTCATAGAACTCTTTTAAGGGGAAAATAACACATCCGGGTTTACCCCCTAGAAGTAACCG
Organism: Solanum peruvianum; assembly: GCA_027705065.1. NCBI lineage: Eukaryota > Viridiplantae > Streptophyta > Magnoliopsida > Solanales > Solanaceae > Solanum > Solanum peruvianum. The sequence goes on from JAKWJD010001766.1 coordinate 28,496,278, forward strand.
GCGTCGTTGTCCTCTTTGAGGACTAAGACTAGCCACATAATCTCAAGTCATTACATTCATAGGTTTAAATTTGTGGAAAGTTTTTTTATCTTTTAATTACATTTCCTTGGAGGTTTACATACACCTCTACATACACACAATATCTATACGTATCGAGTATACATAGCCCCTTTGTATAGGATGGTTACACAGTCTTCTACTTTTATTGCACATACATATGTATAAGATAGAAGATAGTCTCAAAAAATTTTATCATCTCATACCATCTAAACGATCATTAAAATTTGGTCATAGACCTACATCAATGTAAAGAATACACATTTAGGCTTATACAAGTCGTATACAATGAGAGTGGAATGTACATAAAAGTCTTAGAAACTAAAGGAAATTCATAGGCAAGATAATGACATTGTACTTAGGAAATGAAGACCTACCCGCTTGGATGGTAGAGAATATCCAAGTCTTCTACATGTCGTCTTGAATGAGCCTTCAACGACCAGAACCTAAAATTCTTGGGAAAAAGGAAGAAAATGTTGTTAGTACTCCACATCTACTAAATGTGAGCCCATATGCACATATAATAGCAAAACATGCTAAAAAGGGACATTTAGTCAAAAAATGTCATTTTACAATTTTAAACCTCTCATGCATAATGAAGCAAGCCATACCAAGCAACAAAATGTACTTACTAACTCAAACACATAATATGCACATCAACATACTTGAACCCATAATCTACTACAACCCTATCAACAAGGAATAACATCACAAGAGTGCATAAGAGTTAATCATATCATAATAAGCAAGACAACTACTAATGAATCCTCATCAAATAAACAAGTGCAATGAACAAGCAAAGCCCCATAACCTTGCTCAACCAAATAAACTTAAAAAGAAAAAATAACCAATGTCCAACTTCAACAATCTAATTCAATTACATGTTCATATGGATAAGTTATTATCTTATAATATCATTTATATTGTAGCATAAAAATTTTATAATAATATACAGTATTGTCATACACATTCATAATGTAAACTACCTAAAGCTTCTATCAAGGTCAACTAGTTCAAGTCATAAATAGAATCCCATACCCCTACCTTGGGTAAGTCAAACCTCTCAAGTCTCCATAGTTAGTATATACTTCATTGCTTTGTTTTTAGAGTTGGGAACACTTGACTTAACCGACATAGACCACAAGAGCTACGTGTAGAATCCAGTGTTGGAAAACCTTACACCGATGGAAGGTGGTCTACCGGCCCAAAAGAAATCTAACATAAATGTAGGTTCCTGGGTGGATCTACAAGCTAGTCATCCTATGGGAGAAACATAGTTGAACAACTAGGAGAAAGTGTATTTCCTCTTGATACCAATTGGTAGTTCGGGCATCCTGTCATGGGAATCCATTGGATGAGTATTCCTATTTGGGAAGTCAAAATCTCAAATAGAACTATAGGGCGAATCTTCCTCTTTGGGAAGTCATCACCTCCCATTTTAAAGTTCACTCGATGCTAAGGTAAGTCCCTTTATTGAAATGTACTTAAGACATTAATTATTAATTATAGCTTAGTTTGGGTCATATAGTCTACCCCTTGTATAGTAATCATCATCAATATTTTAATAAGAGTTGCATGAGTATAGTCCTTTCATCACAATTCATATAAGTGGGGTTAACACATTAGCATTTCACGGCATATCAAGGAACATTGATAGTCATCACCATCCTTATATCAAATATACCTTAATCAACCTCACAACATAGTCAAGAGATCTCAATTAAACATCATACCCATCCTATCATCCTAATATAAGGTATACTCCAGTATTACATCATGACCTAACAACAATTATTCACAATTCGAAGTAAAAATAGAGATTCCAAGGCTTACCATGTCTCCTTCATGGTTCATTATTTAGGCCTTACCATAACACCTCAATTAAAGAAAATTTAGATGTGCAAAATCACAATTCAACAATAAACATGATAACAATACAGGAAGAGTCACTACACCATAATTCAATACCAAATTAATGATTAAAAGAAGATTACTTAGGTCTGTTCCCTTAACCTAGATAACTTCTCAAGATTAGCGTGAAATAAAAAAATTATTCTAATTTGTTAATGATTTCTGTAAAAACATCATTACTAGTGATTTAACACATAATCCAGACAATGGAATTAATCACAACCAAATTTACATCAAGATCAACCTAGGGTTAAGGGTTAAGGATCATATTCTTCAAATTGAACCAAACTATCGCAATTTATCATAATCAAGTTAAAATGCATGTTAATATATCCATTATACCCTAAATAAGACATAAACAACTCAATTAACAACATCACTTCGTAATTGGATGATACCCACATGAAAACTCAACTTTTGAAATCCATTTTGAAGGAACCCTTTGAGGAAAGAGTCTCAAAGGTCAATTAGATATTGTACCTGAATGTTCGATGAAGATTTAGAGGTGAAATTGTCCCTTCAAAATCCCCCAAACCCCTTTCCTTACTATTCTTAAATGGTGGTTTCCAAAAAGAGGGAGAAAGAAGAGAGAAGGAAGAAAATTTATTTTTGTGAGTTGTGTTTAGGTAAATGAGGGTTGGAGTCTTTATAGGGGAAGTAAATTAACATAGTTATACTCACTTAAACCCCTAATTAACCTCCTACCCCCTTAAATAATTAAATTAACCAACATTAAAAACATGCAGGAAACTTAATCCTCACAGACAAAACCCCCCTAAGAGGCCGTCGGTGAGTCGACGAATGCCTCCCCCTAAGTCCTGCACAATCGTCGATCTGCTCAATACTTGTGCATACGAGGGATTCATCAATATGTATATTTCACTTACCTAAACAAAAACTCACACTTCTTATATTTTGAAAACAATTGATGTTCTTTAAGGGTTTACAATAGCACCCTCAAATGATCCATGTGATCACCCTCTTTCTTCGAATATACAAAGATATAATCAACAAAGACAATGACAAATGAGTTTAGGTTATTTCAAAACACTCTATTCATTAGGTCCATAAACGCCGCCGAAGAATTTGTGAGACTCAAAGATATTACCAAGAACTCATAATGACCATATCTTTTCTAGAATATCATCTTTGGTATATCCTCTCCTATCACCTTAAGTTGGTGCTGCCCCAATCTTAAGTAAATTTTTCAAAAGTAACTCGCCCTTGGAGTTGATCAAAGAAATCATCAATCTGAGGATGAGTATACCTGTTCTTGATTGCGAGTTTATTGGTTGGTGGTAATCAATACACCTTACGAAGGACCCATCCTTCTTCGTTACAAACAAAACAGGAGCACCCAATGGAGAAAGATTAGGCCTTAAAAAACCCTTATCTAGTAAATATTTTAGTTGGGCCTTCAACTCTTTCAATTCGGCTAAGGTCATCCGATAAGGAGGAATTTAGATGGAATTTGTATCCACAAGAAAATCGATACAAAAATTAATTTGTTGTTCGTGAGTACTACCTTGATGGTCATTAGGAAAAACCTACAGAAATCCACTCACTTCAGGGACCGACTAAATGGGTGGAATTTTAGAGTATAGTTCTTTGACTCTTACAATATTGTATAGAAAACATTTAGAGATCATTTTTCATGCATTTAAACAAGAGATTATACGACCTTTAAGAATAGAGTTTCCCTCCTTCCACTATACAATGGGTACCTTTTGAAAGTTAAACTTCACCACCCTTGTCCTATAATTAATAGAATCAAAGCAAGAATGCAACCAATTCATACCCTAGATAACATCAAAATAAAACATATTGAGTTTTACTAGTTAAACATAAGAAACTCTATTGATCAATATTATTGCAGAATTTCCATAATACATTTTTTGCAAAGACCAACTCACCCATTGGAGTTGACACTAAAAAAGTTTAATGCAATTTATCGGGTAAAATATCAAACTTTTTAGCTACAAGAGGGGTAATAAATTACAAGGTATCAACCGGATCAAGTAAAACATATCCATATATGGTAAAGGCTTTCAAACATACCGGTCACAATGTTGGGAGAAGTCTCTTCGTCATCCCTAGAGCAGAGAGAATAGAAGTGGTTCTCCTTGGGAGCATCACTAGAACAACTTGCTTGACCTTGACCAAACCTCTCTTGACCGGTTATGTTTGGACAATCTCTCATATTGTTACCACTCTTGCCACAACTAAAGCAATTTTCCTTTCCTACCAAGCACTCACCAAGTTAACCCTTTAAACCTTAGGCACACGTAGGCTTCTCATTTGGTGAGTTTCAAATCCTTCCCTTTTTAGATCTAAATTTATTTACCTTTTAATAACGATTTTTAGGGATCTTGGATGGAACCTGATTAGAAACCCGCTTCTTAAATCTTGCTTGTCTTGTATTTCAAGCCTATTCTTTGAAGAATTTCCATCAAATCATATTTCTCTCTAAGTATCTCTACTTTTTCTCTTTGCCCTTGCTTCCTCAACAATTCTTGCATGCACCATATGATGGGAAATTTTTATGTTGTCATGTAATATGGCCAAATGGTACTCCTCTTGTAAGGCCGCCGACACTACCATCACAAAGCGGTTCATTTGGTCTCTAGGATCGGAAACCAAAAAAGGAGCATATTTTGACAATTTAATGAATTTCAAGGAGTATTTATGAACACTCCTTCCTACTTAGCGAAGGTTGATAACTCCACCACTGTTTCCTGCCTAATCTCCCTAGGAAAGAACCAACCTTGAAATCCCATCTTAAAGATCTCCCAAGTCAACAGACAACCCCTCAATTGCCTATTATTCCTCCATTGAACATACAATGCTTGTGCCACGTCCTTGAGCAGATAGGTGGGCGACTTGGCCTTCTCCCTTGTGGAAAACTGTATAGCTAAAAGTATTCTAATGACTTAATTGATAAATTCTTGGTGGTCTTTTTAAACCTTATACCCATAGAAATTACGAGGATTCATCCCAGTGGTCTCTTAGATGGGAAGTCATAGTCGTGACTTATTGAAGAGGATTGGGTACAAGCTCCCGGTTTGCTTGGGCGGTCAAAGCTTGGGCTGGGACAGAGGCGGCTTAATCCAATCGAATGAGGGCATCCCTTATATCTTCATTTGTCATGGAAAAAGGAATTACCGATGCTTGGTCAACATTAGAATCTTCTTTAAGTGGAGAACTTGCTCCCTACGGGGAGGAGCTTCCGCATTGGCAATTTCCATTTCGACCCTTCGAGCCACATTTCTTTTAAAATTCATTCTTCCAATAAGCACAAAAATAATATTATATGCAAAATAACACCATTTTTATACTCTAACAGCACGATTAGGATTTCCAAGAAAGAGAGTGATTCCTAGGCCTCACATAGGTTCTTTTCAAAAGTTTGGCGCACTTCACAATTATGAGTACAAACCTGCATAGACATGGTAGAGAGAGAGACATAACTCAACGATTTTCAACCTCATGCTTTGATAACATGTTTGTCACATTTGGGTTTACCCTCTAGACGTAACCGGGGTCATCGTTTTCTTTGAGGACTAAGACTAGCCCCTTAGTCTCATGTCATTACATTCATAGGTTGATATTTGCGGAAAAGTTTAAAACTTTTTGTTATATCTACTTGGAGGTTTACATACACCTCTACATACACGTAATACATATACGTATCCAATATCCAGAGACATAAAATTCTTAGTCTTCTACTTTAATTGACAATACATATGTATCAGATAGAAGATAGTCTCAAAGATTGTCTCATCTAATACCATATAAACTATCAACACAATTTAGGTATTGACCTACATCAATGTAAAGAAGCCAGTTATAGGCTTACTCAAGTTGTAGACAATGAAAGTGTAATGAACATAAAAGACTTTGAATACACAGGAATTTCATTGGCAAGATATCGACATTGCTCTCAGAAAGTGAAGACCAAACCACTAGGATGGTAGAGAATATCGAAGTCTTCTTCAAGTCGTCATGAATGAGACTTCAACGACGGGAACCTAAAATGTTTGGAAAAAAGGAAGAAAATGGGGTTAGTAGATCACATGTAGTATGAGACCATATGCACATATAATAGCAAAACATTCTAAAAAGGGACATTTAGTCAAAACATGCCATTTTACCCTTTTTAAAAGTCTCATGCATAATCAAGAAAGCCATACCAAACAACAACATATCTTACTAACTCAAACAAGAAATATGCACATCAACACACTTGAAACCATATCTACTACAACCCTATCACCAAGGAATAACATCACAAGTATGAATAAGAGTTAATCATATCATAATAAGGAAGTCAACTACTCATGAATCCTCATCAAATTAACAAGTTCAATGACCAAGCAAATTTCCATTACCTTGCTTAACAAACTAGACATAAGAAGAAAACATAAATAATGTCCATTTTTAAAAATATAATCCAATTACATGTTTATATGGATAAGTCATCACCATATAAAATCATATGTATTGTAGCATCAACATCCTATCATCATATACATCATTGTGATATACATACACAATATAAACTTCCTAAAGCTTTTCAACTCCCCCTCTAGTGATACTTGCTCCACTGCATCACGTTAAGGCCACAAGGAAATCATACATACACCCTACATAAGCCAACACATACCATCATAGGAGTATATTATATCATAAACACATTTAGGTAAAGATTCTATTGGCTTTATAATGAGATATATCAACTTTAAAATCTATTAACTTCACTTAACATAAAGATTTATAAAACCTTACTCACAATCCAAATCTAAGTCCACTAGTGCAATGTACATGTTAAGCCCCATAACCTCAAATATACTTAGTAAACCTATCATGACACCAGAAGCCTTATAATTCAATTCATACATCAACATAGTAAGTGAAGACAATTTCATACATGTCAAGAAATATATTCATGATATAGTGATTAAGACTAAAATAGTTCATATAAGAACAAAATCGCACCATATAGAGTCATACCATGCACATCTTCATAACAAGTATACAAATATTACCATGGAATAGGATAAGATCTAACCATAATCATACACCTTAGAACACCTTCCGAGAAATACCTAAGCATATACTTGTGCAATCTAGATGTGTTCATTACTTCCACCTATCCTAAGTAACCTCCCTTAGGTCATCCTAGTTAAGGTCATAGTCATTTACTTATATTGTCCATTTTAATTTAGGGAAACTATAGCCTTAACCGACAAAAACACCATGTTTGATACATATAACATGGTTTTGTGGTGCCTTATACCAATGGAAGGTGTTATTACCTAGCCAAGGTAGAACATTGACATATACTAGCATACTAAGTGAATTCATTTGATAGATCTTTTGTGGAAAGCATATTTATGTGTCTAGGAGATATATATGACCCTCTACATGCTTATTTCCACTAGAGCCTCATCTCACGAGAATCCATGGGTGAAACTTTCTCAAGTAAAGTCAACACCTAATGTGGAACCCTATGTGAATTTTCCTCCAAGGGAAGTCAACTCCTCTCATTGTCATGTTCACTCGCTGCGAAGCTGAGTTCCCTTTATTAAAAAGACTTTATTACATTACTTCATCAAAGATAGGTTTAGGATGTTGACTACTTATATGTTTATAGAATATTCAAGCACCCATCTAATTTTACAGTACTCTTGAGCAAACCTTTCAACGCCCCTCTATTGACTTGATCTTCATACATGTGTGTATATACACGTGAGTAACCCTTTCACATAACATCTTTAGACCACACATGTTCATAAAAAAAAAACATCATTACGCCTTTGAAAACTTTTTGAGAAAGAACACTTGTCTTGATTGAAGAAGAAGAAGTTTGATCATGAAATCTCTTTGAAAACGTTAAGATTAACTCTCCAGATTGAACACTAACTAGAGATGAAGGATCACCATATCTTTATTCAGAATTAAACCTCTAAAGCATGATTAAGAATCCATGGAAATCTAACATCCAAGTTTTTCTTGAGCTTCACCTTCAATGGAAATTACTAGAGAGAATTTGTTTTGGAGGGAAAGTCTAATTTGTAAAGAATGGATTGTGAATGGGTTGATCATATTTTTTTATCACTTAAAAGCCAAAAATAATAAAATAAACCAAGTAGGATAATATTAGGACGTGGGGTGAATTTCAGCCCTTAAATAAAACAGTGACAGACGTCCATTTGCAGGATACCATAGACAGACAACATCACTAGAAAACGAGGCATCCTGCTGCTCCGTCGATGCTGACTACAACTCCTTCTTTAAGATAGACGGATCACCAATAGAACTTTGGAAATACTACTCTCATAGAAGGGGCATCAATTGGGAAATAGGGCGTCAACTTGGCTCTTCGTTTGACACTACCAAGGCTGTGTCTCAATAGCTTTTGGTCCTTCTTGAGGGTCTCTTGCAGGACCCTTTGGAAATCGTGCCCGGACGTTTTGAAACATAAATATACATATTGAAATTTTAAAGACCTTAAATGAAAGTTTCAATTGAAATCAACACGTAAGACACATCCAAAAATGCAAGGCACCCTCAAGACACACATGAACCTCTCAAGGGCTAAATGTCGAACGTCTTAGATATTCTTGGACGTTTGACCTTCAAACTTCATGAACCTCCATTCAATTATTATAAATATAATTATTATTAATTTTACAATTTAATAGGACTATTACATACCTATAAGCACATAGAAACACATAAGGCCCCTTTTGTGACTAGTCGTCAAACATCTTGGTCGTTCCTTTGCATTTGACATCCAATTAACCTCAAACTTTAGACGCTGCCACAATACCAAATTATAAAAATTTTTATGTCCTTAGACACTTATAACGAAAATATTAGGCTCTAGACACTCTAACTTATTTTTGGGGTCTTACAATCCAAATTTGGGTCATTTGCTTGGTGTTCGACATTTTCCCTTCCTTGAGCCTTAATCATTGGGCAGTCTCTCTTTATGTGACAACGCTTGACATATCATCTAAATTAAATGTTCCAACTAGTAATTTACAAGCATTTTTTGTAAAACATTTTTAACAAAAAGGCTTCTCAATAGAAGAAAAGCCATATTTCACCTCTTGTGGCTTAGGAGTAGGCACCTTATCTTTGTTGACCCTTGGAGAATTAAGAGGACCTTTATTGGAAAATATCTTCTTGAAACTTGGTTTATCATTGGAAAATATCTTCTTGACACTTGGTTTATAAGGAGTCTAAAATTTAGTCATACAAGAATTCCATCTTTGGTTCTCACCTTTTTCAACTCCCTATCTACTTTCTTAAGCTTTTGTTCAAAAATATGGTCGGCCTGAACCATGAGAAAACCAAGATTTCCATGCGAGGAATCAACATCGCCTTCCTATATTGATTAACCACAAATTCAGATGTACCCATAAAATATTTGTTCATCCTAGCCCTAAAATTTTAAACGAAAGTAGGAACATGTTTTGATTATTGAGTGAACTTGAGTTATAACCCTTCACGCTGATACCCCTTGATGATGGTTGACGAATTCTTGCATTTTCCTCTCTCTTAATTCCATAGGAAAGGACCTATTCGGGAAACATCTTGAAATATCCCTAAGTAATCCGTCCTTCTCTAATCGGTCTCTCATCCTTCCATTTCTCATACCAATCTTGAGACACCTCTTTGAGTTGGTCGACGGCTAGTTCTGCCTTTTATTGAGAAGACACCACCATAGAATCTAGTACCTTAAACACTTTATCAATAAACCAAAAGGGTGAGTCCTCCTCCACCTTAGAACCATAGAAATTAACGGGATTCATCCTTGTGAAATCCCATATCCTTGAAGCGGGGGTGTTAGCATTGGGGTTCACTTGTACACTTGTATCCCTAGATACTTGGGTAGAAAACAATAGAGTCAAGCTATGAATATTTATCCTTATTTTCATACATAGCCCCTTCTTCGATAGGAACTTGACGGTTTTGAGGAGCTTGAGGGGGAGCCGCCTTATTCAAATTCTCTTCTCAGCCTTTCAGTGTTGTTTCTCATTGTATTCATTTCCTCTAAGCACAATAAAAGGATTAGCATAGAGGACTAGATATAGTTAAGACTCTTAGGAACGACTAAGGAATAACAAGAGAGTGAAAGTTCCTATGCATCACATAGTCTTCCATTCAAAAGTGCGACACGCTTTAAAATTATGAATAAGACCCTATGTAGACGTAATTTAGTGAGAGATCAATCTTAAAAATACTCAACCTCATACTTTGAAACCATGTTTTTAATGACCCAAAGTACACCCAGTCGTTACTAGAGTCGTTGTCCTCGAAGATAACTATGACAATCTCTTAGCATACATCATAGCAAATCATATGTTTAAAATACGAAAAAAATTTAAACAGTACGTAGTGAAGTGTACTTAGACTTCTCGCATATTATATATAGAGTTTACATAGACTCCTTGCATAAAGTTTACATAGACTTCTCCTTTAGCATGAGAAATCATATAGGACTCTAAACTCTCATCTCACATATAAATCAACTACAAGAGTACAAATGTTTGACATAAACAATACATAAATACGCCACTATAGGCTTACAATAATTTTCTCAATGATAAGAGAGAGAAAGATTGAATGTTTCTAAACAAAATCAACATCATAGATTGGAACATGGAAGCATCCCTATACATGAGGACTCACCAATGACTTGGGAAAAGATCAAAATATTCCTTGCGATCGACCATGAACTTCTTAACGACTTGAGCAAAAAATGTTTGGGGAAAAGGGGAGAAATATGGGTTAGTACACGAACTAAGTATGACTTCCATTCACAAAAATCATCAATGTACGAGAAAAGACACAACTCAATCAAAATGATGCTTACTACTAATTAAATCAACATACACATATATCGAGCATCATTAGTCAATCCAAAATATAAAAAATTCAAGCAACACTTGTGCAATCTGATGAATAGAATCATATAACCCCATCAAAGGTTAAGTATAACATTAAGAAACCCACTACATACTTAGAACATATTCTCATAATTCTTCATGACTCGCTTAATACGTCAATATTACTCAAATATTATCTACATAATCATAATCATGAAATCAATCATGCAAGCCCTAAGCATATCCTCAAGGGTTTGAATAGTGTATGATACTTGACCATTCGTTTGGTATGAAAAGCGGTACTCAACTTCTCAATACTACCCAAACCTTTTATGACTGAACTCCAAAACATAGATGAATCGTGCACAGCGATCAGATATGATGTATAAAGGAATACACACAATCCTGTCAATGAAAATCTTAACATAATCTTCCGCCAAATAAGTTGTCTTGATGGGAATAAAGTGATCGGACTTAGTTTACCTATCCATAACCACCCATATGATATCATATGAATTTTTAGTCCAACGTAAACCCACTACAAAGTCCATATTGATGTCTTTCCACTTCCAAGTAGGTATTTAGATCTCTTGTAGTAATCCACCAAACATTTGATGTTCAGCTTTTACTTCTTGCCAATTTGGAAACTTAACAACAAACTCCACTATGTCCTTCTTCATTCCTTCCAACCAATATCTCTCTCTAAGGTCATGATACATTTTTGTCAAACCTGGATGAATTGATTAGCGGGATCCATGGGCTTCTTCTAGGATCTGGTCCCTCAACCGATCTACATTGGAAACAGACAATCTACCTTGGTACCTTAGCACACCATCCCCTCCCTAAGGAGAATGACTCATTAAGCTTTCCAAAAACCGATTATTTCAACTCCATTAATTGTTCATCATGGTATTGTTTGGAAATTACTTCCATTACTAAAGATGAATCGGAGTTATGATAGAAAATTACTCCACCATTTGAAGAATCTTCTAATCTCACCCAAAATGCAGCCACCTATGTACATCCCTTACTAGGAATTTCATGTCTTCATCAATGTGGGATACACTACCCATAGTCATATGACTTAGGTTATCAATAACCACCTTAGGCTTTTCGGGGTGATAGAGGACACTCATGTCATAATATTTCAGTAATTCTAACCACCTTATATTGGGTAAACACATATTGGAGATTCTAATTTTTTTGTAAAGACATCAACATGTACACCGTACAAGTAATGCCTCCAAATTTTCAAATCAAACACCACGACCTCTAACTCATGGTCATGAGTGGGATAGTATTTGTCATTTACAACAAGGTTCTTAGAGCCATAGAATATAACTTTCCCTTATTGCATAAGGACACACCATGAACCCATTCGGGATGTGTCGAAATACACAACTATCACGACCAGATTCTAGTACCCAGACAAGACCGACGTTATTAAACCTTCAGAGGTCGCAGAGAAGCTTAGTTTGTCTAGGTTAATTTTAGCGGAAAATTTGAAACTTTTTTTTTCTAACATACATACAAATTACTCTATTATATTCATAATTGTTCACCACCAACCATCTAACTTTAAGATCATCAAATGAAAAAAATAGTTTAAGATAACATTAAAAGTATAATTGCCTAAATGGCACCAATACAATGTCTTTACAAAAGAGGAAAGAAACTCTATTCGAACATATTCCACTAGCTAAATCCTATAACTAAGCTAGAATATAATGGGTAAGCATCCTTAAAAGCATGAGGGACTACCAAGTCCGGATGAATGCTTCCCATTCGGATAAATTAATCGTCAACCTGTGGCTTTGGCGTCCACCTGTTCCTGCACCTAAGATTGTAGAGTTGTAAAGGGTTAGTACACACTTGTACTAAGTATGAGTATATGCAAGCAAACACCAATGACATGCATAAGTTAGAGTAGCTCTTTCTTAACAACATGATTGTAGAAGGCCAAGTCAGTGGACTTGCAAAATTAAGATTAGGAAAGTCAGTGAGCTTTCGTAATTTGGATTAGGAAAGTTATGCCATAAGAGTAATATGCATCATCATACTTAACATTTTGCACACAACACAAAACAACATACACATAGAACATATCATATTTCATATAATACATAACATTCTTCATATCATTCATTTGTATACCATGAGACCTTGGAATCATGGACTTGACATTAAGACTTCCCATAAATGAGGGCTCAACATATGGGACCTCAACTAGGGAGTCTGATTTAGCAAACACAGAGTCTTCTTCATTCATTCATATATACTTCATTTCATTTCATTCATGGGACAGCTTAACCAACAGTTATACCTAGGATGTAGTTTAAAACTTTCATCGAGTTCACTGTGCAATGATAAAGAATGACGTAATGTCATTACTTGAATATAACTCACCTCGTATTATCCTATCCTAACACCTTTGGTATCATTCGTTTCATTATGTGCATCATTTGAGGTTTCACACATTCATTCATTTGGAACTTTAACTTTAACATAAATAGATCATGTCAGCATACTGAGATCAAGAGTCATAAAACCCCACACCGAAAAGAGTTTAAATTACCGGCCAAAGTGACTCCAAAACATACTAGCGTACATGAAAATTGAACTCCGTAGATCCATATATTGGAATTATAGGTTTAAAAACTAGGATATATAAGGATAACAATACCCGACATGCCGTACAGTCTCATATCATGAGAGTAACGTGAACCTCCATCCTTCCCGAAAGAAGGCATCACCAATTATATCTAGTCTATCGATGCTCAATGTAAAGTTTCATTAAATTCAACTCATACGTCATGGAAGCTCTTTTATAGAATCATATAATATTGTCAACACATTCATCAACATTAGCACATTTGCTCGTTATAATTACTCACCCCTTTTTACGTGAATGTTCATTTCATCATACGCCAATGCACTTGGCCATTCGTGTGTTTCACGCTCTTACATAACCCTATTAGGGTTTCATCATTTCATTACATAAAAATAATTTTATCGTATACCAATGCACTTAGACATTTAGTGTCTTTTACACTCGTACTTAACCCTTCTAGTGTTAAATCACTTCATTACATACATCTTACGTTCACTTATTTTTTAAACGTATGCTAGACTTATGAGTCTACATACAAGCCATGAGGCTTCATTCATAGTTCGTTTAAGTTATTCATATCTTCCTATGATTTTGTAGTAGAAGACTTATGCATCTTATATGTATGAAAAGATATCGATTTCAGTCTAAGTATACAACATTATTCTTAAAGATTTATTTCACGTATGACTTATGAATCTTTACGAAATTTGGGCAAGGGAACCCAATTTTGAATCCCTTAGACATAAATTACTTTTTTTTTTCATTTATTATATTTTGGTCCACATGATATTTGGACCCTAGATTGAGCCCCAACATCAACGCTTCCTCTTAATTTTTCTCCTTTGAATTACCTCTAACTTGGCCAAGGGGTTGTGGGATCAAACCCCCACAGTCCTTTTTTTTAAAATCTATTTCTCCTTGTCTATTAAGAGTTGACTATGAGGTTGTGGGACAAAACCCCCAAAGTCTCTCTTTATTTTTCTTTTATTCTACTACATAAATCTTCCTAAGAGGTGTAGGTTCGATTCCCACACGCCTCCCCCTTTATTTTTCTTTTATTTTCCTTCTTAGATCTGCGTAAGAGGTCTTGGGTTCGATTCCCACACGCCTCCCCCTTAATTTTTCTTTTATTCAACTCTTCAATCTGCCTAAGAGGTCTTGGGTTCCATTCCCACATGCCTCCCCCTTTATTTTTTGTTCTTTTAATTTATATTTTCAAGACACTACCATGGTTCAAATCGCCTTCATCACATTTAAGTTTACTTCTTTATTGTCATGATTTTTAACATGGTGAGGTCACGGGTTCAATCCTCCATGACCTCACTTATTTTAATTCATTTTTGTTTTTGAACATTTTTAAACCTCTTTGTTGACAAAAATTCATCACTAGAAGCTCAAAATTTTCTTTTAATTTTTTTAGCATCATTTCATGAATTTACACCTTAGTTTTAGGGGAATTTCGTAGTGCATTTAGAACATTTTAGGTGCATTTTCATGGATTCGTTTAGACAAGAAAATATCCCTGAAATAAGCTACATTTCAACTAATATGAACATAACATTTACATCAACATGTGTAAATGAACTATAAAGGACTATCATGCAATTTCAAGTCCTAAACCATGAACAATAGCCACGATAACACACAAATTCATATTTTCGGAAACATCGACATATGTAACATAATTTCAAACATACATATAAACAAATAATCATCAAGAAAACACGTTTTATCCCTAGTTTTCTACTAGAAAACATAACAAACCTATTATTCAATGGACCTAGTTTTAGGGACATGCAACGAGGAACAATCCAATTACTTGGAATAGATTGGTCTAAAACTTAGGAGGTCTGTTGGGAAAGCGACCAAGAGGGAATAGAACCCATACCTTTTTGAATTTAAAACCTCGACTATGTTCCTAAAGAACCCCTCCAAATACACGTCCAAATCCTGCAGCTTCAACACCAACTTGACAGAAAAACCCTCTATTTGCCTAACGTGTTTGATTAGTTGTTTGTTTATAATTATCATTGTCATTTCTTCAAGTGTGAAGAACTTTGGTTTACCTACTGTTATTGTACCTAATTTGGCAGAGAAAAACGTGAGTGAGAGTGATAGAGACGTCAGAGACAGAGATGAGTGTGTGATAGAAGATTTAGGCGTAGGAGTCTAGTTTAGTACTAGGAGTCTAGTTTAGTACTTAGTCAACTAAGGTTTTATTGAATTATTAAAAATATGGTTTTCTTTTATTTTGAATCAGCTAATAGTTAATAAATGTAATGTAATTACATTAATTTACGAAATTAAATTTAAAATAATTTAATTTATTGTTGACAACTAGGTTCGAACCTGGGTGGAGCAAGACTTAACTTTAAGAGCCCAATTTCGGCCCTCTCTCCCCAAAAAGTCTTCTCCACCTTATTAATTAAATAACTTATTATATATTTCGGGTAATTACAATACCACCCTCATCCTGGAAAAATATAATTTTACTCCTAGACACTCCAAACTTATGATTTTCCCTTTTTAAGTCCGGTAAGGACTTCTTAAAGTAAATGTTTGTATTCGAGAGCCCTACATGGTTTGACCCAACCATTCCTAGCTCAAATAACTACCCATGTTTTTTTCTTTGATGTAGCAAGGGTTCCGAGGTCTTGTTCAATGCGCATCAATCGGCCTGAACCCACTCTAATCGTTGGCATTCTAGACACATTAATCATTACATAGCATATCGCTTTTTAGGGTTGTTACATTATCCCGCCTTAGAAACATTTGTTCCCGAATGACACTACTCTTTACATACAATAAGTAAGTCATCTATATAATGTATGCATTTATAGATAATTCAATACTCCCCATTGGTGTATATATGATTCACATATTAAATGATGGTGCACATCTTTGAAACCTACTAGTAGCTTTACATTAATAGACTAAGGTTCTCTTTCCTAAACTAGTCTCAACGAAGCATACTACATAAGTAGACACGTAATTCATACAAATCAACAACCATCATGATGACTGAAATATCTTAACTTCATACTAGTTCATAAACACCATACACACACAAATACATGAAAAACTAATTAAGGTTACGCACCCGAGACTTCACAAGAGGTGACTTCCTTTACACCCCTAGACTTGAGTGTGAAGAATCATTACCTCCTTTGAGACTCTTCAATCGGATCATTAGGTTGAACTCTCTCATTACCTTGTTTTGGACTTCTACTATTTGGAAAATTCTTCACCATGTGAGCTGGTTTACTACAAATATAATAAGCAATAGAGCCCCTCATACACTCTCCTCGATAAAGCTTGACGCACTTCATACTCTTAACTCTGGGATTGGAATCCCAAACTTAGTGATCCTTGGACGAACATGACTCCCCTTTGTGGGGGAGTCCCTTCTTAAAGATGGGGTTATCCTTGATCATTACTACTCTTACTTGAAAAATTCTTCTCAGCTTATCTTGACATGTTCCCTGCCCTAGTATGCTTCCTATTCCTATTTTCCTCCACTTGTTGGACATGGACCATAAGCCTGGAATGTCCCATGCTCTCATGCAACATAGATCCCCTACACTCTTCCTCGAGATCCTCGTGAAGTCCCTTAACCTGCTAGCCATGGTGCAGGTAGGTGGGTTCTCCCTGGGAACACTTTGTTGCTCTGCCTTCATTTCTCCTCTTATTTATAGTTCTAAATGTCAAGAGTTTATGTTATATACGCTCTTAACATCAAGAAAAAGACATTATAGAAGGCATGATTAGATAGGAAGAATGGAAATTTTCGTATGCACCATGCAATATCTAATTCAGGATAGTGGTGCACGTCACTATCATGACTTAGAAACTACTCAATGTGGTTGATGTGAACTTATTATTTTTAATGTTTAATATAGTGTTATGATACCAACTTTGTCAAGATCGTAGGACAGAACCTATACGAGAGCAGCGGCATTGACCTTTCTGAGGTCGCAAACATGCCAACTTATGTCATTATTATTTCGTCAAGGTCAATTTTAACGGAAAATTTGAAACTTTTTATTTCTTAATGTACATACTAATCATTCTATTAGATTCATAATTTTTCACAATCAACAATATATCATTAAGATCATCAAATAAAAGAAATAGTTTAAGATAACATTCAATTTACATTTGCCAAAATGGAACCAATACAATGTCTGAACAAAACCTGAAAGAAACGCTAGTGGAATGTACTCCACTAGCTAAATCCGATAACTAATCTAGAATATAATGGTCAAGCATACTCGAAATCATGAGGACATATAAAGTCCAGATTATTGCTCCACGTCAGGATAGTTTTAGCGTTAATCTGTAGCTCTAGCGTCCACCTGTTCCTACACCTAAACTTGTATATTTGTATAGGGTTAGTACACACTAGAACTAAGTATAGGTATATTCAAGATTACCCCAAGTACATGGATGAGTAAGAATAGCTCTTCCTAACAAAATGATTATAGAAGGTCAAGTTAGTGGACTTGCCAAATTATGATTAGGAAAGTTAGTGAGCTTTCCAAATTTGAATTCGGAATGTTTATGAGCTTTCTAAATTTTGATTAAGAAATTTCTGCCATTAGAGTAACATGCATCATCATACTTGACATTTTGTACGCAACACACAACAACGTATACACAACACATATCTAATTCATATAACACTTAACATTGTTCATATCATTCATTTGTATGCCATGAGACCTTTGAATCATGGACATGACATTAAGACTTCCCAACAATAAGGTCTCTACATATGGCACCTCAAGTAGGGAGTCTTATTTAGCAAACACAGAGTCTGCTTCATTCGTTCATACATACTTCATTTCATTTCATTCATGGGACAGTGTAAACACCAACTATACCTTTGATGTAATTTAAGACTTTCATCGAATTTGTTGTGCAATGACCCAGAAAGACCTAATGTCATTACTTGAATGTAACTCACCTTTTGATTATCATATCCTAACCTTTGTTATCATTCATTTCATTATGAGCATCACATCAGGCTTGCCGCAATCATTCATTGGGAACCTTAACTTTAAAAGACATAGATCATGTAAGCATCATGAAATCCAGTGTCATGAAACCCAAAACCGAAAAGCGTCGAACCTGGGTGGAGCAAGACTTAACTTTAAGAACCCAATTTCGGCCCTCTCTCCCCAAAAAGTCCTCTCCACCTTATTAATTAAATAATTAATTATATATTTCGGGTAATTACAATATCACCCTCATCCTGGAAAAAGATAATTTTACTCCTAGACACTCCAAACTTATGATTTTCCCTTTTTAAGTCCGGTAAAGACGCCTTCAAGTAAATCTTTGTATTCGAGATCCCTACATGGTTTGACCCAACCATTCCTAGCTCAAAAAACTACCCATGTTTTTTCTTTGATGTAGCAAGGGTTCCGAGGTCTTGTTCTATGCGCATCAAACTGTGTGAACCCACTCTAATCGTTGGCATTCTAGACACATTAATCATTACATAGCATATCGCTTTTTAGGGTTGTTACATTATCCCCCCTTAGGAACATTTGTTCCCGAATGACACTACTCTTTACATATAATAAGTATGTCATCTATTGAATGTATGCATGTATAGATAATTCAATACTCCCCATTGGTGTATATATGGTTCACATATTAAATGATGCTGCACATCTTTGAAACCTACTAGTAGCTTTACATTAATAGACTAAGGTTCTCTTTCCTAAATAAGTCTCATCGAAGCATACTACATAAGTAGACACGTAATTGATACAAATCAACAACCATCATGATGACTGAAATATATTAACTTCATACTAGTGCATAAACACCATACACAGTCAAATACATGAAAAACTAATTAAGGTTACGCACCCGAGACTTCACAAGAGGTGACTTCCTTTTCACCCCTAGACTTGAGTGTGAGGAATTATTACCTCCTTTGAGACTCTTCAATCGGATCATTAGGTTTAACTCTCTCCTTCCCTTGTTTTGGACTTCTACTATTCGGAAAATTCTTCACCAAGTGAGCTGGTTTGCTACAATTATAATAAGCAATAGAGACCCTCATACACTATCCTCGATAAATTTTGACGCACTTCATACACTTAACTCTGGGATTGGAATCCCAAACATAGTGATCCTTGGACGAACATGACTCCCTTTTGTGGGGGAGTCCCTACTTAAAGATGGGGTTATCCTTGATTCAGCACTACTCTTACTTGAAAAATTCTTCTCAGCTTATCTTGACCTGTTCCCTGCCCTAGTATGCTTCCTATTTCTATTTTCCTCCACTTGTTGGACTTGGACCATAAGCCTGGAATGTCCCATGCTCTCATGCAACATAGATCCCCTACACTTTTCCTCGAGATTCTTAGAATCCTAGATCCAGTGTAAATGGGATGATTAATCCTCGTGAAGTCCCTTAACCTGCTAGCCATGGTGCAGGTAGGTGGGTTCTCCCTGGGAACACTTTGTTGCTCTGCCTTCATTTCTCCTTTTATTTATAGTTCTAAATGTCAAGAGTTTATGTTAGATACGCTCTTAACATCAAGAAAAAGACATTACAGAAGGCATGATTAGATAAGAAGAAGGGAAATTTTCGTATACACCATGCAATCTCTAATTAAGGATAGTGGTGCACGTCACTATCATGACTTAAAAACTACTCAATGTGGTTTATGTGAACTTATTATTTTTTATGTTTAATATAGTGCTATGATATAAACTTTGTCACGACCGGAGGCCATAACCTATACGAGAGCGGCGGCATTTACCTTTCTGAGGTCGCAAACATGCCAACTTATGTCATTCTTACTTCGTCAAGGTCAATTTTAACAGAAAATTTGAAACTTTTTATTTCTTAATGTACATACTAATCATTCTATTAGATTCGTAATTTTTCACCATCAACAATATATCATTAAGATCATCAAATAAAAGAAATAGTTTAATATAACATTCAATGTACATTTGCCAAAATGGAAAAAATAAGATGTCTGAACAAAACCTGAAAGAAACGCTAGTAGAACGTACTCCACTAGCTAAATCCTATAACTAATCTAGAATTTAATGGTCAATCATACTCGAAATCATGAGGACATATAAAGTCCGGATTATTGCTCCACGTCCGGATAGTTTTAGCGTAAATCTGTAGCTCTAGCGTCCACCTGTTCCTGCACCTACACTTTTATAGTTGTATAGGGTTAGTACGCACTTGAACTAAGTATAAGTATATTCAAGATTACCCCAAGTACATCGATGAGTAAGAATAGCTCTTTCCTAACAACATGATTATAGAAGGTCAAGTTAGTGGACTTGCCAAATTATGATTAGGAAAGTTAGTGAGCTTTCCAAATTTGAATTAGGAATGTTTATGAGCTTTCTTAATTTTGATTAAGAAATTTCTGCCATTAGAGTAACATGCATCATCATACTTGAAATTTTGTACACAACACACAACAGCGTACACACATCACATATCGTAATTCATATAACACATAACGTTCTTCATATCATTCATTCGTATGCCATGAGACCTTGGAATCATGGACATGACATTAAGACTTCCCAACAATAAGGTCTCTACATATGGCACCTCAAGTAGGGAGTCTTATTTAGCAAACACAGAGTCTGCTTCATTTGTTCATACATACTTCATTTTATTTCATTCATGGGTCAGTGTAAACACCAACTATACCTTTGATGTAATTTAAGACTTTCATCGGATTTGTTGTGAAATGACCAAGAAAGACCTAATGTCATTACTTGAATCTAACTCACCTTTTGATTATCATATCTAACACCTTTGATATCATTCATTTCATTTTGAGCATCATTTCAGGCTGGCCGCAATCATTCATTGGGAACCTTAACTTTAACCGACATAGATCTTGTAAGCATCATGAAATCCAGTGTCATGAAACCCCAAACCAAAAAGCGGTGGAATCATTGGCAAATGTGACCCCAAACATGTTAGCGTAGATGGAATTTAACCTCGCTTGATACCTATATTGGAAGTATGGGTTTCGAAGACTATCCATATAAGGAGATCCATACCCGGCATGCCGGACTGTCTCATCTCATGGGAGTTACGTGAACCTCCACTCTTCAGGAAAGAAGGCATCACTGCTCATTGCTAGTCTATCGGTGCTCAGTATAAATTTCCATTACATTCAACTCATACGTCATGGAAGCTGGCTTCTTGTATGAGGACATCATAGTTCAATAGAAGATTTCTCATCTCATCATTAGTATTAAGTTTGTTAACCTCAATAATTTCATAAGAGTGTTAATAGAGAGTGGTCTCTTCATTAACTTTACACTCTCATAGGTGAATACATTTTGGTAACATTTAGTTAGGCTCATTTGATATTGCTCTCATCTTTTACATTGGTCTCTTATCATGTTGTCCCAACATTAATCAACATTAGCAATTTTCCTCTTCATAATTACTCTCCCCTTTTTATGTAAATGTTCATTTCATCGTATGCCACTGTACTTGGCCATTTGTGTGTTTAACACTCTTACTTAACCCTTCTAGTGTTTTATCATTGTATTACACAATAATCATTTTATCTTATGCGAATGAACTTGGCTATTTAGTGTGTTTTACTCTCGTACTTAAACCTTCTTGGGTTAAATCATTTAATTACATACATCTTAGGTTCACTTATTTTTTAAACGTGCGCTACACTTATGAGTCTATACATACAAGCCATAAGGATTCATTCCTAGTTCATTTAAGTAATTCGTATCTTCCTAAGATTATGTAGTATTAGACTTATGCATCTTATATCTATGCCAGGATCTCAATTTTGACCTAAGTAGGAAATAATATTCATGAAGATTTCATTTAAGCATGACTTATGCATGTATACGGAATTTGAGCAAGGGAACCCAACTTCGAATCCCTTAGACAACACTTATATTTTTGTATTTCTATTTTGGTCCACATGACATTGAGACCGTAGATCGATCCCCAACATCATTGTTTTATTTTTATTTTTCTCCATTGAATTACCTCTTACATGGCTGAGGGGTTGTGGGATCAAACCCCCATAGCCCCTTTTATTTTTTTCCTTTTTCTCCTTGTCTATTTCGAGTTTACTATGAGGTTGTGGGATCAATCCCCAACAGTCTCACTTTATTTTTGTTTTATTCTCCTCCTTAAATCTTCCTAAGAGGTCGTGAGTTCGATTCCCACACGCCTTCCCCTTTATTTTTCTTTAATTCTCCTCCTTAAATCTTCCTAAGAGGTTGTGGGTTAGATTGCCACAAGCTTCCCCCTTTATTATTCTTTTATTCACCTCCTTAATCTGCCGAAGAGGTCGTGGGTTTGATTCCCTCAAGCCTCCCCCTTTATTTTTTTTCTGTTAAGTTACATTTTCCAACCAATACTATTGTTCGAACCCCCTTCACCACATTTCTTTTTACTTCTTTTTTCATGATTTTAACATGAGTGTGGAAGAGAATAGTTTCCTTACGCTAAGGAGTCTAGTTTAGGACATAGTAAAATAAGGTTTTATATATTTATTAAAAAATCTTTTATTCCTGTTATTTTAAATAAGGCAATAAACAATATATATAAATTAATTATATTAATTTTCCAACTTAAATTTAAAAAAATTTAATTCATTGATTCCACCTAGATTCAAACCCGGTTGGAGCAAGACTTCACTTCAAGAGCCCGATTTCGGTCCTCCCTCCCAAAAATGCCCCGCCACCTTATTAGTTTAATAATTAATTATGTATTTAGGGTAATTACGATATTACCCTTACCCTTGCAAAAAACCATTTTATGCCTAGAACCTCCAAACCTAAGATTTTCCCTTTTAAGTCCGGTAAAGAGTCCTTCAAGTAAATCTTCCTATTCAAGAGACCAACATGGTTTGACCCAACATTTACTAGCTCAAATAACTTGCCAAGTTAGTTGTCTTGGATGTAGCAAGGGTTCCAAGGTGTGGTTCTACGCGCATCATTCCGTGTGTATCCTATCTCATCGTTCACATTCTAGACACATCAAACATTACTTATCATATCCATTTATATAGTTGTTACAAAAAAAAACACCCTTACCCCTGGTAAAGTTAACCGGAGTGGACTTGACCCTATCTTTTAACATTTAAAAAATATTCTCACACTTGCTACATTGATGTTCTTTAAGGGTTTGTAATACCACTCTGAAATTACACATGTGATCACCCTCATTCTTTGAATGTACAAAGATATCGTCAATGAAGACAATGATAAATGAATTTAGGTAATTTAAAAATACTATATTCATTTGGTCTATAAACGCCTCCGAATCATTGCTGTGTCCAAAAGACATCACCAAGAAATCATAATGACCATTTTTAGGCCGCAATATCGTCTTTTGTATATTCTTATCTCTCACACTAAGTTGGTGATACCCCAGCCTAAAGTCAATATTAGAAAAGTAGTTTGCCCCTTGGAGTTGATCAAACAAGTCGTTAATCCTAGGGAGAGGAAACTTGTTCTTAATAGTTACCTTGTTGAGGTATCGGTATTCAATATATATTCTCAAGGACCCATCGTTCTTCTTCAAAAAAAAAAACGGAGCACCCCATGGAGAAATATTAGGCCTTATCAAGACCTTGTCTAGTAAATGTTTGAGTTGAGCCTTTATCTCTTTTAATTGGGCCAGTTCCATCATATAAGGAGGAATGAATATGGGATTTGTATCCAGTAGAAAATCAATTCCAAAATAAATTTCCCATTCGGGAGGAATACCGAGAAGGTCCTTAGAAAAAATTTCTTGAGATTCACTCACTACGGGGACCGACTCAATGGGAGTATTCTCGGAGTCTAAATCTTGGAATCTTACTATTTGGCATAGACAACCTTTAGATATCATTTTACATGCTTTTAGACAAGAGATAATACGACCTCTTGGAATCGAATTTCCCCCCTTGCACTCTACAAC
Source organism: Solanum peruvianum (assembly GCA_027705065.1). Lineage (NCBI taxonomy): Eukaryota > Viridiplantae > Streptophyta > Magnoliopsida > Solanales > Solanaceae > Solanum > Solanum peruvianum. The sequence continues at coordinate 28,520,705 of JAKWJD010001766.1, forward strand.
AGGTTCATTTTGAATGTTAAATGTCACCACCCTTGTCCTACAATCAATCAAAAAAATACAAGCATGCAACCAATCCATATAAAATATATTATTAAAATCTAGCATATATTGTTCTACTATATCAACATAAGAAACTCTACTGGGCAACATTAGTGGAAAATTTTATAAACCCTTTTTTTAAAAACAGACTCACCCGCCAAAGTAGACACCAAAAACGGTTCATGCAAAATATCGGGTAAAATATAAAACTTTTTAGATATAAGAGGGGTAAAAAATGCCACAGTAGTGCGAGCATCTAGTAAATCATATACCTCTATGTTAAAGAGTTTAAACATACCGGTCACCATGTCTGGAGAAGTCTCTATCTCACCCCTAGAATGGAGAGCATAGAAGTAGTTCTTCTTGGGAGTATCACTAGAACAACTTGCTTGATCTTGACCACCACTATGTTTAACCTTCATGTTTGGTCAATCTCTCATCTTTTGACAACTCTTGCCACAACTAAAATTATTTTTCTATTCCGACCAAGTACTCACCAAGATGATCGTTTACACATTTGGCACAAGTAGGTTTCTTATTTGGGGAGTTTACCTTCAATTCCTTTTTATATCTCAATTTATGTCCATTTTCATCACGAGACTTAGGGAACTTTGATGGAACTTGATTAGAAACCCGGTTCTTGAATCTAGACTTGTCTAGCATTTGAAGTCTATTATTTGAAGAACCTCCATAAAATTATCTTGCTCTCTTAGAATCTCTACAATTTCACTTAGCCCTTCACTTCTCAACCCTTCTTTCATGAACCATAAGACGAGCAATGTTCATGTTTTCATGTAACATGTCTGAATGACACTCCTCTTGTATGTTCTCCGACACCCCCGTCCCAAAGCGGCTCATTTGGTCTCTAGAGTTGGAAACAAAAGAAAGAGAATATTTGTACAATTTAATTAATTCCAAGTAGTATTCATGAACACTCCTTCATCCTTGGCGAAGTTGATGAACTCAACCACTTTTTCCTCCATCATATCCCTATGAAAAAACCGTTCTATAAATGCCTACTCAAAGATCTCTCAAGTCAACGGACCACCCATAAATGGCCTATTATCCTTCCATTGAGCAGAGCATGCTTGTGCCACGACCTTGATTTGATAGGGGCCAACTTGTCCTTCTCACTTGTGGTAAACCCCATATCTAAAAGTATATTAGAGACTTCATCGATGAATTCTTAGGGGTATTCATCAACCTTATACCTATAGGAAGTAGGAGGTTTCAACAGAGTGAAATCTCTTAGACAGGAAGCCATTGTAGTGACTTCTTGATGAGGACGGGGTACAAGCTCCCGATTGGCTTGGTCTGTCATAGCATGGACTTGGACAGTGGTGGCTTGAGAAAATTAAATGAGGGCATCCCTTATATCTTCATACGTCAAGGGTGGAGGATTGACCGGAGCTTGGTCAGCATTAGAATCTTCTTCAACTGGAGGAGATTTCTCACCATGGAGAGGAGCTCAACCTTTGGCAATTTCCTCTTCAAGCCTTCAAGCCGCATTCCTTAGAGTGTTAATTCTTCCTATAAGTACAACAATAAGATTAAATGTAAAAGCACAATATAAGTATACTATAATGGCATGATTAGGATTTCAAAGAAAGAGAGTGATTCCTAGGCATCAAATAGGTTCATATTCATAAGTGTGAAGTTCTTCACAATTATTAGCAAAAATCCAAATCCACGTGGTAGAGAGAGAGACATAACTCAATGATATTCAACGTCATGATCTGCTACAAGGGTTGTAACATTTGGTTTTACCTCCTCGATGTAACCAGCATCTTTGTTCACTTTGAAGACTAAGAATATCCCCTTAAACTCATGTCATTACATTCATAGGTTGAATATTGCGGAAAAAATTAAATATTACATCTACTTGGAGGTTTACATATACGTATTGAGTGCACATAGACCCTTCGTATAGGAAGGTTACATAGAGTTCTACTTTTATTGCACATACATATGTATAAGATATAGGATAGTCTAAAAGATTGTCCCATATCATACCATCTAAACCATCATCACAATTTGGGCATAGCACTACATTAATAAAAATATGACGCCACATATCGGATTATACGAGTCATATACAATGAATGTGGAATGAACATAAATTTCTTATAAAACAAAGAAACTTCATAGGCAAGATATTGGCATCACCCTTGGAAAGTGGAGGCGTACCCACTTGGATGGTAGAGAATATACAAGTTTTCTTCAAGTAGTCTTTAATGAGCCTTTAATGACCGTAACCTAAAATGTTCAGGAAAAAGGAAGAAAATGTAGTTAGTTCTACACATGTACTATGTATGAGACCATATGCATATATAATAACAAAATATGAAAAAAGGGACATTTCGTCAAAACACTCCATTTTACATTTTTAAAAGTCTCATGCATAATGAAGCAAGCAATACTAATCAACAACACATCCTTACTAACTAAAACAAGTAATATGTATCCCAAAATACTTGAACAAATGATTTACAATAACCCAATCATCAAAGAATAACATCACAAGCATGAATAAAACTTAACTATATCATAATAGGCAAGAAAACTACACATGAATCCTTATCAAGTCAATAAGTGAAATGACCAAGCAAAGCCCCATAACCTTGTCAACCAAGTAGACATAACAAGAAAAATAACCACCGTCCAACTTTACTAATGTAATTGAATTAAATACTCATATAGACAAGTCATTATCATATAATATCATTTATATTGTGGCATCAATATATTATTATCATACACGTCATAGTCCTATACATAGATAATATCAACTTCCTAAAGCATTCATCAATGTCAACTAGTGCAACGCTAAGTACAGTCCCATAGCCTACATAGGCTAAGGTAAACTTCTCAAGTCAACTTAGTTAGTTTATACTTCATTACTTTATTTTAATTAAGGGAACACATGCCTTAACAGACATAGACCACAATAGCTAAGTGTTTAATCCGGTTTCGTAAGACCTTACACCGATGGACAGTAGTCCACCGACCAAAGTAAAACAAAACATAAATATAGCTTTCTAGGTGGATCCAATAACTAGTCTTCCTATGGGGGAAACATAATTTAAGAATTAAGAGACAATGTATTCCCTTTTGATACCAATTGTTAGTCGGGGCCTCTTCTCATGGAAATCCATTGGAAGAGTATTGCTAATTCTGAAATGAACATCTCATATAGACCTATAGGGAGAATATTCCTCATTGCGAAGTCATTGCCTCCAATTATCATGTTCACTAGGTGCTAAGCTAAGTAACTTTATTGAAATATCTTTAAGCCTTTAATTATTAATAACAACTTAGTTTAGGTCATAGTGTCCACCCCTGTTATAATCATTAATCAATAGCTCAATAAGAATTTTATGAGTATAGTCCTTTCATCAGAATTAATATAATTTGGGTTAATACAGTAGCATTTGATAGAATATCAAGGCACATTAATAGTCATCACCATCCTTATATTACATAGATCTTAATCAATTCAATATCATACAAACCTATCATCCTAATGTAAGGAGCACTCCAATATAACATCATGACTTAACCCCAATTAATAACAATTTGAAATAAAGATAGAGATTACAACGCTTATTAAATATCCTTCCTAGTTCATCATTAAGGCCTTACCATAAATCGCCAAATCAAGAAAATTCAGATATTCCATATCATAATTAAATAATTAACATGATAACACTACTAGAAGAGTAACTAAAACATAATTTAATACCAAATCAAAGCTTAAAAGCAGGTTACTTAGGCCAATTTTCTATAACCTAGATCACTTCTAAAGATTAGCATGAAAGACAACAATTAATTCCAATTTGTTAATGATTGGTGTAAAAAAATTATTTAATAGTTATTTAACCCAAAGTCAATACAATTGAATCAATTACAACCCAATTTACATCAAGATCAACCTAGGGTTAGGGGTTAAGGATCAAAATCTTCAAATTGAACCAAATCATAACAATTGATCATATGCAAGTTAAAATAAATGATAATCTATTTATTATATCACAAATAAACCATAAAAACTTAGTTCACAACATCAATTTCGTAATTAGATGAAACCCACATGAAAACTCAACTTTTGAAATCCATTTTGAAGGAACCCTTTGAGGAAAGAGTCTCAAAGGTGAATCTGATCCATACCTTAATGTTTGATGAAGATTTGATGGTGAATTTTTCCTTTTCAAACCCCCAAAACGCGTTCCTTGCTAGTGTTCAATAGTGGTTTCTAATAGACAGAGAAAGAAGGGAGAATGAAGAGAGTTTTATTTTGTGAGTTATGATTAGAGTAAATTACATTAGAGTATTTATATGGGAGTTAAATTGGTTAATTAGTCTTACCTTAATCCCAAATTAACAACTAAATCCCTTAATTAATTTTTTTTGAAATTAGTTAAAACGTGCATCAAAATTATGCCACCTACAGACGGAACCCCATCGATACCTCGTGGCTCAATTGACGGACAAACCCCCCTTCCGTGCAGCACATCCGTCGACGATTTTAGAGAGTGTGCATCTGATGGCCTCCACCATTTTTAATAAGTGAGGGGCGATGATGAGCATAGAAACCCCGTCAATCTACACTCGAGCAGTTGATGGTTCTCGTGGTTGCACATTGCCTAGGCAGTGTTGCCTCCTACGTGCTAGGGTCCTCTTCAAGGTCCCTTAGTTGGTCCTTGAGGAGTCATACCCGTAAGTTTCGACCAAGAATCATCTTTAACACTTCTTATTTACCCTTCCACCTAATTTCATGGATTTTCAAATCCTAAAATCTAGTAAAATAGGCTAAGACACAATAGTACCCCTAAGAACTAGTTTCCGAACGTCATGGACGTTCTTGGATGTTTTGGTTCTTAAACTTCCTAAATGACCTATATTAGTTAAGATAGATCTTAAAACAATGCTTATCCCCTATGACAGTAGTGTTAGGCTCTAAGAAACGTATTTGATTTTCAAAATGTTATATTTACTAGACGTGGAGGATTCCATCTCATGAGACAACACATATTTCGGGAATCCAGGCCTTCTAAATGTGAAGAAACCTATATGGGAGGCCGTACATACTAAACGTAAGACCTCCATCTCATTTATATGTCCTTCGGTGTTAAGAAATTATTCCCTATAGTAATCATAGTAGTTCGTCATACAAGTTCACATTGGTCCCTTCTAGACCGCTGCGTAAACATCTTATCATATTAGCTCATAGGTAATCACAAGTGAGAACAATCCTTTCACATTAGACATCACATCACAAATTAGTAAACCTTTCACTTAGTACTTTATTAAAATCATGAGAAACTACATTCAATTATACAATAATCATATCATACATGCATAGATAATTCATACTTAATGCAATGTATAAGGGTTAGGGATGAGGAATACAACACACAAAAATCACAACCTCACATCATACATAAACACATTACAATCTGAGTAACCAATAATTCATAATTGAATCCATCAAGAACAAATAAGCATACCTCTTTGTAGCTTCAAGGATCCTTTATACTTCCATAAGTAATAATACATAAACAATTACATAAACAAGGTAAATTCAAGAAGCAATTACATAATTAACAACAATGTAGTCAATCTACATGTTGATAATCCTTACCAGTCACTGTATGAATTCAAGGTTTTCGTGAAATTGGGGGAAAGACGTTGGTCTAGGCAAAACTCATAAGAAATAATCAATTAACCATCAATATATACCTTAACAAAAATATTTCATAAATATATACCTAAAAACAATATTGAATGATATGATGGACAAATGGATCCATGTAAGACCACTATCTCATTAATGTACATTCTTTCATGATCCTTTACCTAATAAGTAGACTTGATGGGAATAAAGTGAGCGGATTTCGAGCAACCTAACAACAAAGTCCAGATTTATTTCTTCCCATTTCCAAGTAGGAACATCGATTACATGGATTGTACCATCCGGTGTTTGGTGCTTGACTTGAACTTGTTGCAATTTGTACAATTATCTACAAACTTCTCTATGTCCCTTTTCAAGCCATTAATCAATATACCTCTCTAATATCACGATATATATTTTTGTGGCACCCAGATGAATAGAATATCGGGAACCACAAATTTCTTCCACAATCTTTCCCCTCAAGACATCAAAATCCGTCTTACACAATCTACCTTGGTATCTAAGCACACCATCCCCCTTTAAAGAATGATTCATAAAATACTAAGGAAGTCTCATCGTCAAAATGAAATCTTAAAGAGAGATCACAATATCTTAGGGACACAATGCTTTAAATTGTAAGAAAATACATAATAAGAACTTATAAAAACTAAAAGAATTAAGAACTATGCCTTAGAATATATGAGGACATACTTTTTCTTTAGAGAGTCATATCCCAATTTCGCCTTGAAAATTTCAATCTTCCTTCCAAACCAATACATAGAGAGTATAGAAAAGTATGGGGTTAGTACAAATAATGTACTTAGCATGGCATATAACAAACATGCAAAAATGGACAATTTAGTAAAAACACATCTTAATGCAAATTTAAGTAAAACATTCAAGAACATATAAGTAGAACAACATAAGCATCATCATTTTACACTTAAAGAAGAATTTTCATATTTTTTTTAAAAAAGGAGCATTTTACGGTAAACTTGAAAATGTTATAGTGGATTCATTTTAACTTTATTGTGAAATATCCCTATTACAAATTGTGAATTTCAATGGACAAGCAATGATTAATTGAACCTACTTCCGTAGGAGTTTATATAACTTAGGTCCTCTTAAGACTCACCAAGGTAAGACATAAAGGAAGTATACATACAACTCCTTCAATATACACCAAGATGATACTTAGAGTACCCTTTTTTTGTCTTACTCACCTCAGGACAACAAGCCCCCACTGAATGCTTCCCTTTCGAAATGCCGACTTAGCGAAATGAGTAGATGACATCTCATTCCACCACCTACACTAAGTAGTACACTCTTTTAGAAAGCTTTACACCAAGACTCTTCTTTCGGAAGATCTACTTAGTGAAATGGGTATAGATCGTCCTATTCCACTACCTACCTAAGTAGTAGGTTCTTTTAGGAGACTTGGTTCATTCAATTCAAATAAAGCTCACCAATACACGCCTTTAAGAATTCCTCTCTATTGCAAGGGATAAATAGTGTTTCATTCCACTACCTACTCTAGTAGTACAATCATTTAGAAGATTTAGCACTTTAATTACTTTTGTGGGAGTTAGATTAATCGATATAGACCACGAGATTTAAACATTGTACCTTGATACTTCTCTTTTTGCATAAGGTTCCCCTCATTTGAGTAGGGTTAGGTCTTACATTTTATATTTCACAATGTCTTTCCCAATAGGTACACCTATGCGGGCGCATAGTTAAGAGATAAGTAGATTGCTACTAAATAACTCATTCTCCACTAATGAGTCATATTCATCTTAAGAGGTACATTGGAATAAATCTTCTCAACTCACGAATTGTAATGTAACGACCTGTTTAGTCGTTTTGAGCAACAGAGTGCATTTCTGGAAAAACTGGCAGAGACGACGTGTGTCCCGACGGACCGTCGTGGTCACGACAGCCCGTCGAGGGAGTGTCGTCCCATGGCACTTAGAATTTTGAAATTGGGTACTGAAAATCGACTCTCTGTAAATTGTGACGGACCTGCAGAACGTGCCGTCACATCCACGACGAACCGTCGTGAGCCCCCGTTGCAAAACACTTCAACTTCTGAGAATTTGGTGCAAGAAACGAGTTTCTGACCGTCACGACGGAGGTGCAGGACGGACCGTCACAGGGGTGACGGGCCGTCGCAGACCACCTGGAATTTTAGAGGTTGCGACGGCCATCGTGACGGACCGTCGCAGGCACGACGGCCTGTCACAGGTCACGCAATCCCACGCAGTTTAGGATTTCTCCACACGTTTTAAGGGTCGTTTTTGACTATTCTTTCCTTAATTATAAAGATTGAGGGGTAACATTAATAAGTCTAATTACTTAGGGGTTAAAAGGGGTAACCTTAAGTTAATTAGAGGGGTTTATTGTCCTTTTTCACACTTAATTATATGATTAATTAGGGTAAAAGAAAGAGGGTTTGAACATAAGAAAACAAAAGAGAAAGAACAGAAAGAGGGATAGAGAGATCGATCGAGAGGTTGAGGAGAATAACAAAGCTTGGGAGATTACTTGTCAATTTCAATTCTTCGGTGGAGGTAGGTTATGGTTATATTACGATATTCGTAGTGAACTCTTGATAGTGAATAATATGTGTTGATGATATTGTAAACCTGTCTATATGCTTATTGTATGCTTGTATGAATATGATTATGTGATCTTGATAAAACAAGCATGATGAAAACCATTGAATCCCAAATCTTGAAAGAAACTTTAATCTATGATATTAATGATAATGCCTTGGTATAAAAGAAGGCTTGATGAATTAAAGTGATTGGGATTGATGATGCCTTGGTTTAGAGAAGGCTTGATGAACGGATATAATGAGATTAGTGGATCGGAGTGTCACGTTCCGACACATAGAATTAGTGGATCGGAGTGTCACGTTCCGACACATAGTATTAGTGGGACGGGTGTCACGAACCTACACGTAGATGTAGGGGATCGGAGTGTCACGTACCGACACATATAGGGGATCGGAGTATCACGTTCCGACACATATAGGGGATCGGAGTGTCACGTTCCGACACATATAGGGGATCCGAGTGTCACGTACCGACACATAGTAGTAGGGGATCGGAGTGTCACGTACCGACACAAGAGGAAGAAAGATAATGAATCTCGAAAGATGTTAATATACTCAACATAATGAACTTAATCCCCAAATGAGTATGGTATTGAGGCTTGAGTCCTCATGGATGAACTTGATGGTATTTATTGACGATTATACTACTTGTTGCTACATGTTGAGTTTATAGTTGATTTATAATATTACTTGATATGTATTATCGCCTATTTTGAGTTAACCGATGATATCTACTCAGTACGTGTGGCTGTACTGACCCCCCTACTTTTATGTTTTCCTCTTGTTATTTGTGTTATGCAGCAAACGTTCCGTCAACTTCGACTCAGCAGTAGATCAAGCCCGTCTTCACTCCATCGGAAATTCAGGGTGAGCTAATGCGTCTAGCTTGGACTGGGTCTCCTTCTTCAAGTCTTGATGCCTTGAACTTCCGGCATGGACTAGCTTTTAGTATTTTGTTCTTAGACAGTTTTAGTTTAGAAATTTGAGATAGATGTTCTTGTGATGATGACTTCCAGATTTTGGGGATAATAATAATAGTTTTTGATTTGTTTTTATTAATGAGTTAAGTCTTCCGCATTTCTTTCGTTGATATTGTATTAAAATGTTAAGGGTTAAATTGGTTGGTTCGCTCACATAGGAGGGTAAATGTGGGTGCCAGTCGCGTCCCCGATTTGGGTCGTGACATGTAACCACCCCCTATTTTATATCTTTTGAATGCTAGGCATAACTCCCCACGGATTCTCCACATTCACTACTAAAGGTCAAGGATAACCTTTGGACACCACATCTCTACTCAGAAGGGTATCCGTCCTCCAACTTACATTAGAAATCTCTTGGTAATAGTGCGGTTTCTAATACAAACTTCTTGTCAACCCACGAATAGTGTTAACCCCAAAATTTCCCTTTTGATTTAACGTAGCTTTATTCACTCATAAAAGTGTGAGTGTGTGCGCAAGTGGACACACCATGAACATAAGCATTATTTCATTTACATTTAATTTTATACATGCATAGACTTCTATTCATCACATCACACTTTTTACATGCTTCACATAATCATACATTTCATTTAAGCATACTGTGTAGCCTACATCACATAATAGCTTCATTAATCACATTTAACATGAATAACATCATTATCATCGTGCTTCACATTTCAAGCGTTCGTGGCCTCATTCGAATAAACAAATTACATCAAATTCATACTATTCATTTGAACACCGCCGCCAAGAAGGTGGACCATGCCACTAAAGAATATTTCCAAATTAAAGTTAAACAACATGACTAACTTACCCTTTAATTTAAGATTCCATCACCTATCACATTTACACAAATATTCATTAAAAATTATCCCTTTGGGTAGTAGCTAAACAACAATAACAACACAACTAACACAATGCTCAAAGACTACAAAACCAATCTCATTTAACCAATTTCTTAAGCCACAATTTGATAAAAATATTTATTACGATTTCATTGATGTTTTGGCATTAAAATCATCAAGTAACATTAGAAACATCATATTTGTATCATTTATCACGTTTTCATGCATGAATCATATTTAGAATTGAAGATAGAAGAGACAAGGGTTGAAAAAACCTTTTTGAAAACTCTTAGAAGTGACTCCTTAAATGGAAGAAATTTATAGATGTATACCACGCCTCATATATAAGAAACCCCAAAGATTTTTGATGAAGAAATCGACCACCAGAAGCCCCTTCTAGACCTTCTTGACATCTAGCTTCCATGGTGACTTGAGAGAGTCTTCTAAGAGAAAGGGGTTTGGGGTTTTACGAAATGGAGTCTATAATTAAAAATAACGGTTTGGAACTCATTAATATACCTAAATAACCCTAAAATAATCGTACAAGGTGCTTAAAAGACTGGGGGTGAATTTACCAAACATCCAAAGCCAAGGCAGCCTGCTAAAAGCTTTTTGGCAGTTGACAAACGAGACCAACAAACGACGCGTTTGTCCATCGAAGGTCCGTAGGTGGTAGTTCGTTAGTTGAGACTGAAAATTCCAAATATATAGGACTTGCAGGTCCAATCGCTGGACCAAGTCTAAGGGACTTTAGTTGGACCAAGAGCTGTCATTTGGTCTCATTGGTGGACTATGCGAAGGCAGTTTTGGGTCCAATTCTTGGGACTTTCTCTAGTGACCCTTGTGGGTACTAGGTGGGGTCTTACCCGGATGGTAAACCCCTAAACATATTCATATATGTCATAGGAACATCTCACACCAAATTCAAGCAAAACGGACTTGTAAAACTCATTCACACATGTGAGAACATACAAGCACTATCTAAGTCGTATCTTCTGAACGTCATGGACGTTTAACCTCAAAATGTAACCAACCTTCACACACTGACTAAGTAAATCAATATAAATCACTTTTACCCAAAATTAATTCAAGAAACAATCACGAAGCTCTAGTTTAACTTAGTTGTTTTTAGGGTGTTATATTCTCCCCCACTTGGAATAAAAATCGTCCTTGAATGACACTAAAACATTAAGACCATTATGGATTCACTTTGAAACAGATAACACATTGCAATAATGATCAAACCATTCATAATAAAAGAATCAACTAACTAGGATCGCAATTTTACATCTTCAAACACTTTGAAACATAAGCAACTTTTGCTTCAACTTCAAACACATTGTTACTACAATTCAAGACAAAGCAATTTTTTCCAAAAATGAAGATTTTTTACATTGAGCATTACTATAGCACATGATTCTTTGCAAAACTTCATAAATTCAATTGCACTTCCATTTATTCACATATGTAGTAAATAACTTCTCCAACATTTATAAATATTATAAAAATCATTTATGAACACATTCAACACAATCGTTCAAAAAAAATGAAATTTTCTAAAAATTTGAACTTCTTTATAGTTAACTTAAAACTTCACTGTCACATGCTTAAATTTTCAATAATGCACCATTCAAGCAACTTTAACAAGAAGGCATGACAATATGATAAACAAGACCATAATAACTTACTCTAAAGAGACGTGGTAAGTTATACTAATTGCAATGTGAGAGTGGCATCCTATACTACCTCTACCACTCAGACTTTGTTTAGATCATTGTAAGCCTTTATTTCATAATGTATTTTATCATATTTTACTTTATTGTATTATATAGTATGGCAGATATAATGTTTGACTAGGATGTATAGTTTGTTGTTGTTTAAAAGTATTTTAGTTGTTTTGTTTGATCGTATCGTACTATACGGTGATTTAAAAATGTACTAAAATATCCATAATTATTCTAGTGTAGGAGGTTCGCCAAGATTTAAATAATTAAGTTAAAGGGTAAAATAGTATTTTGAAATATTGTTTAAATATATAGTTGAAAAAAGAAATTAAGTAATAATGGGAACACAACAAACTGGTTGTTCCTTAAAATATGGTTTTCCATAGTTAAATAACAACTAAATTTAACAAAATAATAGAATACATTTTAAGTAACAATTAAAAGAAATATTGTACATATAGTAACGATATAATAAAATAGAATAGATAATAATGATTCAAACATAGTGTTGGTGGTCCTTGAGGATTCTCTTGGACAAAGCACAGTACATGCTATTCTACTTAACAATCATTATGCAAAACTTAACTTTTACTTCCTTCTTTAAAATTGGACCTTAAGTCATCTATATTCATATGCCACACATCATAACTGATACTATTATGCATGACTTTTAATCATTACTAAACTAATAATGATTTGGTTTAAATATTGAATAAGAACAAAAAGGAATGATGTGGGTATCAACTATCTTTCTACTCAACTCATTCCCCCCCCCCCCCACTTAGGGTAAATCCATATAGAAGGCATCATAATTCAAAGTCCCACTATGGTTTTCACAAGATAGTAACTCATACTATTTTTAACACATGATCATCAATTCTAAACATCGACATTACAAGTTGAGCATAACACTTCCCTCTTAGGAGTAAAACCTAGACAAACTATCTCAAATGTAACCTCATTCAAATATTGAGCACCACTAACTCAATCTAATGGAAAAAAACTCATCCTTTCCCTTTACACCAATTAAGGTACATTCATTTGGAACAATAAAAAATCTAACCATATAAACTCCATCATTTTTGCCTACAAATCTTGCACAACTTCCTAACTAGGTAATCATACCACATTCCCCCCCCCCCCCTTAGAGTAAATCTACACATAAACCTTAACCAAATCACAAGAATAACTAGGAAACATTGACCACACAAGAAGGTTTCCCTCTACTCCTAAAAAATCTCCACATCCTCTAAACATTCCTCAATTTTACACCTTAAAGCATTTCTATCATTAATGAACTTTATAACAAGATAACTCATTCGCTCTCAAAGGCACTTTATTCAATCATTATAATTCTTACCATGATTACAAATATATCAATATAAAGTTGCTAATCACAACATTTCTAATATCATAAGCCACACATAAATATATAAATGGCTTCACATCACAATTCTCAAAACTAACTTTCACATTTACTCTTCTAGCCACAAATCCTTCATAAGCATCAAAACCACCTCTGTTTTCTTTAATATAGAAAAATCTACCTTTCAAAGCAATCATACCAAGAAGGCCACCGGACAAGGGAACATAAGAGAGAGACCTTATGGAGTTAAGTTCTATGGCACGATTCAATAGTAATGTAGAAAGTGAAACTCTATCGTCCTATAGCCTATGTCCATGGATGTGTCGCGACTCACACCAATGACTAAGACTCTATTAGATGTGGTTTTTGAGACTTTTAGACCCTAAACTATTTTCTATAACCTTATGCTCTGATGCGAAGTCTGTCATGACCCACAAGAACCCCCTAGAGGTTAGAGAGAACCCTTTGGTCAGGACAGGGCGTACTTGACCCTTTGGGGTCGTGTACAAGCCTTTTAGCTATTGTTCATTACATAAGACATGAAAGTTAGTGTGGAATTAATACTTTTAAAGATTAATTTAATAAAAGAAACATTTTTTTAGAAAAAACTAAGGAAGTCTCATCGTCACAAGCCAATCTTAAAGACACAATATAATATCTTAGGGAATCGGTTCTTTACATTGAAAGACAATATATAATAAGAACTTATATAAAAATAAAAGAATTATGAACTATGCCCTCGAATATGTGAGAACATACTTTGTCATGAGAAAATCAAATCCCAAGCTTTTCCTTCTAAACTTCAATCTTTCTTCCAAACCTATATTTATAGAGTATAGAAAAGTATGGGGTTAATACAAATGATTTACTAAGTATGGCATATGCAAAAACATGAAAAAGGGACTTTTTGGTAAAAACACATCTACATGTCAATTTAAATTAAAATTTTAGAATATAGAAGTAAAACAACATAAGCATCATAATATAAAATTTAGTGAAGAATTTCAATAATTTTCACAAAAAGGAGCATTTTATTGTATATTTCAAAATGTTACAGTGAATTTATTTTAACCTTACAGAGAACTATCCCTATTCCAAAATAGTGAACTTCCAAGGCGAAGCAAAGAGGAAGTGAACTCATTTCCATAAGAGTTTTCCTAACTAAAGTCATCCTAAGACTCACCAAATTAATACATAAAAAAGTACGCATATACCTCCTTTAATACACACCAAGATGATCCTTAAGACTATCTCTTTTTGGCTTACTCACCTCGAGAGAAAAAGGCCCCATCAATGAAAAGAAATTAGAAGAACACTCAAGCAACACACTAGGACTTACCTTTCGGAATGGCTACTTAGTGCAATGAGTAGATGTCATCCCATTCCATTATCTTCACTATGTATTACGCTCTTTTAGAAGGTTTAGCAGCAATACTACTATTTCAGAAGGTCTAATTAGTGCAATGGATAGATATCTTCCGTTTCCATTACCTACCCTAAGTAGTAAGTTCTTTTAGGAGATTTAGTTCATTCAATTCATACAAGTCTCACCAAGACTCCCCTTTCAGAATTCCTTCCTAGTGCAACGCATAAATAACATCCCATTATACTACCTACCCTAATTAGTACACACTTTTAGAGCATTTAGAACTCTCATTACCTTTGTGGTCGTTAGGTTAACCCACATAGACCATGAGAACTAAACAAGGAATCCTGATACTTCCCGTATTGGAGAAGGGTCCCCTCACTTGCCTAGGGTGAGGTTTTACTTTTTAACTTTTACATGGGTTTCCCAATAGATACACCTATGCGGGCACATATTTAAGGGATAAGTAGATTGCTTCTAAGTAACAAATACACTACTAACGAGGGGGTACTCATCTAAAGAGGTACATTGGGATACAACTTCTCAACTCAAGAAGTGTAGCCACCCTTTTTTCATATCCTCTTAGTCCTTGGCATAACTCCGAACGGATTCTCACCATTCACTTCTAATTGTCAAGTATAACTTTTGTACACAACATATCAAGTAAAGAAGGGTATCCAATCCTCCAACCTGCATAAGAACGTTTTTGGGAATAGTGAGGTAGCTACTAAACAATTTTCTTAACTCATTAATAGTGTTCACCCGAAAATTCAAATTTTTACATAACTTAGGTTCATTCATTAATTCAACTGTGAGTAAGTGTGCATTTGAACACACCATTCACATAAGTATCATTTTATTTACATTTCATTCTGTACATGCTTAAACTTTCATTCATCACATCACACACTTTACATGTTTCACATAATCATATATTTCATCTAAGCATTCACTCTAGCCTACTTCACCTAATAGTTTCATAAAGCACATTTAACAAGAATAACATCATTATCGTCTTACTTCACATAACAATCCTTCATGGCCTCATTCACCATAAACAAGTAACTTCAAATTCATAAAAATCAAGTAAAGACCGCCACCAAGAAGGTGGACCATACCACTCAAGAGCATTTCAAAATTAAGGCTAAACAACATGACCAACTTATCCTTTAATCCAAGATTCCATCACCTATAAAATTTAAATCAATAATTCATCATTAATTATCCCTTAGGGCAGTAACTAAATAATAATACTACACAAGTAAGTGAAACTTAAAGACAACAAAACCAAGCTCATTTAACCCATAACTTAACCCACAATGATAAAAAAGCTTTATTATAATTTAATTGAAGTTTTAGAATTAAAATAATTATATAAAATTAAAAACATCATATTGGAATAATTTTAATAATTTTCATGCAAGACTCATATTTACAGTTGAAGATTAAAGAAACTATGGTTGAAAAAACCTTTTTGAAAACTCATTAGAAGTGGCTCCTTGAATTGATGAGAGTTCAAGGATTGAGACCATACCTCGCATAGAAGAAACCCCAAAGATTTTAGATGAAGGAATCGACCACCAACATCCCTTCTATCCCTTCTTGACTTCTAGCTTCCATGGTGACTTGAGAGAATCTTCTAAGAGAGAGGGGTTTTGGCTTTTGGGAAATGGAGTCTAAAATTAGGTCTAAGGGTTTGGAAATATTTAATATACATATATAAAACTAAAATAGTTGTCCAAGTTCCTTAAAAGACTAGGGGCGAATTTACCAAATACCCCACGCCAAGGCATCCTGCTAACAACTTTTTGGCAGTACCAAACGGGACAAACAAATAGAGCGTTTCTCCATCGACGGTCCGTTAGCAGTAGTTTGTTGGTTGTGCCTGCAACTTCCAAACGTGAAGGCCTGGCAGGTAAATCGATGGACCAAGTTGACGGGCAGTCTGTTGGACCACTAGCCGTCCTTGGCCTCATTGGTGGACACTTCCAAGGCAGTTCTGGGTCCAAGTCTTTGATCCCTTCTTTAGGGCCCCTTGTGCGTCCTAAGTGGCGTCATCACAGGATTTTAAACTCCTAAACATAGCCATCTAGGCCTTAGAAACATATCACGCCAATTTCAATCAAGACAACCACGTGACAACACACAAGAACTATCTAAGGTATATCTTCCGAACGTCATGTATGTTCTTGGACGTTTGACCTCTAAACATAACAAAACTTCACACATTGCGAAAGGACATAAAAATAATTCAGGTTAACACAAAATTAAATATAGCCACAATCACAAATCTCTAGTTCACCTTAGTTTGTTTTAGGGTGTTACATTTCACTAGACCTTTCTTACCTTCATCCACATGAGACACATTATCCATGGTCATACGACTTAAAGCATCAACAACCACGTTGGACTTGTCGGGTAGTAGAGAAAACTCATGCAGTAATACTTCAATATTTCTAGCCATATTCGTTGTCGAAGACTCAACTCTTTTTGAGAGAACACATATTCAAGAAATTTATTGTCGGTAAATACATTCACATAGACATTATACAAGTAATGTCTCCCTATTTTCAAAGTAAACTCTATGGACGCTAATTCAAGATCATGAGTTGAAAATTTCTTCTTATGCACATTGAGTTCTCGGGAGGCATAGGCTACCACCTTTCTATGTGGCATAAAGACACAACCAGAACCTACTCCGGAAGCATCACAATACACCACAAAACCCTTGGGACCCTCCGATAAAGTCAACATCGGAGCGGAGGTAAGCCTATCTTTACACACTTAAAATCTTTTTTCACAAGACTCTGACCACTCAAACTTAAAACTCTTTTTGGTAAAGGTGGTCAAAAGAGAAGAAATGGATGCAAACCTATAAACAAACCTCCTATAATACCCTTTTTAAATAAAGAAAATTCTAAAGTTGGTTGGATTGAAAGGTCTAGGACAATTCTTTGCCACTTTGATTTTCTTCGGATCGACCAATGTACCCTTACATGAGAGAATATGACTACGAAAATCAACCCATCAAAATTAAAATTCACATTTTCTATACTTGGCAAAGAGTTAGTGTTCCGCGAGGACTTGAAATGCGACCCTCAAATGGTCTATATGCTCACCCTCATTCTATGAATATACCAATATATCATAAGTGAAGAATATCACAAAGTCATCAAAGTAATTCAAGAACACTCTATTCAATAGGTCCATAACAGACATCGGGGCATTAGTGGGACCAAAATACATCACTAAGAACTAGTAATGACTATACGTAGTTTTGAATAAAGTTATAGGTACATCCTCACCTCTCACTCTATCTTTGTGATAACTTGACCTTAAAAAAAATCTTACAAAAGTAGCATGCCCCTTGGAGTTGATCAAACAAGTCGTCAATCCTAGAGAGAGGATACTTGATCGTACGGTGACCATATTTAGTTGAGGATAATAAATGCACATCCTAAAAGACCGATCTTATTTTTAACAAACAACGCAAAAGACCCCCATGGTGAAATACTAGGATTTATTAAAACCCTTGTCTAATAAGCCTTTGAGTTGAGTCTTTATCTCTTTTAACTCAATTGGATGCATACAATAAGGAGATATGGAAACAATAATTGTACCAAGTAATATGTCAATACTAATGTTTATTTCTTGTTCAGGAAATATTTCGAGAAAGTCGTCGGGAAAGACTTCTTAAAAAACCTTCACTACGGGTATCGACTTATAAGGAAGAATGTCAGACTTAAGATACTTAACCCTCATAATATTTTAAAGACACCCCTTAGAGATAATTTAACATGCTTTTAGACAAGAAAAGATACGACTTCTAGAGATCGAGTTACCCCTCTTCATACTAAGAAGGGTTCATTAGGAAAATTAAACTTAAGAGGAGAGCCTAGAAATAGTTCCTCTTTTTAGTATCGAAACTTGGACCACTTTCTTGAGATTTGATAATCCAAATTTCTTCTCACATATCATTAGGAAAATGCTTAACCTTATGGCCATTTTTCCATAACCAAAGTGATTCCCCGTTCTCCGCAAGCATTCACACCTATGCTGCTTCCACACTTGGCACAAGTAGTATTCTCACTAGGTGAATTTCCACTTCTTCCCTATTGGAACTTTGTGTTTGACACCCTATGCTTTATAGACTTATGGAAATTTGATATATATTGGTTGTAAACCCTATTTTTGAACATAGTCTTGTATTTAATTTCCTTGGAAGTACCTCTCTCATAAGACCATGTCCTATTAAACTCCTTTTTCTTCTTCTTGTGTCTAGTCTCCTAATCATGTTGAGAATGAACAATCAAACGATCAATATTCATATTATCATGAAGTATAACAGAATGACACTCTTAAACTTGATCATCAGATATTGCCTTCACAAAGAGAATCATCCCATCCGTTGGATTGAATACCAAAAAAGGAGCATACTTGGACAATTCAGTGAAGTTCAATGAGTATTCTTGCACACTCATACCTCCTTGATGAAGATTTATGAATTCTTTTACTTTATACTCCCTTTTCTCCCAAGGGAAGAATCCATTAAGAAAATCCCTTTGAAACACCTCACAAGTTATAGGGCGCGATGTCAAATCCATTTTATCTCTCCTTTGGCTATACCAAGTTTGAGCCACATCCTTGAGTTCATAGGGGATATCTCGTCCTTCTCATTAGGACTCACTCTCATCGCATAATGTATCATGTAGACCTCATCAACAAAGTATTGGGGATCTTCATTCACATCAGACCCAAAGAACATAAGAGGATTCATCCTTGTGAAGTCCGTCAAACTATTGCCATGGTACAAACCTTTTGTTGAACACAGGTTCCAACCACCTGATTTTCTTGAACCGTCATGGATTGATGTTGAGTATCTAATGCTTTGGAATGGGTAGTCATAGCTTGGAAAGATGTATAAAATCTGACTTTATCTCTCTTTCGTAGGTGGAGGAATGATAGAAGCTTGATCTTGCAAAGGAACTTTATTACCTTGTGAAGGGGTTTGTTCCTCTTAAGGAGGAACTCCAAATTTAGCCAAATATTCCTCCAGCTTTAGCCAAATATTCCTCCACTGTCCTATAAAACTCTTGAGGCATGATTTTCATGATTAACAATAAGTGAGAATTTCTAAGCATCACATAGCCTCTCATTCATAATTATGGAGCGCTTCACAATAATGAACAAGAATCTTTATAGACATAGTTTAGTGATACATCAAACATAAGATTAGTTTAATGCCATTCTTTGATACTAAGTTTTTCACGAAAGGGAGCACCTGTTAGACGTAACCGGCGTTGTAGTCCTCTAAAAATACTTGGACAATACCTTCGCATTCTTCATATCATATCATAGGTGAAAATGAAGAAAATTAAAATTGTTTACATATTTATGTATACATAGACCTCTCACATATCATATATGTAGTCCTCTAGCACATCATATATAGAGTTTACATAGACTTCTCACTTAATGTAGCTGACATAGACTTATCGTTTAGTTGACATATTAAATATATAAGAATTATTCTAATACTTTGTCTCACATTAAACTATTTAAAGCGAAATAAAACATTGCGACATTGCCCTTAATGAAATTGATATTCCCACATAGGGCTTACAACAAACATCTTCAAGAATATGGAAGAGATGAAGGTATTTAGACAATAAAAATACTATTAAGGTAGTACAAATGGCACCATCCTCTAAATTGGAGACCTACCAAAAACATGGGAAAAATTCCAAGTCTTATTGCAAAGAGACCTTGATACTTCAATAGTCCAAACATGCTTTTTTAGGGAAAAAGTGAAAGAATATTGGTTAGCACAACAACATGTACTAAGTATTGAATCATATGCAAGTAAAACAACTAAAATCATGACTCAAAGGATATTTAGTTCAAAACTATGGTAAGTCACATTAAAAGCCTTTTATGCACAATTAAGAACATAGACAAGCCAATAGACGTAACCTAAGTTAAAAGAAGTCCATATTCAACACAAGAACAACATCATCATCAAGTCAAGTCAACATTGATATTATCAAAAGAAATCCATATAAACATTAATGGAATCATATAATATCATATAGAAAAAATTAATTCCAACATAATGTCATCACAAAAATTCATGTTCAAGAGTTAATAATATCACAACTTATAAGACCCTTAGTCACTACCCCTTCAAAATCCTACAAGTGAAATGATTATGTGAAGCACCACAACACCACATAATCAAGTAAACTAGGTAAAGGATCATAACCAATCTCTACATTTCATATACCTTCATATGATGCATACTCAAAATTATGTACATAAACCTAGATCAATAGCGTGTTCATCAATGAAACTAACATAATATATGATCATCAACATATAATGTAATTATACACATTTCATTCATATCATAAATACATAAGAAAAACCTCCTAGGACTTCCCTCAAGGTCCACTTGTGCCATGTATAATTAGAGTGTCGTACCCCTACCTACACTAAGTATAACCCCTTATGTCACCCTAGTTAGTGTTCCTTTTATTACTTTTTTCTTACTTTCGGGAACAATCACCTTAACCAACAATAGACAACCCGAGAAACACATGGAATCTTGTGTCATGCACCCCTACAACAAAAGAAGATAGTCTACTTGCCAAGGTAGAGCCCAAACATGAATATAACATTCTCGGTCGATCAACTAGATATGATTCCTACGGAGGCAACATAATTCAGTAACTAGAAGATATGTCTTGAACCCTCTACATTGCTATTAACATTGGAGTCCTCGTCTAATGAGAACATTTGGTTAATCTCTCTTCTTTGGGGAGCCTACACCTCTCATTGTAAAATTCACTTAGTGATAAGATAAAATCATCTTTTAAAATGTCTTTAAGCATTTTAAATCATCATATCTTCATGTAGGCCATAATGCAGAAACCCCTTGTACATGATGTCATTAGCTCATTAGGTATTTCATGAAATTTTCCTTTCATAACAGCCTTTAATTTGTGAGATAAACACATTATAGTCATATCATAGTAAAGTAGAGAAGTGATTCATATTCAACCTTGTATCATCATACTCTTCACATGATCTCACAATTAATATAGTCAATATACTTTATCATAATCATCATATAATTAAATTCATAACCTAATCACATATAGTACTTCAATTGAATACCACTATCAAGTATAAACCATCATCACAAAGTCTTATCAATTTGCCTTCAGAAGGATCCTTCATGATCTAGCATCAATCAAACTATATTCATCAATAAATACAGTTAATAACATCATCTAATAGTAATTCGTACAAGAACTAAGTCAATTGTATCATCGCTAATCAATTCAACCTCAATTCATAACCTAGGGTTAGGGGAAAAGGGTTCAATCATTATTTATCCCATAGAACTAAGTCTAATACTAAGAAATACAATAATAAACCAATAAATAATCATAACCTATAAATAATAATCAAAGAGAACCAACATAAAATCAATATTGCATATAAAGTACAAAATTGGAAGGAAACCCATGTTTTTTACTTTATTAGAAACAAATTTCAAAGAGCCTCTAGTTGAAGGAGATACGAAGACTGAATAACTTCCATAAGTTAAGGTACCTTAGAGTTTTTTTGAGAAAAGTTGATGTCTTTAAGATCTAATCAAGTTTTGTGTGGTCTTCAATGGGCTCTTGAAATTGATAGAGGAAGTAGTGTCACGACCAATATCTAGACCCAAGACGAGATCTACGTTGTTGACTTCTAACTGGTCGCCGAGAAGACTATATACGTCATTCTTACTTCAGGTAGGTTAATTTAAGCGTAAAATTTGGATTTTGGGTTTTCTAATTTCATGCTAAAAATATTAAACTTAATATCATAGGTATTCACAAATCAACCATCTAATATAGAGATAATCAAATGAAAGAAACAATTCATAAATGCATTAAACATATTCTTGCCAAAATGGCACAATTACAATGTCTAAGATGAAAGTGTAAAGAAACACTAGAGTAACATGCTCCACTAGCTAAATCCCACATCTAATCTAGATAATAGCGGTATACATCCTCAAATGCATGAGGGCTTACCATGTCCGGATGAATGCTCCACGTCCGGATAGCTGCAACATCAACCTGTAAGCTCTAGTGTCCACTTATGCCTGAACGTAAAAATATAATGTTATATGGGATTAGTACACACTTGTACTATGTATGGGTATATGCAAGCACCCACCAAGGACATGCATGAGTAAGAAGAGCTCTTTCCTAACAACATGATTTATGGAAAGTTAAGTCAATAGACTTGCAAAATTTTGATTAGGAGAGGTAGTGGACTTGCTAAATTTTAATTAGGAAGTTCATTCCATGAGAGAAACATGCAACATAATACGTATCATATCGGACAAAATACATAAAATCTTACACGTAACCAATAACATATTGCATATAGCACATAACATATTGCGTGTAACACATTACATCTTTCATATAATTCATTCATACGCCATGAGACTTTGGACTAATGGACTTGACATCATGACTTAAAAAAATGGGGGCTTAACATATGGGACCTCAACTAGGGAGCCTATTTTAGCAAACACAGAGTTTGCTTCATTCATTCATACGTACTTCACTTCATTTATTCATAAGCTAGTGTAGATACCATCTATACCGAA
The DNA here is from genome assembly GCA_027705065.1 of Solanum peruvianum. Classification (NCBI taxonomy): domain Eukaryota; kingdom Viridiplantae; phylum Streptophyta; class Magnoliopsida; order Solanales; family Solanaceae; genus Solanum; species Solanum peruvianum. Next base: position 28,543,987 of record JAKWJD010001766.1, read on the forward strand.
GATGTAGTTTAATACTTTAATCGGGTTCGCTGTGCAATGATCAAGAATGACCTATTTTCAATATTTAAGTACATCTAATCTCTTGATTATCCTATGTTAACACCTTTGGTATCAGTCATTTCTTTATGTGCATCTTTTGAGGATGGCCACATTCATTCTTTGAGAACTTTAACTTTAACTGACATAGATCATGTGAGCATGATGAAATCTAGTGTCTCACCCACATAAAAAGAGGAGGAATCACCAGACAAAGTGACCCAAAACATGCTAGCGTACATGGGAATTGAACCCCGCTAGATCCATTTATTGGTAGCATAGGTTCGAATACTAGGAGATATAAGGAGACCTATTCTGGGCAAGACAGAAAGTCTCATCTCATGAGAGTTACGTGAACCTCCTCCTTTCTCAAAACAAGGCATCACCGCTCATAGCTACTCTATCGGTGCTCAGTATAACGTTCCATTACATTTAAACCATACGTCATGGAAGTTGGCTTCTAGTATGAGGACATCAAATATAATTAGATGATTTTTGATCTCATCATTAGTATTAAGTATGTTAATCTCAATACATTCATTAGAGTGTTAATAGAGACTTGTATCTTCATTAACTTTACCCTCTCGTAGGTGAGTACGTTTTTGTAAGACTTATGCTCATTTGAGAATGCTCTCATCTTTTACATTAGCCTCATATCATGTTGTCACAACAATCATTGGTATTAGAACATTTTATCCTCATAATTACTCACCTTTTTTTTACGTGAATGTTCATTTTATTATATGTCAATGCACTTGGTCATTTAGTTTCATTAACACTCTTACTTAACCCTTCTAGGGTTTCATCATTTCATTACATACATAATAGGTTCACTTACTTCTAACGTATGCTAGACTTCTGGGTCTATACATAGAAGCCATGATGCTTCAATCATAAGTCGTTAAAGTGATTCACATCTTCCTATGATTATGTGGTACAAGACTTATGCATCTTGTATGTATGCCAAGATCTCAATTCCAATCTATGTAGGCAGCATTACTCTTGAGCACTTAATTCGCGTATGACTTATCTATCAATATGGAATTTGGCAAGGGAATCCGGTTTCGAATCCTTGGACAACACTTACATTTTTCATTTATTTTTTTTTGACCACACGGCTTGGGGACCCAAGATCAAGCCCCAATGCCTTTTTTTTTAATTTTTTTTTCTTTAAATTTTCTCTTTGTTAGCCGAGGGGTTGTGAGATCAAACACTGACAGCCCCTTTTATTTTTATTTATTTATCCATGAGTTTTTTTAGTTAACCATGAGGTTGTGGGATCGAACCCCCACAACCTGAATTTATTTTTCTTTTAATTATCCTTTTCCTCCTAGAGGTTGTGGGTTCGAATCCAACTCCTCCCATTTCTCATTTTTCATTCTTTATTTTCCAACCAAGAGCACGGTTCGATTCCCCCTTACCACATTGTTTTTCATTTATTATTTTCACAACTTTTGTCGCGGTGAAGTCACGGGTTCAACCCTCACTGACCACACTTGTTTTCTTCACTTTTCATGACATTTTTAAAAACATAAATTGACTGAAATTAATCAACAAGGTTTGGAAATTTGAGTTACATTTTCAGCTTCTTTTTCATTCCATTACACGTTAGCCAAGAGATTATTACTCGAATCAGCAATATTTCATCTCATATAAACATCAACGAACTAACATTCCATTTCAATTTCTAGCACGTAGTTACATTTTTGGAAAACATAAACATGAGTCACATAATTCCGAATATACATATAAACACATAAGGATCATGAAAAAATGTTTTATCCCTAGTTTTATATTAGCAAACATGACCAACCTATGAGTCAATGAGAGCTAGTGACATGGACATGGAATAGGGAAACAACCCTAGTTTTGGAACGGAATATACTGAACCTTAAGGGGTCTCTTTGGAAAGGGACAAAGAGAGATGAGAAGCCATACCTTTTATGAAGTTCAAACCTTTAAGTTTCTGAACAAACATGCTCCAACACTTACATCCAAATCCATGTTTCATAACAAAACTTTTGACAAAAATTCTCCTCCCTTTGCCTTACGTTTTTGATTAGTTGTTTGTTTAAAATTTTCGTTGTGAGTTCTTCAAGTGCTTAGCACCTTGTTTTATATTCTGTTTTTGTACGTTATTTGGCAAAGAGATTGTGAATGAGAGTTGGTTTGATATTGAATATGAAAGATAGACGTGAGAGAAGAGTTATGTTAGGCTTAGGAGTTTAGCTTAGGATTAGTCAAATAGGGTTAACTTAAATATTGAAAAATTTAATTTCCTTTTTATTTTAGATCAGCCAATAAATAAGAAATAATAATAAATTACAGTAAATTACCCTAATAAATTAAAAAACAATTAAAATTATCACTTCCACCTAGGTTCGAACCCGGGTGGAGTACGACTTCACTCTAGGAGCCAATTTTTGGCCCTCACTCCCAAAAAATACCCTCCACCGTTATTAATTAAATAATTAATTATACATTTAGGGTAATAATAGTAGTACCATTAGCCTTAAAAAATACCATTTTACACCTAGACCCTCAATAATTAAGATTTCCCCCTTTTAAGTTCGGTAAAGACTCATCCGAGTAAATCTTCATATTCGGGAGTTTTACATTGCTGGACCCACCTTTCCTAATTAAAATAACTCCCCAAGTTAGTTGGCTTGGCTTTCGCAAGGGTTAAGAGGTGTAGTTCTATGCGCATCAATCCGTGTGAACCTTGTCTAATCGTAAGCATTCTAGACACATTAAGAATTATTTAGAATCGCCATTTTTAGGGTTTTAACAAGTAGACAGAAGTTGGAGAGAATTTAGGTTTGGGAAATATTGGGTGTTAGGTTAGATTAATGAGGGTTTGTCTTTATGTAGTCCCCAGACAATGTTAATTAAGCCCCCCTTAACCCTTAATGAATTAACTAACCAAATAACTAATTGAGACCCAAACTCAAAAACATAACTACGAAACTCAACTATAAGAACGAAAACCCCACCTATCCGTTGACTGGACCTTTGACGGTCATGCTTGTACATGGTTGACGATAGAGAATGGTAATTTTTTAAATTTTGGGAATATGTCTAAGTGTCTACCAACGCTGCCATTAAAGGAGCGTCGATCCACTACTAGAAATTTGGTCTACTGCCACGGTTCACCTATCGTTGCAATTGACGTTACTACTGTAGCCATAGGTCTAAGGCTACGGTTAGACCAACCGCTACAACAGATCGCGTAGCAATAGATCTGTTGCTACGGTTCTGTGCGACAGTTCATAAAACCGTAGCCATACGTTGACCAATTGCCATGGTTATCATTTGAATTAATTGCCAACGGTTATGTACGTATTGATACAGTTTTTAACCGACGTAATAGAGGATTATGCATCAGTTCTGTTAAGGCTATGGCTACAGTTTTTTTTCGATTCCACACACCATTTCACTCAATTGCGACGGTTGTTATAGGGATATTGCAACACTTTTAAACAATTGTAGAACTGTTGCTTAATGCCTATTGGAACGGTTATTACCTGCTATTTGCAACAATTCTAATGTAATATTAGTAAGCAATATATACCTGCTATATACTAAATCATTCATGAGAATAAATTTTATAACATAAAAATACACATAAATCGTTAACGAGAATAAATGTTCATTACATTAATAAGAATTCAAGATCCGTGATTCTAATATAAATTAAAGTAAAATATACAAATCATTTTATAGCATTTAAAAAAGCTTAAACACATGCCATAGAATTTTCAATCTTAAAAAATATATAATTTCTAGAACATCAATAAAATTTACATCAATATATACTTCAGCTCCTATGTCAAGTCTTCACTATTGTTTTCATTGCCTTCTTCGATTTCGTCACCTACATACAATCAGAAAAAAAATATAAATAATTTAGAAAACCTCAAATCTTTGAAATTAACAAGTTTACATGTAGTTACAACCAGGCATTAGCTTTTAGAATTGTTCAACCCTAAAACTTGGAAATCAAGTACATGACAATAACATTCAACTGCTAGCTACGCGCATTCAAACTTCTACAAGCAACAACAGAAACAATAGACCAGCAGCAGAAATAAGAGAGCAGCTGCAGAAACAAGATAGACCAGCAACAGAAACAAGAGAGCAGCTGCAGAAACAAGATAGACCAGCATCAGAAACAAGAGTCTAGACTACAAGCAGTAGAAACAACACTATCATGCTACAAGAGAAATGTTTAATTAACATAAACAAGAAACTAGACTACAAGTAGCACAAAAAAATCATGAATCTAACAACTAGTCCTCTACTAGGCTACAAGCAGCACCAGAAAACTCATGAACCAAACTACAAGCAGCAACTCAGACATTAAACTATCTGAGAACAAGCAGCAACTCAGACATTAAACTCATGAATCAGGCATTTACTTATCCTCTGCCTAACTTTTCCCCAACTTCTTTAGATCAATATCATACTATTCCATTCTAATCCTATAGCAAGTAGCAACAAAAAATACCAATCAAAACATAGAATTAGCGACACCAACCTTGTTTAGCCCCTTCAACAAAAGTAGATTCTCTTGGTGAAGGAGTAGACAATGCTGCCAATATGTTAGGATCAATTAATCCTGCATGCTTAAGTTGTGCAACAACATCTGCAATAACTTCTTGTTGCACAATTTTCTTTTGTTCGTCCATTTGTTTCTCCATTTTCTGCATCTTCTCTTGCATTTGCTGCATTCCATCAGTTGTTGCACTTAAAGTTGATTCCCAATTGCCAACTTTTTTATTCAAAGTAGTCTTTGTAACTCCTGCGCCATATAGTCTAAGACATCCCGGATGTTCAGGACCCATGGCGCTTGAAAATGCATCAACATACTCACCATTTATGCTTATTTTTTTTCAATTTGATCCATTCCAGCCTACCAAAGTATATCCAAAAAATACAATCTTATGAAATAAATAATTGATCTCAACAAAAAAAATTTAAATAGACAGGCACATACAATTTTACTAGTAGTATCTTCATTTGAGGCCTTGTACGATCGCCCAGGTTTTCTTGTTCTTGTAACCATTAAGAGATCCTTAGATGATACTGTCTCCTTATCTTTCTCCTAGTCGAATGGAAATATATATAAAAACTAAACTCACATTTGAAGAGATCCAAAAGAAAATTTCATTAAAAAATAATATTTCAGGGAACTTACCAGCTTATTACGAACTAAAGTGAAACTCTTTTTGCCAGCAGTGTGTGGATTCATCAGTTTTATTAGATTCTTTGCATTTGTTTCAGACATTTTCTGCAAAGAAATGAATCAGTGATGTTAATCGAAGGTATATATATTAGTGTTATATAGTGTACTAGACGAGGTCAATATTAGTCTGTCTTTCCTTTATAACAGTCCATTTTTCCTTTATAACAATCTGTCAATATTAGTCATTATATAGTGTTAAGGTGTCTTGTAAAATGCATGTGACTATCACAATAAATGAAGCTGCAAAATATTACAATAGAGAAGAGAGTAAAAGAAAAAATATAGAAGAATATATACTATTATCACACTACTTTAGACACCAAAGTACAACCAAGCCTCAGGTAAAGAAGAATCATTACTATTATGTCAGCAACACCGATATCACACTATGGACAATTATGTCATAGCAGTCAGTATTGACACTTTATCCAGATGCTTTAGTACCTATACTATTCAGATGGTTAATATATGTTTTGATTTACTTTTTTAGAAGTCAGAGAGAAGGTTATGCAGACTGGTCTCTATACAAACCATAATAATGCTAGAGGTATGAATTACAAATAGAAATGAATCATATTTCATTGCAATTGACATTGACATTTCTCAAACTTAAGTGGAGATAGTTACACTTGCTGCTCCTTATGGGTCTTTTTAGTAAGGTCTGAATTACAGATACAGGCCAAAATGTTGCTCTAATTGCATTAGGTTTGGGCATGATAATGATCCACATGCTGATTAAAAAGACATCTATGAGAAAGAAGAGTCAGGAGGAATCATAGAAGCTGGGAAGGGAGGTACTATTTTTTCTAACAGCTTTGAAGTGTTGGGGGTCACTAGGTGGGAAGAAGCTTGGAAGGGAGCAAAAATCAGGAGCTATAATACAAATGCTACTTATTAAAAAAATTTGATACTCTGAACTATATTTTTACCTTGAATTTTTCAGAATTCCAATATTTGAGTAGCTCTCTAAATTGACATTCTGGAATATGACCAGGCTATTTTGCCATTCGAACTGCATCATTTTCATATGGATCGTAATAATTAAGCTTCAAATCACTTCTATGTCTTCTCCAAGCATCTCGAATTGTTACCATAGCCCAATGGTACGCAGCTTCAGGAATAATATATTTTCCCTATAATTTTGTGTCATTCAATTAGCCAATAGAAGTAAAATACTTTTACAAATAATTTATTATTGTAAACTATAAACCTTGGTATAATCCCACAAATCCTTTTTAGTGTCCATGATCCTCCAATCAAATATATCAAATGGGCAAAGAGTCTCATTTCTAGCCAATGTTCCTAGGAAGCTACTTAGCTCTATGACAACATCATCCGTATGACCAACAGGTTGATTTTGACTATTCAGTATGATCAACTTACGTTCTTTTCGGGCATCAACATCATGCATTTGCGTTCTACCTCTTTTATTTGGTCTGGAAACATCTCCAGCTAAAAGAAAATAAAAGAAATATAATTAAAAATTATGAATACATTTCGTAGGTTTGTAATCTTATATGTTACCTTGTTCTTCAGGTTGATCATTTGTTTGAGGAGTGACAAAATTCATTTGCACTTGATCCTCGAAAGGAAAATCTTTGCCATGCTGCTCAAGAGGCAGTTCCTCGTCAGGCTGCTCAAGAGGCAGCTCCTCGACAGGGTGCACAACAGGCAGCTCCTCGACAGGCTGATTTTCAAAAGGCAACTCTTCGGCAGATTCTCTTTTTGCTTCAGATTGTAGTGCTACTGATTGTTGTCCTCCAATTAATTTGAGCAGATGTCCTTTCTCGCACTCTATTTCTTTAATAATTTCATTTGTCGTCAATAATCGTCGTTTCTTATTTGCCAAGAATGATAACGATCCCGGTTTAGCAAATGTCTTGTTTTTGTCTTTTTTGGTTCTTTTTGAAGTTTCTTGTCGACTCATAGCTATGACTCTTCTGACCTGTGTGAAAATAGAAGAAATTAAAAAGTTACAAAGATATTACAAAGAGCTGAATCACATCCAGTAGGTCTGTTATTTTCCACAATCACACACAAGATTTAGAGTGTTTTTAGGAAGCCAATTGGTGGAATTATAAGAGCAGCAAGTATGTACTGTCCACAATCACACATAGTAGGTTTGTTACTGTCCACAATAAAATTTTCTGCACTCAATCACATTCATAGAATTTACATTAAGTACTCAAAGAGAGATATAGCGAAGAAGTGTTAAAAGAATCATAAAAACGAGATATGAACCTGGAGTGTTGGACCTTAATAAAGAGATAAGAACCTACTAATTTACTGGTCCACTAATATATATAAATTGCTCAGAGAAACTGCAAAAAGAAGAAGAATGAAAATGATCAATAAGAGAGAAAAAGGACTTACCAAAACTAATAATCCAAAAAATGTAGTAATGTAACGATAAAATGAAAAAATATATAGAAACAAAAAGAAGAGATAGCAAATACATTTCACTTAACATTCATAATCTATATGATGCAACTCAAATGATATTCATTACTTACTATAAGAAAAAAAAATTATTCTAACAAGTCCACAAGATCCTTTGTCAATCATCAACTTCCATCCAATCCCAATCAGTATCATCAAAGTCATCCTCCTAGTCCGATGTTTCCATAGCTTCATCTTGTGAATGTTGTGCAATGAAAGGAGCATCGATGATATCAACAGGAAGATCTTCTCTACACCATTTGAACATCTACATCAACTAATCTTTCTGATGAACCAATATCATCATTAGGCTCTCTACAAAATGTTTCTACAATATTAGGACAACTCTCTTCCTCCAAATCATACAAATCCACAGGGACTTTGTTTCTTGCATAATAAACATTTTTCTCAACTGGGTCTTCCACATAAAAAATTGATGCACTTGAGATGCTAGTACAAAAGGATCATTTGTACTACATTTTTTGTTGAAATATACCCGAGTCACCAAATTCATTGACTTCATTATGAAACCAATCACAATTAAAAAGTACAAACACTAAAGCAACCCCAATAATCAATCTCAATGATATCCTGAATTATTCCGTAATAGAGAACCATTCCATCAACATGATTTTGGTCCCTAGCACTAGCAAAACTATCCGTTGTGGGTGACAAAGTCACTCCACTATTCTGAGTTTTACAAGGAGCATCCCGTATCTTAGTATGAAATCGATATCCATTAATGAAATATCCAGTATATCTTTTTGCCACAATGTTAGGCTCTTTAGCTAGCCATTTTAAATTATTGGACACTTCAATATTTTTAACTTTTTCACTAAACCAATCACCAAATTCTCTACTATGGACCTGTGCTTTTACCTATGCATTGCCTCTGGTATGATTATCAGTTAAGCTCTTATGTTCCCTGTAAACATGTAATGTAATTTAATCAATGTGTATTTAAAAATTAAATGAAATTTTAAATACATTATCATAACATCTAAATGAAGTTTAAAGACAAACGAGTATTTTATCTTACTTGATAAATGCCTCTACTTTTTCATCTCTTGTATTGAACAAAGTATATCGATGTGCTTCAAACAACTCATGCTGCTCCATGTTAAAAATCTTGCCTTTCCTTATATTCTCACTTCCAATTGGATGACCTGTCTTAGGAAATAAATGTGAAACACCACCTTCCTCTATTTGAATGTACTCATCATCCTCTATCTCACACCTACTTAATTTTGTCTTCATCGTATTAGGTAGGTCTATGGAAATAAAGTTCAAACAATCTACAGCTGAAAAACCTTCTACTATTGATCCTTCATGATTTTTTCGATTACGAACAAGCCCCTTGAAGTAAAACATAGTTCTCTCTGTAGAATACATCCAACGCAAATGAGTTGGGCCTCCAAGCTTAATTTCATCTACTAAATGGATAGGTATATGTGTCATTATATCAAAAAAAAGATGGAGGAAAAATCTTTTTAAGCTCACATTCAATATCTATGATTTCTGCTTTCATCTTATCAAGATTGCTTCTTCTTATAACCTTGCTACATATGGATCTAAAATAATTCCCCAATCTAATCAAGACCATAGCTAGATTCTTGGGTAACACTTTTCTGACTGCAACCTGGAGCAAGTAATGCATTATGAAATGAGCATCGTGACTTTTGTATCCTTATACTTTCATCTCTTCAATTTACACACGACTTGATATATTAGAAGCACACCCTTTTGGTAATTTGGCATCTTTTAAGACGGTGAAAAATAACTTTTTCTCATCTGGTGTCATAGAGAAATAAGCTTTAGCTACATGGATATTTCTTGTATCACAATCTTTTAGATGTTGAAGCTCTTTACGTATCCCTATTTCATACAAGTCATAGCTAGAATTTATATGATCTTTGGACTTTCCAAGTATATCCAATAAAGTCCCAAGCACAATGTCACAAATATTCTTCTCTATGTGCATCAAATCAAGATTGTGCCTCAATTTGTTTATTGCCCAATACAGCAACTCAAAAAATATGGATTTTTTCTTCCATGGACCATCATTCTTTCGTTTTCTTTTATTTTTGTTCTTTCCAAATACATTATTGAATTCACAAAGCTCTTCAAGAATTTGTGCACCTGATAATGGAGTAGGTGCAACTTTATGCTCCTCTTTACCATTAAATGATCTTTTATCTCTTCTGAATAGATGATCAGGAGGTAAAAACGTCCGATGACCCAAGTAACACATCTTGCGACTATGTTTGAGATATTGTGAACAAGTATTATGGGTACAAGTGGGGCATGCCCATCTCCCCTTGGTGCTCCATCCAGAAAGCATTGCTAGAGCTGGAAAATCACTATTTGTCCACAATAAAGCTGCATGCATTAGAAATGTTTGATTAGTTACAGCATCATATGTTTCAACTCCCACTTCCCATAATTCCTTCAACTCCGCAATCAGTGGTTGCAAGTATACATCTATATCATTTCTCGAAGACGATGGACCTGGAATAATCATTGATAACATAATATTCTCCGACTTCATGCAAGTCCATGGAGATAAATTATAGATCATCAACATAACTGGCCATGTGCTATGGGAAATGCTCATAGTTCTGAATGGATTGAAACCATCACTTTAAATACCCAATCTATCATTACGAGCATCATTAGCCAAGTTAGGATGCAATCAATCAAAATCCTTCCAAGCTTCACCATCTGCAGGATGTCTTAAATTTCCATCTTTAAGTCGTTCAGTATCATGCCATCTCATAGTTAAAGATGTTTCAGAACACATGAATATCTTCTGAAGCCTAGGCTTTAAAGGAAAGTACCTTAAACCCTTCACCGGGATTTTCGTAACCTTATTATTTAAGTCATTCCGAACATTCTTCCATCTTGAAGCTCCACAAATAGAGCAATTTTCTATCTTTGCATTGTCATTCCAAAATAATAGGCAACCATTAGTGCAAGCATAAATATTCTCATAATGAAGACCCAAATCTTTTATGACCTTATTGCCTTGTAAAACGAGTCGGGTATCTGAGCAAATGGAAATGCCTCTCTTATCATGTCCAACAAATCTGAAAAGGCCACATAAGTCAACTTGTGAATGCATTTAAACAAGTATAGCCTGATGGTAAAACTCAACTTAGAAAATTCTTACACCCTTGATACAACTCTTCTTTCCCTTCCTCCACTAATTTATAAAATCTCTTTGCATATTCATGTGGCCCCTCCCTCACTCCTTCATCTCTCTGATCATCTACAATATTTCTAAAAGTATCATGAAGTAATCTATCAATGTCGTCATGCATGTTAGAATTTTCTTCTTCATCGGTTGGATGTGGCGTATTTCTTGAGGAAAATCCTTCACGATGAAAAACCCATTTGGTGTATCCATGAACAAATCAATGGCAAATCAAATGATCCTCTACCATATTTCGACAATGCCAATTACGATTAAAGCACTTCTTACAAGGACACAATATTTCATTTCCATGGGAAGCACGTTCAAATGCTTTATCAAGAAAATCATTAACTCCATGAATATATTCATTGGTGGATCTTTGGAGATTCATCCAACTTTTATCTCCAAAATCCATTGAATATTTATCCTACATGACATGTGCAAAACATTAAAGCCAATAAATTCATGCGTACAAATAATATCGAAAGAACTTAACAACTCAAACTTTTAGATTAGTCGAATCTCAAACCTTCACATCAATTCAACAACAAACATTTACAACACTAATAGTAGAACCAAAAAATATTGACAAGTTAAGTTATTAGCAGCTTCCACCATTTAATAAGCTTTATACAAATGAATGACTAAAGGCACACTCAAACACATTTCAAAGAAATAAGGACAGACCTAGATTAGAGTAAATAACATATATTATAGCAATATACTGCAACAAGCAAACAAAATAACTATCAATACAGTAGTTTTAATTCTAGCAAAACAGTTCATGTATTTGTAAAATAATAACAGAGTATTCACATGGAAAAAGTAGTTCAAACAAACTATAACAACTCATATTATCTTTATAAAAAAACACAAGGGAGTTAGCTGGTCAATCTAACGACTACCATATAGCAGAAAATTTCTATTACTTTCAATTTCTTACCAATCAGCCTTCTCGGGTTCCAAACGAAGTACTTCAAAAATTTTCAAGTGTTACCTTTGGGTCTGTTTCAGCCAAGCCTATAAATACCATAATCACACAATATTAGTAGGAAACCAAGCCAAAGAGAGGAAAAAATATAAGACATACAAGTCCAAGATAAGTAGCTTAGCTTAGAAAACTCCATCAAAAAAATCCTTTTTTTTAATCACACATTCAAAAAAAAGTGGCACAATGACTCTATTGTTACTAAAATAAAGAAAATTTATTTATTTGAAACCCAAGATTGAATTTTTATCTTCTGTTTATCATCATCATACAAATATCACCAAATATAAGAACTCCATTTCGAATTGTTGGTTTAAATCAACCCCACTTTGCTTATTTTCTTTTTGACTCAACCAAAGCTCAAATAATGTTAAATCCAATGCAAGGTATTCATAATGATTCCCAGGTCCTCGATTTCCCTGGAGGCGTGGTCAAATTCATCTCACATTTGAACTATATTCCTTAAACAAAAGAGGAGAGAGTACACTGTTACATGGTCCTTGACGATGGTGGTTACTCAATAACTATTGATTTTGCATCAATTGAAAAGGAAGTTGCACTGAAAATATACACTGATATAGTCACACTTCAAACAATGGATACAATATTTTATGAAGCACAAAGACAAGGACTATATTCTTTCTATGTTACACTGTTGAATCAAACAAATATCGTCTAGCTAATTAAATCAAATGGTGGAGAAGAGAAAGAGACTCTGTAAGCATATTTAGGGAATGGATTGAAAGAGAAGAATGTTTGAGCTCTCAGTTTGAATCAGAACTTTGCAGTAATATCAGCATGGAGTTATTGCAGGCCATTCAAGTTGAAAGAAAACAAGAGAAGCCCCCAAATTGCAGCATATCATGAAGCTCATACAAGCCATAGTTATATGGAAACTTTGGAAGAGAAGGAATGCTTAAAGACATGTTAAAGAGGTCTCTTTTTAATAAAATGTACATTCACTGTCAATATAATATTAATTGTGCAAGCAGTTAAAAACTTGAAAAACAAATTCAAGTTCCACACATTTCTATCAATGACACACAAATTACTAAGACTAACACAATTATAGCCAGTTTAAATTATAGACACTACATCCAAATAAAACACAACGAACATGTAAAGTTAGAACTAAATCATACAAAGCAAATCAATTTGTGCTTCGTGAATGATCAAAACAATATCGCAAAATGCACAAATCCACACAATGTCATTAACTTTAACGAATAAATCAGGGCATTATGTGTCAAAGATTATGCTGGTAGTGACTCATAAGGGAAGATAACATTCAATCGAACAAGCAAAAGACAAAGACAATATTAGAATCCGAATGTATTACAAAGTAAAACGACAGTGATACTAAAGTTTAAACATCTCTTAATAGTCAAAAACAAAATTGAATATAACTAAGCCTTAATCCGAAACAAGTTTAGATCAGCAATATGAATACCAAAAAATAGATGAGAGAACACAGGGTCAAACAACTACAATATTTACATCAAGGTTTGTAGTCAGTCAAAGGACAAGAGTTTTTCAAAAACGAACTAGCTTAAGCTATAACAGTCAACAAAAAGTTAAACAAATACCAGTAGGAAGTAATTTGGGAGTAATTTTTGTCCACATTCACATCAAATGGGGAATATTAAGGAAGAATTCACCTGGAACAAAAAAATATGCAGAAAGAAATACATACAGATCCACAAACTTGGAGCACTAGGTTTTGACTCTCTTATATATCACAGAATCAAATAGGGGAAGTTTACACACTAACTATATTGGAGCTAATAACATAGGTTTAAGACTAACCCATGTATTATTCTTTAACATTTTTCAAAATTAATTCAATGGGGACTTAAAAATCATGAACTAGCATAGAAAACTTAAACATTATTAACCTTTAAGATGAATTCGTAGTCGAACCACAAAAACATCACCAAAAAGAACGAGTGTGTTGTTTTCCCCGACGAGCTTCAGCAACAGCTTCACAATCGAGCTTCAACAACGAGCTTCAGCAACAGCTTCACCTACGAGCTTTACCAACAACTTCACCGACAGCTCTTCACCAAAGAGCTTCACCAACAGCTTCACCAACAAGCTTCACCAACGAGCTTCACCAACGAGCTTCACCAACAGCTTCACCACCAAATTTTGTTTTTCTCACCAAAATCTTCAGAAATTCCTTTCACATGCAGCTTCACCCACAAAAAGCCTCTCTCACATTGCTTTGATGAAATTTCGAAAAAATAAGGGTTTCTAAACAATTTCATTCTTTTTCTATATATTTTCTAAAAAATTAATAAATTAAAATTATTTTTTTAGGAGGGACTAATTATATTGGAGGGAAATATATTTTTTTTGGAGGGAAAAATATTTAGGGCTAAAAAATCATAATTATTTTTCAAAAAAACCGTTGCCATAGAGTTGTCTATAGCAACGGTTTTAAAACTTGTTGCTATACCTTCTCTATAGGGATGGTTATAGGGATTATGCAACAGTTTATTTTAAGAACTGTTTTATTAGATTCAAGGATATTTGGCCACAGTAATAACCGTAGTAATAGGTTAGCTATTGCTACGATGGTCTAACCGTTGCCAAATAAGCGTTGTAGTAAGTCAAATTTCTAGTAGTGATCAGACAACGACTCGTCATTTGGATCATGGATGCACACTGTCCCAAATGGCAGTTTTGGGTCAAATGGAAGGGTCCTCTCTAAGTACACCTAGGGTGATCCTTGGGGAGTCTTTGTAGCTGTAGGGAATACCCCCTACACATAACCGTTGTCATCTTCTTTTTTAAGTACTAAGACTAGCTTCTTAGCTTACACCTTTACATTCATATGTCAAAATTAGCAGAAATTTAAAACATTTTAACAGTTCTACATTGAGGTTTATATATACTCTACATACACATAATATATATAAATTTCATGTATCTATAGACCCTTCGTATATGAAGATTACTTAGTATTCTAGTTTCATTGCACATAGATATATAGAATATAATATAGTCTCAAAAGCATGGCCCATCTCATAATTGTCACGTCCCAAATCGGGGACGCGACTGGCACCCACATTCACCCTCCTATGTGAGCGAACCAACCAATCTAAACCTTAACATTTTAATACAATATCAACAAAAGTAATGCGGAAGACTTAAACTCATTAATAAAACAACTCAAAACTATTATTAATATCCCCAAAATCTGGAAGTCATCATCACAAGAACATCTATCTCAAATTACAAAACTAGGAATGTCTAAGAACAAAAATAACTAAAAAGCTAGTCCATGCCGGAAGTTTCAAGGCATCAAGACTTGAAGAAGGAGACCCAGTCCAAGCTAGACGCATTAGCTCACCCTGAATTTCCGATGGAGTGAAGACTGGCTTGATCTACTTCTGAGTCGAAGTTGACGGAACGTTTGCTGCATTTACACAAATAACACGAAGAAAAATATAAAAGTAGGGGGTCAGTACAACCACAAGTACTGAGTAGATATCATCGGCTAACTCAAAATAGGGAACAATATATATCAATAATAATGTAAATCAACTACAATACTCAACATGTAGCAACAACAATTACTTTATCATTAACAATTTCCGTCAAGTTCATACATGAGGTCTCAAGCCTCAATACCATACTCATTTGGGAATTAAGTTCATTAGATTGAGTATATTCATTATCTTTCAAGATTCATTATCTTTCTTCCTCTTGTGTCGGTACGTGACACTCCGCTCCTCTAATTCTATCCTGGTGTCGGAACGTGACACTCCGATCCTCATATTCATTCTATCCTGGTACCGGAACGTGGCACCCGATCCATATTCTATCCTGGTGTCGGAACGTGACACTCCGATCCTCATATTCTATCCTGGTGTCGGAACGTGACACTCCGATCCTCATATTCTATCCTGGTGTCGGAACGTGACACTCCGATCCTCATATTCTATCCTGGTACCGGAACGTGGCACCCGATCCATATACTATCCTGGTGTCGGAACGTGACACTCCGATCCTCATATTCTATCCTGGTACCGGAACGTGGCACCCGATCCATATACTATCCTGGTGTCGGAACGTGACACTCCGATCCTCATATTCTATCCTGGTACCGGAACGTGGCACCCGATCCCCTAATTCATCAAGCCTTCTTTTTACACTAAGGCATCATCATTCTCATTATATAATTTATCAAGCCTTCTTTCATACCAAGGCATCATCAATCTTATTATATAATATATCAAGCGAATTAGGGTTCTTTCAAGATTTGGGATTCAATAGCTTCATCATGCTTTGTTAATTCATCACAATTTCATACTCATAATCATGCAAGCATACAATTTAAGCACATAGCAGGGTTTACAATACTATCAACACATAATATTCACTATTAAGAGTTCACTACGAATATCGTAATATAAACCATAACCTACCTCCACCGAAGAATTGGAATCCACAAGCAAGAAATTCCCAAGCTTGTTTTCTTCTCCCCTTTGATCGACTCTCCTCCCTCTTTCTTTTCTTTCTCTTTTGTTTTTATTCAAACCCTCTTTCCTTTACCCTAATTAACAATTAATTAAGAATAAAAGAGGACAAATAAACCCCCTAATTAACTTAAGGTTACCCCTTTTAACCCCTAAGTAATTAGACTTATTAATGTTAACCCTCAATCTTTATAATTAAGGAAAGAATAGTCAAAAACGACCCTTAAAACGTGTGGAGAAATCCTAAACTGCCTGGGATTGCGCAACCTGTGACGGGCCGTCGTGCCTGCGACGGTCCGTCACGATGGCCGTCGCAACCTCCCAACTTCCAGGTGGTCTGTGACGGCCCGTCACCCCTGTGACGGTCCGTCCTGCACCTCCGTCATGACGGTCAGAAACTCGTTTCTTGCACCAAATTCTCAAAAGTTGAAGTGTTTTGCAACGGAACCTCACGACGGCTCGTCGTGGATGTGACGGAACGTCCTGCAGGTCCGTCACGATTTACAGAGAGTCGATTTTCAGTACCCAATTTCAGAATTTTTAAGTATGTTGCAATGATACACACCCTCGACGGGCCGTCGTGCCTACGACGGTCCGTCGTGGTGTCCGTAGTATGGCCCAGTTTTTCCAGAATAAATCTTCTGCTGCTCAAAACGACTCAACAGGTCGTTACAATAGATACCAATTTTACCCATCGTTCGTCCCCGAACGATCAAAAGAAGAAAAACAATGGCGAAAAGGAGTACCTGAATCTGTAAACAGATGTGGGTATTTTTCTTGCATATCTGCCTCCTTCTCCCAAGTAGCTTCTTCAACCGGTCGATTCTTCCATTGAACCTTGATGGATGCAATCTCTCTCGACCTCAACTTGCGAACTTCTCTATCTAATATAGCAACCGGTTCCTCTTCATAAGTCAAGTTCTCATCAAGCAGAACTGAATCCCAACGGATAATGTAGTTTCCATCTCCGTGGTACCTCTTCAACATGGATACATGGAACACCGGATGCACTCCGGACAGCCCTGGGGGCAAGGCTAATTCATAAGCCACCTCCCCTATTCTCTTAAGCACTTCAAATGGCCGATGTACCTTGGACTTAGTTTACCCCTTTTTCCGAACCGCATCACCCCTTTCATGGGTGAAACCTTCAACAAGACTTGTTCACCTTCCATGAACTCCAAGTCTCTAACCTTTCGGTCTACATACTCCTTTTGTCTACTTTGAGCCGCCAAAAGCTTTTCTTGAATAGCTTTCACCTTCTCCATAGAATCTCTCAACAGATCAGTCCCCCAAGGTCTAACTTCAAAGGCATCAAACCAACCAATGGGAGACCTACACCTCCTCCCATACAATGCTTCAAATGGAGCCATGTCAATACTGGAGTGATAGCTATTATTGTATGAGAACTTTGCCAAAGGTAAAAAGCTATCCCAATGGCCACCAAACTCTATCACACACGCACGAAGCATATCCTCCAACACTTGATTCGTTCGTTCAGACTGTCCATCGGTCTGTGGGTGAAATGCAGTGCTAAGATCCAACCTAGTACCTAATTCAGCATGTAATGTCCTCCAAAACTTAGAAGTAAACTGCGTACCTCTATCAGATATGATGGAGAGTGGAACTCCATGCAACCGAACGATCTCTGAGATGTAGATCTTGGCTAACTTCTCTGCATTGTAGGTCACCTTGACAGGAATGAAGTGAGCGGACTTAGTTAACCTATCAACAATCACCCAAATGGAGTCATACTTACCCAATGTCTTGGAAGACCAACCACGAAGTCCATCGCGATTCTCTCTCCCACTTCCATTCAGGAATGGGCATTCTCTGAAGTGTTCCTCCGGGCCTTTGGTGTTCATACTTTACTTGTTGACAATTGGACACTTGGCAACAAACTCAACAATATCTCGCTTCATTCTACTCCACCAAAAGTGTTGCTTTAGGTCGCGATACATCTTGGTTGCACCAGGATGTATAGAATATCCGGAGCTATGAGCCTCGGTAAGAATAGTGGTGATCAAATCATCGATGCGGGGTACGCATACCCTTCCCTTAATTCTTAAAATCCCTTCCTCATCAATTATTGCCTCTTTAGCCTCTCCTTGCAACACTTTATCTCGGATTCGACTTAGCTTCTCATCATCAAACTGTTCCCCTTAATCTGATCAAGAAAAGAAGATTTGCCTCTACACAAGCTAACAATCCTCCCTTCTATTTATTTCCAACCTCATAAGGTCATTAGCCAGAATCTGCACTTCTCTAGCCAATGGGCGTCTAGAAGCTTGCAAATGAGCTAGACTTCCCATGCTTCCGGCCTTTCTACTCAAAGCATCTGCCACCATTTGCTTTTCCCGGATGATACAAGATAGTGATGTCGTAGTCCTTCAGTAGTTCCATCCATCTCCTCTGTCTCAAGTTCAAGTCTTTCTGAGTGAATACATACTGTAGGCTACGATGGTCCGTGTAGACTTCACACTTAACCCCATACAAGTAATGTCTCCATTGCTTTAGTGCAAATACTACTGCGGCCAACTCCAATCATGGGTCGGATAGTTACGTTCATGCACCTTTAATTGCCTCGAAGCATAAGCAATCACATTCTTCTCTTGCATTAGCACTGCACCCAACCCAGAATAGGATGCATCACAATAAACAATGAAGTTCTTACCCTCTACTGGCAAGGTAAGGATAGGCGCGGTAGTCAACAAAGTCTTAAGCTTCTGAAAGCTCTCCTCACACTCCTCCGACCATACAAATGGAACGTTTTGCTTAGTCAAGTTCGTCAATTGGGAAGCAATAGAAGAGAATCCCTTGACGAATCGGCGGTAGTAGCTAGCTAAACCCACAAAACTCCTTATTTCTGACACGTTTGTAGGTCTTACCCAATTCTTCACTGTCTCAATCTTGGATGGATCCCCATCACTCCATCCTTAGAAACCACGTGCCCCAAGAAGGACACTGAGTCTAGCCAAAACTCACACTTGGAGAATTTCGCATAAAGCTTTTCTTTCTCAACACTCTAACACCATTCTCAAATGCTCCTCATGTTCCTTCTTACTCTTGGAGTATATCAGTATATCATCAATAAACACGATCACAAAGAGGTCCAAATATGGCTTGAAAATCCCGTTCATCAAGCTCATGAAGGCAGCAGGGGCATTAGTAAGACCAAAAGACATTACCACAAATTCATAATGCCCATACCTAGTTCGAAAAGCAGTCTTTGGCACATCCGTTGCTCGTATTTTCAATTGGTGATAACCGGACCTCATCAATTTTTGAGAAGACACAAGCACCTTGTAACTGATCGAACAAGTCATCAATGCGAGGAATGGGGTACTTGTTCTTAATAGTTACTTTGTTCAACTGTCGGTAATCTATGCACATTCGGAAACTCCCATCCTTCTTCTTCACAAATAACACCGGAGCACCCCAAGGAGATGCACTTGGTCTAATGAAGCCTTTACTCAACAATTCTTGTAGTTGAGCCTTTAACTCTCTTAACTCCGCGGGAGCCATTCTATAAGGGGGTATAGAAATGGGGAGAGTACCCAGTTCAAGATCGATACAGAAGTCAATATCCCTATCTGGTGGCATACCAGGAAGATCTGCAGGGAACACATCTAAAAACTCACGGACTACCGAAACTGACTCAATCGAAGGTACTTGGGTAGTGTCATCCTTAAGGTGTGCCAAGAAAGCTAGACAACCCTTACTAACCATCTTCTGAGCACGAATAAAGGAGATTATACGCACCGGATTGGAAGTGTAGTCACCCTCCCACACTAACGGATCTGCCCCAGGCTTGGCTAACGTCACTGTTTTAGCATTACAATCCAAAATCGCAAAATTCGGAGAAAGCCAAGTCATACCCAGAATTACATCAAAGTCACCCATTTCTAAATAACCAAATCTACATAAGTGTTCTCTCACCCACAAATTCACCAAACAAGACCTATATACCTTTTTCAACTATCACAGACTCACCCACCGGAGTAGAAACACGAATAGGCATGTCAAGTAATTCACAATGTAAATTTAGGCCGTTAGCAAATGAGGAAGATACATATGAAAACGTGGAGCCAGGGTCAAATAATACAGATGCCATGCAATCACAAACCAAAGATTACCTGTGATAACAGCATCAGACGCCTCCGCTTCAGATCTCCCAGGGAAAGCGTAGCAATGAGCCCCATTATTTGTCTGTCCGTTGCCCCTACCATGTTGTGTAGTAGTGTCTCCGTTTTGCCCATCACCTCTGCCATTTTGGTGACCACCATTACCTCGGCCACCACGCCCTCCAGAAAACGGCCTCTACCATGACCGCCCCTACCTCTAGCTATCGGGGGTCTGTAACTCTGGTTTGGACAGTACCTCTTAATGTGTCCAATCTCTCCACACCCATAATATTCTCTGGTTCACGCGTCGGCCTCTCAGAGAAGTGTTGACCGTTCTGAGGTGGACCCCCAACTACAGTCTGTAGTGAAGACTGTATTGGTCGATTTGAGTGACCTCCGGAGTTCTGTCCTCTAGAATAAGAACCATTATACTCACCTCCCCTTCGAAACCTCTTTGATGTCGATGTCGTGGTGAAGTCATCTAGTTTCACTCCTTCCACCTCAATCACAAAGTCTACCACCTCTTGGAAGGATGTTGCCGTTGCCGCTCTCTGTAAGGCTGAAATCCGCAATTCTAACCTCAACCCCTTCACAAAACGGCGGATCCGTTCTTGTGGACTGAAACAAAGTTGGGTGGCATATCTGGATAGTGCGCGAAATTTAGCCTCGTACGCGTTAACTGTCATCCTCCCTTGCTCTAGACTCAAAAACTCGTCCCTTTTTCTATCTCTCAAGGTCCTTGGGATATACTTCTCCATAAACAGGGTAGAGAATGATTCCCAAGTCATGGGTGGTGCCTCTGTTGGTTGACACTCAACATGTGATCGCCACCACATTTTGGAGTTCCCTTGGAACTGATAGCTCACGAACTCGACACCAAACCTCTCTACTATCCCCATCTTGTGTAATAGCTCATGGCAATCAACCAGAAAATCATAAGCATCTTCAGATTCTGCACCCTTGAAGACTGGAGGTTTCAGTTTCAAGAACTTACTAAAAAGTTCATGTTGATCGTTTGTCATAATAGGCCCAGTAGTAAGACGTGGAAAGGTGCCTATTCCCAATGTTGCATCCATGCGGGGAGCCATAGTAGCCGCATGTCGTATTTCTGAAACCGGAGGTGTTGGTGCAGAAACCACTAGAGGTGCTTGACCCTGATCAGACAACCCGCTAAGATAAGCAAGTACTTGGTTGATCATATCTGGGGTAGGTTGGGGTGGCATTTCCTCATTCTGCCCTTGTTCATTCTCCCTTCCTCCCCTCTTATCACCTCCTCGGTCAGTGGAGGAGTCACTGCCTAGTATCAGATGGGCTAGGGGCTCGTCCTCTCCCTCTAGAGGACGTCCTCCCACGACCTCTTCCACGGCCTCTTGCCGTTACCCTTCCTCGAGCCACAGCCCAGTGGCTGGGCTCAGTAGTTTCCTGTCTTTCCGTTGTCGCTGCTGGTGCGGTCGTTGCTCTAGTTCTAACCATCTGCGAAATAGAATGAAGATGGTCAGATACCAATTTGTATCACCTAGATACCAATTGGACTCAAGTAGTAGCACGAAAGAAAGAATGAAAGAATGGAATTTTCCTAAAGTCTTATAGCCTCTCAAAGAAAAGTAAAGGCGTCCCCCTACCGTTCCTTAAGACTCTACTAGACCTGTTCTTGTGTGATGAGACCAATGAACCTAATGCTCTGATACCAAGTCTGTCACGTCCCAAATCGGGACGCGACTGGCACCCACATTCACCCTCCTATGTGAGCGAACCAACCAATCTAAACCTTAACATTTTAATACAATATCAACAAAAGTAATGCGGAAGACTTAAATCTTATAATAAAACAACTCAAAACTATTATTAATATCCCCAAAATCTAGAAGTCATCATCACAAGAACATCTATCTCAAATTACTAAACTAGGAATGTCTAAGAACAAAAATAACTAAAAAGCTAGTCCATGCCGGAAGTTTCAAGGCATCAAGACTTGAAGAAGGAGACCCGTCCAGCTAGACGCATTAGCTCACCCTGAATTTCCGATGGAGTGAAGACTGGCTTGATCTACTGCTGAGTCGAAGTTGACGGAATGTTGCTGCATTTACACAAATAACACGAAGAAAAATATAAAAGTAGGGGGTCAGTACAACCACAAGTACTGAGTAGATATCATCGGCTAACTCAAAATAGGGAACAATATATATCAATAATAATGTAAATCAACTACAATACTCAACATGTAGCAACAACAATTACTTTATCATTAACAATTTCCGTCAAGTTCATACATGAGGTCTCAAGCCTCAATACCATACTCATTTGGGAATTAAGTTCATTAGATTGAGTATATTCATTATCTTTCAAGATTCATTATCTTTCTTCCTCTTGTGTCGGTACGTGACACTCCGCTCCTCTAATTCTATCCTGGTGTCGAACGTGACACTCCGATCCTCATATTCATTCTATCCTGGTACCGGAACGTGGCACCCGATCCATATTCTATCCTGGTGTCGGAACGTGACACTCCGATCCTCATATTCTATCCTGGTGTCGGAACGTGACACTCCGATCCTCATATTCTATCCTGGTGTCGGAACGTGACACTCCGATCCTCATATTCTATCCTGGTACCGGAACGTGGCACCCGATCCATATACTATCCTGGTGTCGGAAACGTGACACTCCGATCCTCATATTCTATCCTGGTACCGGAACGTGGCACCCGATCCATATACTATCCTGGTGTCGGAACGTGACACTCCGATCCTCATATTCTATCCTGGTACCGGAACGTGGCACCCGATCCCCTAATTCATCAAGCCTTTTTTACACTAAGGCATCATCATTCTCATTATATAATTTATCAAGCCTTCTTTCATACCAAGGCATCATCAATCTTATTATATAATATATCAAGCGAATTAGGGTTCTTTCAAGATTTGGGATTCAATAGCTTCATCATGCTTTGTTAATTCATCACAATTTCATACTCATAATCATGCAAGCATACAATTTAAGCACATAGCAGGGTTTACAATACTATCAACACATAATATTCACTATTAAGAGTTCACTACGAATATCGTAATATAAACCATAACCTACCTCCACCGAAGAATTGGAATCCACAAGCAAGAAATTCCCAAGCTTTGTTTTCTCCCCTTTGATCGACTGCTCTCTCCCTCTTTCTTTTCTTTCTCTTTTGTTTTATTCAAACCCTCTTTCCTTTACCCTAATTAACAATTAATTAAGAATAAAAGAGGACAAATAAACCCCCTAATTAACTTAAGGTTACCCCTTTTAACCCCTAAGTAATTAGACTTATTAATGTTAACCCTCAATCTTTATAATTAAGGAAAGAATAGTCAAAAACGACCCTTAAAACGTGTGGAGAAATCCTAAACTGCCTGGGATTGCGCAACCTGTGACGGGCCGTCGTGCCTGCGACGGTCCGTCACGATGGCCGTCGCAACCTCCCAACTTCCAGGTGGTCTGTGACGGCCCGTCACCCCTGTGACGGTCCGTCCTGCACCTCCGTCATGACGGTCAGAAACTCGTTTCTTGCACCAAATTCTCAAAAGTTGAAGTGTTTTGCAACGGAACCTCACGACGGCTAGTCGTGGATGTGACGGAACGTCCTGCAGGTCCGTCACGATTTACAGAGAGTCGATTTTTAGTACCCAATTTCAGAATTTTTAAGTATGTTGCAACGATACACCCTCGACGGGCCGTCGTGCCTACGACGGTCCGTCGTGGTGTCCGTAGTATGGCCCAGTTTTTCCAGAATAAAATCTGCTGCTCAAAACGACTCAACAGGTCGTTACAATAATCATCTAAAAAGAGTATAACAATTTTAGCCTAGCCCATACATGAATAAAAAAAGACCACATATAGGACATACAATATTTAATATTCAAATGAAAAGGAATGAACAGAAGAGTCTTAAAAAACAAAAGCAATATCATAAGCTTGATAGTGGCATTGCTCTTGGAAAGTGTGGACCTACCCAACTTTTCTGATCAAGATATCCAAGACATATTCAAAGTCTAAAAATACTTTCAACGAGTGGAACCTAAGATGTTGGAGGAAACGAAAAAAAAGGCTTAGTACAACACTTCAACTGAGTATGAGACCATATGCACACATATCATATTAACATGCTAAAATTGGAGAATTCATTAAATATGCAATTTACTTAGAAAACCATTATGCAAATTCAAAAATACCATACAAATCAATACGACATATTCATTAAAACATAGGCATGGACATCACAAGAACAATAACAAAAAATCTAGACAAGTCAACATGTATATAAAGTAATTGAATACATTGTCAACTAATTATATCATCAAGTCATAAATAACCACAAGCATGAATAAGTGTTCATTATAACATAACAAAAACAAGACAATTACCCACAACCTCAATCAAGTCAACAAGTACAATGACAAAGAAAAGCCCCAAAACCTTAATCAAGTAACTAAATACCAATCATCACCAACATCCCACTTCACATAGCATGGTACTTAAGAGTACATATATAATACTTTAACAATGTAGGCCAACACATATTCATAAGTGAGACTAATTAACATATAGTATCAACAATGTGAAAGTTCATCATATACATATCATGTACCATTATAACCATATACATACATAAGAACATTTTCTAAGATTTCCCTCAAGGAAAACTTGTGCAAGGCATAGGTAGAGTCCCATACCTCTACCTAAGCTAAGTGAACCTCTCAAGTCACCCTAGGTGGATTTTACTTAATTACTTCAATTTAGTTTAGGGAACTTTTTTCTTAACCGACATAGACCACAACAACTAAGTGTAGAATCTAGTATTATAAGACCTTAAATCGAAGGTAGGTGGACTACCTTGAAAAAAAAAAACCAATAATAAATGTAGCTTGTTGGGTGGATCCACTAGCTAGTCTTCGTATTGGGGAAACATAGTTAATGAAATAAAATATAGATACAATCCCTCTACATACAACATATAAATGGGGGCCTCCTATTATGGGAATCCGATGGATGAGTGTCTCTCATAAGGGATTCAACATCTCTTTTGGAACTATAGGGTGAATCTTCCTCTATGGATAGTCAGTACCTCCCATTGTCAAGTTCATTCGGTGCTAATCTAAGTCCCTTTTGAAATGTATTTAATGTGTTTATTAATCATCATCACTAAATGTAGGTCATAGGGTATAACCCCTGTATAAACATCATCATCATCATAGCTCAATAAGTATTGCGTCACTATAGTCCTTTCATTATAATTCATATAAGTGAGTATAGGTCATTTACATATCACTTCGTTATATGAAAAATTTGTAAATTATTCACTATTTCATAATTTTTGCATCATAGCCAACATGTAACACCTTGAAAATTCAAGACGTGTCATAAAGCCTAACATAGGAACCATGGCGTCTATGTACTGTAATTAAGTCAATTTAAATGAATTTATGTCATTTATGATGATTAAGAGCTAAAATATCCATGAACGTCCATGACGTCTAAAAGTATGGTTCAAAAGGGTTCTAGTGTGCCTTAGCCTATTTGACTAACTTTTACGAGTTGGAAATGTATGAAAATTTGTGAAAAGGTATCTAATAGTTGTTTGGGTAGATTCATGGTTGAAACGTCCGTGTACGAATCCCCAAGGACCAACCAAGGTCGCTTGAGAAGGACCCTTGCATTTGAAGAAAATAATGTATTGGCAGTGAGCATCGATGGGAACATCTACGGTTTGTATGTGGAATTATGGGGCGTCGATGCCACTATCGTTAGATACATTGCCAATTTTAGGAAGGCCTCCACTTGAACAGTCTCGTAACTTATCGATGGAGTGCTGGATGGGTTAAGGGTTCATAGGTTCACAGACGGCTCGTCGGCGGGGTTCTGTCCATGAAGTGTGAGTTTTCTGTGAATTTTTAGGCTAATTAATTTAATTAATTATGTAGTTTATGGGTTAGTAAGGGGTTAATATGAGACAAGTTAACTAACCTAAAACCCATATAAAAGCCCCAACCCCAATTAAACTAATTAGAACTCTAAAACACAAACTTAGGTACTTCTCTTTTCTTTCTCTCTCTACTTGAACTAACCATTGAAGACAATCAAAAAAGAAGGGTTTAAGGGATGGAAAGAGAATAATTCAGCATACAATTATAATCAATCTTTAAGGTATGGGATGTAATTAACCTTTGAGACCGTTTCCTCAAAGGGTTCCTTCAAAATGGATTTCAAAAGTTGAGTTTCCTTATAATCATCATCCAGTTACGAAATTGAAGTTATGGATTGAGTTGTTGTTGATTCATTTAGGTTATAATAAGCATATTAACATAAAATTTTACTTCTGTATTGCAATTGTTTATTGTTTGTTCTAAATTGAAGAACGTGATCCTCAATCTCTAACCCTAAGGTGTGATCTTGACCTATATTATATTGTGATCATTCAATTGTTTTTGTTATTGATAAGATTATTATACTATGGTGTTATTATGATTAAATAAAGAGGCTAACTATAGTCCTATCATGCTATTTCATGAGATGTGATTTAGGTTATAATGTTTATTATGAAATTAGCCTATGTATATTGTCTTAAGTTATGGTCTAGTGTTGAATTGTGTTATAGAGATGCAACTGGCCTTTTAATCTTATTGTTTATCATTGTGTGATGATTTTACTCCCCAAATTAGGTTGAGTTATGTGTTGATGGTAAGACCTTAATTATGAACTATGAAGAATACTTGGTAAGTCTTATAATCTCTATCTTTACTTTCAATTGTTATTAATTGTGGTTAAGTCATTATGATAAATTGGAGTATACCTTATACTACGATGATAGAATTGTATTATGTTGAATTGAAATGTCTTGATTTTGTTCTGAGGTTTATTAAGGTGTATGTGATATAAGTATGGTGAAAACTATCTATGTGTCTTGAATGCTATGAAATTCAAATCTGCTAACCTCACATATATGAATTTTGATGAAAGGACTTATACTCATACAATTATTATTAGGGCATTTATGATGATGATTATATCACCTATGACCTAAACTAAGCTGTGAGTGATAATTAAAGTATTAAAGACATTTCAAAAAAGGACTATATCTAAGCACTTACTGTACTAGATTGAGAAGTGTCCCTTCGACATAGCAAAGGTAGGAACACTACATTACTCTTAAGATTGGAGACTATAATGCATGGCTCATAAAGAGGGTCCTAACTATATCTCTATGTTCTTTAACTATGTTGCCCCTATAGGAATACTAGTTAGTGGATCCACGTAGTTGCTGTATTTCATGTTTTGGTCCTACCTTTGCAAGTAGTCCGCATTCTTTCGGTGTAGGGTTTTATGACATCGGACTCTACAGTAGCTCCTGTAGTCTATATTTATTGGAATACCTATTACTTGTTGGGTTAGTAAGTATGTTTGGTCGGTTGATATACAGTCTTCGCTTTGCATTACTTTTTTAAAAGGATAAAATGACATGTTTTGACTAAAATTCCCTTTTTACCATGTTTTTTCATGTATATATTCATAAGGTCTCATACTTAGTATATGTGGATCGTCGAAGAGTTTGGAAGGCGACATCGTTGCAGGCTTGGATTCTCCATTTCTTCTAAGTAGGGTAGATCCTCCACATCCAAGGACAATGCCATTATCTAGCTTACAAACTTGTTATGAGCTTCAAGACTCTTTCATTTCTTTCCTTTTCAATTGAATATTATACTTTTGTATGACCTATATGTGGTCTTGTTGGATTTATGTAACGGCTATGACCACATTGTGATAATGGTTTAGATAGTATGATATGAGACAATCTTTGAGACTATTCTCTATTTTATATACCTGTATGTGAAATAAAAGTAGAAGTCTATGTAACCTTCCTATATGAATAGTCTATGTATACTCGATAAAACTGTATATTATGTGTATGTAGAGGTGTGTGTAAACCTTTAAGTAGTTGTAATGAAAGTTTTACATTTTCCACATCTTTTATTCTATGAATGTAATGACATGAGGCTAAGAGGCTAGTGTTAGTCATTATAAAGGACGACGACGCCGGTTACGTCTAGGAGGTAAACCCTTATATGACAAACTTGGTATCAGAGCATGACATTTAATATTGTAAAGGTATGTCTCTCTCTCTGTACCACGTCTATGTAGGTTTGTATTAATAATTGTGAAGCGCGCAACACTTTTTAGTAGGAACCTCTATAATCTTAGGAATCACTCTCTTTCTTGGAAATCTTATATCGTGTTGATAGAGTATATTTATTGTGTGCTTTTTCATATAATCCTATTGGTGTGCTTATAGGTTCGCATGAACACTCGATGAAATGTGTCTCAAAAACATGAAGAGGAAATCTCCAATGCGGGAGATCCTCCCCGTAGTGAGCAAGTCCCTCCACTTGAAGAAGATACTAATGTTGACCAAGCTCTGGTCAATCCTTCACCCTTGACGGATGGAGATATAAGGTCTGATCTCATATAATTGGCCCATGCTACTACCGTCCAAACCCAAGCCATAACGGCCCAAGCCAACCGGGAGGTTGTGCACGGTTCTCATCAACAAGTCACTACTGTAATTTCCCGGGTAAGGTACTTCACTCGAATGAACCCTCCTACTTTCTACGGGTCTAAGGTTGATGAAGAACCCAAGAATTCATCAAAGAAGTATCTAAAATACTTTTGGATATGGGGCTGTCCACAAGTGAGAATTTCAAGTTGGCGATATATCAATTCAAGGACGTGACGCAAGCTTATTATGTGCAATGGAGGGATAAAAGACCATTGAAGGGTTCTCCGGTGACATGGGAGATTATTATGACCAATTTTCTAGATAGATTCTTTCCTAGGGAGATAAGGGAGGAAAAAGTGATGGAGTTCATCAACCTTTGCCAAGGAGGAAGGAGTGACCACGAGTACTCTTTGGAATTCATTAAGTTGTCCAAACATGCTCCTTCTTTGGTCTCCGATCCTAGAGATCAAATGAGCCGTTTTGTGACGGGGGTGTCGGAGGACTTAGAAGAGGATTTACATTCGGCCATGCGACATGACAATATCAAGATATCCCATCTTATGGTGCATAAAAGAAGGGTTGAGGAGGCAAGGTCTAAGAGAAAGAGAAGAGATGCTAAGAGGGCAAGATCATTTGGTGGATGTTCCTCAAGGAATAGGCTTGATATACAAAACAATCCAAGATTTAAGAAGTGGGTTTCTAATCAAGCCCCTTCCGAATTCACAAAAGCGAGTGGTGCTAGGGTGTCTAACCCTAAATTCAAGAATTGAAAATGCACTAATTCGCCAACCGAGAAGCCGACTTGTGGAAAGTGTGGTAAAAAGCACTATGGTGACTGACTTAAGAGAAAGAATAATTGTTTTACCTGTGGCAAGAGTAGTCACAAGATGAGAGATTGTCAAAACAAGAAGAGTCAAGACAAGGGTAGTGGTCAAGCTCAAGCAAGTGATTCTAGTGATGCTCAAATGAAGAAGTTCTTCTATTCTTTCCGCTCTAGGGGTGAGCAAGAGAAAGAGAAGACATGCTAGGAGGGCAAGATCATTTGATGGAGGTTCGTCAAGGAATAGGCTTAAAATACAAAACAATCCAAGGTTTAAGAAGTGGGATTCTAATCAAGTCCTTACATATTCCCAAAATCTAGTGGCGATAAGGTATCTAACCCTAAATTCAAGAATGGAAAAAGAACTAATTCACCAACATAGAAGCCGATTTGTGGAAAGTGTGGTAAAAAGCACTATGGTGACTGCTTTAAGGGAAATAATAATTGTTTACTTTTGGAAAGAGTAGTCACAAGATGAATGATTGTTCAAACTGGAAGAGTCAAGACAAGGGTAGTGGTCAAGCTCAAGCAAGTTATTCTAGTGATGCTCCAAAGAAGAAGTTCTTCTATGCTCTCCGCTCTAAGGGTGAGCAAGAGACGTCTCCCTACGTGGTGGCCAGTATGTTGAATGTATCTCTATTGATGTATAAGCATTAGTTGATCCTCGTGCTACTTTATGATTTGTTACACCTCTTGTAACTACAAAGTTTGATATTTTACCATATATTTTTCATAAACCTTTTATGTTGTCTACTCCGGTGGATGAGTCGGTTCTTGCAAGAAGGGTGTATAGAAATGGTCCAATAATGTTGCCCATAGAATTTATTATGTTGATCTAGTAGAACTTGATATGCTTGATTTTGATCTTATATTGGGTATGGATTCGTCGCATGCAAGTTTTGCCTCCTTTACTTGTACGACAAGGGTGGTGATGTTTAACTTCCCTGATGAACTCGTTGGTGAGTGGAAAGAGGAAAATTCTATTCCTAGAGGTCATATAATCTCTTGTCTAAAAGCATGCAAGATGATACCAAAGGATTGTCTATATCACATAGTAAGAGCCAAAGATTTAGACTCCGAAATTTCTCCCATTAAGTCTTCACCTTTAATGAGTGAGTTCCAGAGGTCTTTCCTAACGATCTTCTCGGTATTCCTTCCGAACGGGAAATAGAATTTGGCATTTATTTGCTACAAGATACAATTCCCATATCAATTCTTCCTTATCGGATGACTCCAGCAAAACAAAAGGAGTTTAAGTCTCAACTCAAGGAATTTAGAGATAAGAGTTTAATAAGGCGTAATATTTCTACATGGGGTGGTTTGTTTTTTTTTGTAAAGAAGATAGATGGGTCCTAGAAAAAGTGAATTGATTACTTCCAATTCAACAAGGTCACTATTAAGAACCAGTACCCTCTCATTGGTATCGACGACTTGTTTGATCAACTCAAAGGGGAGAATTACTTTTCGAAAAATTAATTGAGATCATGGTATCACCAACTTAGGGTGAGTGGTGGGATGTACCAAAGATTGTCTTTTGGACTACGTATGGGCATTATGAGTTCTTGGTCATGTCTTTCGGTCTCACTAATGCTCCGACAATATTTATAGATCTAATGAATAGAGTGTTTTGAGATTACCTAGATTCATTGGACATTTTCTTCATGTACGATATCCTTGTATATTCAAACATTTACGGTGATCATATGGGTCATTTGAGGGTGGTATTGCAAACCCTTAAAGAACATAAATTGTTTTCCAAATATCAAAGTGTGAGTTTTTTTTGAGGTCAGTTACATTTCTTGGGCACATCATAACTATAAAGGGAGTTGAGGTAGACCCAAGCAAAATGGAGGAAGTGATGAATTAGCGCAAGACTTTGACACCAACTGACATTAGGTGTTTCATGGGTCGGGCGGGTTGTTATCAGAGGTTCATCGATGGATTTGCATTTATTGCATCTCTTTTGACTACATTGACCCAAAAGAGTAAGAAGTTTTAGTGGTTGGAGGCATGTGAGAAAAGTTTCCAATGGTTGAAAGATAGGCTTACTTCTGCTCCGGTGTTGATATTAGTCGAGAGCACAAACCGTTTGGTAGTGTATTGTGACACATCCTGAGTGGGTTTGGGTATATGCTTATGCAACATGGGAATGTGATAGCCTATGACTACAAGCATCTTAAGGTACATGAGAGAAACTATCCCACTAATGACCATGAAATAGCGGCCTAGTGTTTGCCTTTAAAATTTTTAGGCATTACTTGCATGGGGTTCATTTTAATTTATTTACCAACCATAAGAATCTCCAATATGTGTTTACACAAAAGGAGTTGAACCTCAAGCAATGTAGGTGTTTAGTTTTGTTGAAAGATTATGATATGACTGTCCTCTTCATGTTAGCCCTTGCCTCTTCAACCTGCTGAGGCTGAACCATGAGACAAGAAATGTTCATATTGTCATGTAGTATATCTGAATGACATTGCTCTTGGAAAACATCTGATACTCCCGTCATAAAGTGGTTTATTTCATCTCTAATGTCGGAAACTAAAGAAGGAGCATATTTTTACAATTGAGTAAATTTCAAGGAGTATTCAAGCACACTCATATGTCCTAGACGAAGGTTGATGGATTACACAACTTAAGCTTCCTGCTTCACCCTACGAAAGAATTAAATAAAATCCTTCTTGAACACATCCCAAGACCGGTCTTCCCGTTAATGGCCTATTATCACTCCATTGGTTATACCAAATTTGGGCCACACCTTTAATTTGGTATGTGGATAAATCGTCCTTCTTACTAGTAGTTAACCCCATAGCATAGAGAATCTTGTAGATTTCATTAGTGAACTCATGGGTATCTTCTTTAACCATGGACACATAGAATGTAGGGGGGATTCATCCTAGTGAAATCCCTTAGATGAGAGGCCAAAGTAGCAACTTGTTGGTTTGCTTCAGGTACAAACTCCTGATTATCTTAGGGTGTCCTATATTGAGGTTAAGTAGTGGCGGCTTGTTATTGGATAGTAATGGCTTGGGTCAGTTGGAAAAAGAGCAGCCCTTATGGAACCATCCATCAAAAGAGGATTGACCGGAGCTTGGACATCATTAACCTCTTTCTCAAGAGGAGGAAATTGATCACCACGAGGAGGAACCCCATCATATGCAATCTCTTGATCAAGTCTTAGTGTTGCATTCATTAGAGTATGCATTGACAAAAATCACAATAAGAGGATACTAAATAACATAGAGCTAACACTCTAGATGCACGATATTTGACATCGAACAAAATGAAAGTTTTCTAATCGTCATATAGATTCTTATACATAGTGTGACACACCTTACAATTATTAGTACGAATCAACATATATATGTTTGAAATATACATATACTCAAAGACATTTAATCTCATCTTCTAATACAAATGTCAAATCAAGTAATACCCCGTAGACGTAACCGATGTCATCGTCCTCTTTGAGGACTAACACTAGCATCTTAGCTTACATTATTACATTCATAGGTCAAAATTACGACAAATTTGAAACTTTTTACTACTTCTACATTGATGTTTACAAAAACCTCTATATACACGTAATAGATATATATCACATGTCCATATACCCTTCATATATGAATATTGCTTAGCCTTGTACGATTACACATAGAGATATAGAATATAACATAGTCTGAAAAGTGTGTCTCATCTCATAACCATCTTATAATAGTATCTCAATTTTTCCCTACCCAAACATTACTGAAACAAGATCGCATATAGGTCATCCAATATTTACTATACAAATTAGAAGGAAAGAACATAAGAGTCCCAAAAACTAAAGCAACATCATAGGCTTGATAGTGTCATTTCCCTCGGAACGTGAGGATCTACCCAACTTGGATGATCAAGAATTCCAAGTCTTATTCAATGTCATTTCCAAAAGCCCTTCGAAAACCGAAATCTAAAATATTGGGGAAACAGAAGAAAAGTAGTTAGTAAACCACTTTTACTAACTATGATACCATATGCACACATATCATGAAAACATGCTAAAAAGGGACGTTTCATTATATATGCATGTTCTTTTGAAAACCTTTATGCACATTACAAAAGACCATACCAATAAATAAGACATATTAATTAAGCCACAGGCATGACATCACAAGATCAAATCTATTCAAGTGAACATGCATATCATGTAATTGAAAATACTTAGTCAACTAATTATATCATCAAGTCATAAATAATCACAAGTGCATTGACCAAGCAAAGCCTCATAACCTTACTCAATCAAGTAACTCAACAAGAATCATGACCAACATCCCACTTCATATACCATGGCATTTAATATTACATATTGTCATACTTTGACAATATAGACCAAACCATATTCATAAGTGAGACTAATCTACATATTGTACAACAATGTGAAAGTTCATCATATACATATCATGTAGCATTATAAGCATATATATATATATACATAAGAACGTACTCGTAAGGTTTCCGTCAAGACAATCTAGTGAAAGGCATAGGTCGAGTCCCATAGCCTTACTTAAGCTAAGTCAACCTCTCAAATCACCCTATTTGGTTTGTAATTCATTAAATAATTTTAGTTTGGGGAATATTTTCCTTAACCGACATAGATCAAAAGATCTAAGTGTGGAATCTAGTGTTGTAAACCTTACATCGAATGTGACACCCCAAAATGAACTAAGGTCAGCTAGAGCCTCGTAATTTCTTATTATGTTGAATTTAGGATCAAAAGATTTTTTTTTGAATTTTGGTTAAGTTTGGAGTTCAATCGACGAAGAACGTCCATGACGTTTGGGAGGTTCTTTAGAATGTACTTGTGTGTCCTGTTGTATTTTGATGAGTTTTACGTTTTTGTTTCCCTTGAAACTAGGTTGGGATGTTCCTAAGACCTACAAGGAATAGTTTCGGGTTTTAATATTTTGGAACGACCCGATCTAGGACCCATAAGGGGCCCTCGATGAAGTGCCCAAGACATGGGCAAAACTGCCAAAAAATAGTGGCCATCAACGACCATAAGGACGGTCCATTGGTCCACCAACGGTCCATTGACCGAGGGTGTCGATTAAACAAAAGTTTCTTCGTGTCAAGGCTCAAATTTAGATCTAAGTATCCTCCCAAGAGACATGAATGTCTCGTCTGTGAGGGCTTGAAAGTCTTTTAAGTGGTAGCCTTTGCTTGAGGTGTTTGCTAAACGCATCCCAAGTCCTTTATGACCCTTGGAGGATATTTTAAGTGTTTTTAGGTTATATTAGAATAGTTATAATCCCAAGATCTAAACAAGACCCCTCTCAAAGTCACAATTGATACCAAGATCAAACGAGGGAAAGAAGGGCTACATTGGACGTCAATCCTCACAAAAATTAATGGATTTCCTTATATTTTATGTATATCACACATGCTTGAACCCTCATCCATTCAAGGAATCATTTCCAAAAGATTTACAAAAGGGTTTTCAAACTAAAAATTCTTCTATATTTTATTTTAAGTATTGGTCTTCTTGTAAGAGTGTTCTAATGTTTTAAATGTGTTTATTATTGTATGAATTTATGATTTTAATGTTAAAAATCTAATGAACTTATGTTTATGCATATTTCAACTTTTAGCTTAGGAAATAGGTTATATGAGCATGTTTGGGTAAGTTATGAACTTTGGTTTTCTTGTGTGAATATGTTGATTTAAATACTTACCTAGGAGTCTTTTTTTGATGAAATGTTCATAACATGATTATAGGTTATTATGTCTTGGTTAAATGGAAAGTCCCTTTCAATGTATTATTTTCATTATAATTGCTCTTAAGTGGTATGGTCCACCTTCTTGGTGGTGGTTTCAACTTGATAAATTTGATGTTATTTAGTATTTATTTTAAATGTGGTTTTGAAGGTCTAATAGATGAAATGGATTAACATTGAATATTAGTCTTTTCTTATGTTTTCTGAAGTTGAATAGCACGTTTGAACTGTATTATGTCTAAGTGAAGTACATGTATATGTGAAGTATATAAGGTGTGTGAATTGATGAATGAAGGTATAAATCATTTGTAGAAGTTAATAATAATTAAATTACGTTTATGTTCAAGGTGTGCTCACATTTACACACACACACTCACACTTAGAATAATGTATGATGCTAAGTTGAGAAAAGGGGAGTATTAGGGTGGACACTCATCGTGAGTTATGATTATGTGTCTAGTACCAACCACATTATTCCCATTGAGCTTTCCAAGATAGGTTGGCGATTGAATTACTTTGTGAGTTGAGATGTGGTGTTCACTATATATTCTTAACCTATAGGTTTGAATCTTCAGAAATCCCTTGGAGTTATGCCTAGAACCTACAATATATGAAGGAGATGTTGATTACACTTTGTGGGTTGAGATATTGAATTTCCAAAGTACATCTGGAGATGAGTAATCCTCGTTAGTAGAGAATGAGTTATTTTGTAGCAATATCTTTAACCCTTAACTATGTGTCCACATAGGTGTAGCTATCGCGAAGGTCATGTAAAAACTAATAAGCATAACCTTACTCTACCCAAGTGAGAATCACTCATACGATATGTTGTTAATATTGGGATTCCGTGTGTAGCTCTCATGGTCTATGTCGTTTAAGATAATCCCTCAGAAAGAATTGATTAAACTAAGTGTGATAAAAGAACGTACTACTTAGGGTAGGTGATGTTATGGTACACTAGGTAGGACCTTCTGAAAGGGAAGACCTTGTGTAATACATTCTAAAAGAATGTACTACTTAGGGTAGGTCGTAGTATGGGATGCAATCTACTGATTCCACTAAGTAGGCATTCCGAAACAAAAGACTTTTGTGGTTTGTTGGGTGTCTTTTAATGTATTGCCATTACTTGAGGGTCTTGTTTATCCTAAGTTGAGTAAGTCAAAAGTAGTAGTCTTGAGGGTTTCTTTGGTGTGTATTGGATGCGGCATATGCATACTTCCTTCATATCTTATCTTAGTGAGTCTTAGGATAATTCCGTGGTAGGGAAAATGTTAAGGAAAATGAGTTCACTTTCTCTTTCGCTTGGACTTGGAAGTTCACTCATTTAGTGTAGGATATTTCATGGTAATTACTCAAGTTGAATTTATTGTAAATTATTTCAATGATTCAATGTCAATGTTCAATGTATTTACTATAAATGCTTAAGGAGTTCAGTGTGAATGTCAAGTTGCTTTACTGTAATGTTTCTTGTTTGCTTAAAATTTATGGAAAATCTTATGTAAGTTATAAATGATGGTTAGTATGATATTTTTCCTTTGTATTCATGAATTTTTTATTTAAATTGCATGAAAATATATTTTACTAAAATCTAACTTTGTACATGTTTTTGCATATGCTATACTGAGTACATTGTTTTGAACTAACCTTATACTTTTCAATACTCTATAAGTATAGGTTGGAAGCTTTTGAATGTTTGAAGGCTAGAAGAAAGAGCTTGGGAAATTTCCTCTCAAGGAAAGGTATGTCCTCATATATTTGACGGCATAGTCTTTTCTTGGTTTTATTAAAACACTTATAATGTGTTTGATTTCAATATAAATGGTTGTGACAAACTTGGTATCAGAGCATATGATTATGGGAATTAGTTTAGGTTATAAGTCTCACAATCAACATCTAGGAGTATCTTAGTCATTGGTGTGAGTCACGACACATCTATGGACAAGAGGCTACAGGATCATAGACATTTCACTTTCTTCTTTATTCTAATGTCGTGCTTTAGAGTGGAGTCATATAAGGTTCCTACTCTTATCATCTTCTCTTTTTGTTTATTGGACATGAATATGAGGAGATAAACCTCTAGAAGGAAGGAGACATATGTATATAATGAGAGAGTCCACCCGTATTGACCAACTTCCGATTGTAGGCTTAGGGGAAGAGAATGAGGAGGTTGCCCCTTAATATTCTCAAGTGCCTCCGGAGCCTCATGAGCCTCAAGCCCCTTTTGATGAACGAGATGTGAATATTGTGGAGTTGAGGGCTGCCCTAATAAACTTGACCTAACTAATGAATGATGGCTCAAGCTCATGTCGTCAACAATCACTTTGTTGGCCAAGGTGGATGAAGATCCACAAGGTTTTAAAGATAAGGTTTTAAAAGTTGTAGATTCTATGGGTGTGACTCCTAGGGAGAAAGCGGAGTTAGCCTTTTACCAACTCAAGGAGCTGGCTCAAGTGTGGTATGAGCAGTAAAGGGGTGAGAGACCCTTAGAAAGAGGTCCGGTTGATTGGGAAGAATTCAAAGAGGCTTTTGTAGATATGTTCTTTCCTCTAGAGTTGAGGGAGAAGAAGATGGTTGAATTCATGAACCTTCGTCATTGTGGAATGAGTGTGAAAGAGTACTCTCTGAAATTCACCGAACTCTCTAAGTATGCTCCAAGCATGGTAACGAACCCTATGACTAGGATGAACATGTTTGTGATGGGCGTGTCTAGCTTGGTTGAGAAAAAATGTCGCATGATAATGCTTCTTAAAGATATGGATATCTCTAGGCTCATGGTTTATGTGCAACAAATTTAACAGTCCAAAATTAGGGAGATAAGGCAATAGGGTAACAGACCTCGGTCGGATGATTGTAGTCACAAAAATCCTAAGAAGAGGTTTTACCCCAAGATTCTTCTATGGGAAAGACGGATAGGGCTCCAAATAAACATTCTAAAGGTCGTGGCCATTCCTATTAAATAGCTAGGTGCCCTACTTGTGGAAAAAAACATGAAGGTAAGCGTCTTACCGGTACGAATGTTTTTTGTACATGTGGTAATAAAAGGGACACAAGATGAGGGACTGACCAAACCTCATATCAAGGGGAAAAGATGTCAATCAAGCTTCCCTAGACCCTAATGATCCCAAGAAGAACCCTTGTTATGGGATGGGGGCTAAGAAGGATAATTAATTCGGATTTGATGGGTTTGCTAAGTCTTAACTTTTTATTAGTTTTTCTTTTATTTGATGAAGTTAGTTTATTTGGTTTTATATTTAATATGATAAAGTCATCTTGATGAATTGTTTAAGGAATGAATTTTCAAAAATTTTAATAGGCATGTCAATGAACACAATGAACTTCACTGTATTAATTTTGATTTTTGAGAAATTTTTTTTATCTTGAAATGAAGTTTTAATGTGTGTAAAAGTATTTTTTATGAGCATGTTTAATGTTGGAGAAGTTAGTTCCTCCATAAAAGGACACTAAGAGTGAATGTTGACTTCTTAAAGTTTTGATAAAAGAGATTGTGTTGATAAGTGTTTGAAACTGTTGAAGGATACTCTTTGTTAGTTAATGATTTGATTTTTTTGAGTGTTTATTTATCTTTATTGAAGTGTTTTATATGATTCTAAGTGATTCCTTGTTGTTCTTAAAGTTAAAGCGTCATTCGAGGACAAATGTTTTTCCAAGTGGAGGAGAATTTAACGCACTGAAATTAACCAAGGTGAACTAGAGCCTTGTAATTGTTTCTTGAGTTGAATTTAGAGTAAAATGATTTACATTAATGTTCTTAGGCAGTGTGATAAGTTTGGTTAAGTCTAGAGTTCAATCGACCAAGAACATCAATGACGTTCGGGAGGTATGCCTTAGAATGTACTTGTGTGTCTTTTTGTGTTTGGATGAGTTTTACATGTTCGTTTCCCTTGAAAATAGGGTGGGATTTTCCTATTACATACATGAACTAGATAAGGGTTTTAACATCTGGTCACGAACCCACCTAGGATCCACAAGGGTCACTAGATGAAGGGTCCAAGGCTTGGGAAAAACTGCCAACAAGAAGTTGCCATCGATGACCCAATGGTCCGTCGACCTAGGACGTCTATTAGACAAGAATGTCTAGGTTTCCAGGATCCATTTTGGATCTAATTATCCACCCTCAATACCCTACCAACGGTCCGTAGATACACAGACGGTCCGTTGGTGAATGTCTCGTCTGTGAGGGCCTGAAAGTCTGTTAAGTGGCTGCCTTAGCTTGGGATGTTTGTTAAATTCACGCCATGTACTTTCAGACCCAGGGAGGATATTTTTAGAGGTTTATTTATATTAAATTATTTTTAAAACCTAGACCTAGACAATACACCTCACCTCTAAAAATTAAAACTCTCTCTGTAAAGACAAACTCAATAAAAGTCACAATTGAAGACAAGACATAAGGAGGGCAAGAAGGGATAATTTGGACGTGAATATTCACCAAAAATTAGTTTTATTCCTTCTCTTTGAGGTATGGTATCCATATTTGAACCCCCTTCTACTCAAGCAGTCCTTTCCAAAAGATTTCCAAAAAGGTTTTAAAACTAAAATTGTTCTATATTTGATTTTACGTATGGGTCTTCTTGTAAAAGTGTACGATGATTTTCATGTTAAAAACCTAATGAACTTATGTTTATGAATATTTCAATGATTATCTTGGGAAATTGGGTATATGAGCACGTTTGGTATGGTATAAACTTTGGTTTTCGTGCGTGAATATGTTGATTTAGCTACTTCCCTAGGAGTATTATTAATGAAATGTTGATAATATTCTTATATGTTATTATGTCTTGGTGAAATTGTATGTTGATTTGAATGTATAGTTTTCATTATAATTGCTCTTGAGTGGTGTGGTCTTCCTTCATTGTGGCGGTGTTTACTTCATGAATTTGTTGTTATTTAGAATGTATTGTGAATGTGGTATTGTAGTTCAAATATATTAAATGGTTTAAAATTGAAGTTGAGTCTTGTCTTATGGTTTTCTGAAGTTGAATAGCATGTTAGAATTGTATTATGTCTAAGTGAAGTACTTGGATATGTGAAGTAGATAAGGTGTGTGAATTAATGAATGAAGGTATAAAGCATGTGTAGAAGTTAATAAGAATGAAATGACATTTATGTGAATGGTGTGCTAACATGCAAACATACACTCACACTTAAAATAACGTATGATGCAAAGTTTAGAAAAAGTGAGTATTGGGGTGGACACTCTTCGTGAGTTGAGATAATGTATCTAGTAGAAACTCAACTATTCCTAATGAGTTTTCCAAGATAGGTTGGAAAATGAATGCCCTTCGTGAGTGGAGATATGGTGTTTACTAGATATCCTTAACCTATAGGTTTGAATGTTGAGAAATTTGTGGGGAGTTATGCCTAGCACCGAGAAGATATGAAGCAGAGGTGGATTACACTTGTGAGTTGAGATGTTGAATTTCAAAAGAACCTCTTGAGATAAGTAACCCTCGTTAGTAGAGAATGAGTTACTTTGTAGCAATCTCGTTATCCCTAAATTATGTTTTCACATAGATTTACCTATTGGGAAAGCCATGTAAAAGCTAATAAGCATGACTTTACTCTAGGAAAGTGAGGATCCCTCATCTTATAGGGGTTAATATCGGGATTCCATGTCTAGCTCTCATCGTCTATGTAAGTTAAGCTAATCCCCCAGAATGAATTGATTGAACTAAGTCTTCTATAAGAACGTACTACTTAAGGTAGGTGTATGTATGGGACAGTATATTCTTAGTGTACTAGGTAGGACCTTCCAAAAGGGAAGACTTGTTGCCAAACCTTCTAAAAGAATGTACTACATAGGGCAAGTTGTGGTATGGGATGCTATCTACTCATTTGACTAAGTAGGCATTCCTATAATGAAAACTTTGGTGGTTTGTTGGGTGTCTTTTAATGTCTTTCCATTTATTGAGAGCCGTATTTCTCACGAGTTGAGTAAGATGAAAGAGGTTGTCTTGAGGGTTCCTTAGTTGTGTATTTGACAAGGCATTAGGCATACTTCCTTCATATCTTACCTTAGTGAGTCTTAGAATAATTCCAAGGTAGGGAAACTCTTAAGGAAAACGAGTTCACTTTCTCTTTCGCTTGGTCTTACAAATTCACTCATTTACTGTAGGATAGTTCATTGGGATTGTTCAAGTTGAATTTATTTTGAATGCTTTAAATTATTCATTGTTAATGTTCAATGTATTTACTATAAATTCTTAACGAGTTCAATGTGAAGGTCAAGTTGGTTTTCTGTAATGTTTCTTTTTTGCTTAAAATTTATGGGAATTCTTATCTATGTTTTAACTGATGGTTAGTATGATGCTTTACCTTTTTTTTTTTGTTAATGCTTTACTTAAAATGCATGAAAATATATTTTACTAAGATATCCCTTTTTACTTATTTTTGCATATGCCATAGTACATTATTCTGTACTAACCCCATACTTTCCTATAATATTTAAATATATATGGAAGCTTTTGAGGGTTTGAAGGTTAGAAGGAAGAGCTTGGGAAAGATTCTCTCAAGGCAAACTATGTTCTCATATATTAGAGGACGTAGTCCTTTTCTTAGTTTTATTAAAAGACTTATTATGTATTTTATTTCAATGTAAAGGCTGTGTCCCTAAGATATTATATGTCGTGTCTTATGTTTGGCTTGTGACGATAAGATTTCTTACCTATTGATGAAATATTACCTTTTTATTAAATTATTCGTGAAAAGTTTTAATGCCGCAGTTCTTTTCATGTCTAATGTAATGAATGCTAGTAAAAGGTTTGTA
Organism: Solanum peruvianum; assembly: GCA_027705065.1. NCBI lineage: Eukaryota > Viridiplantae > Streptophyta > Magnoliopsida > Solanales > Solanaceae > Solanum > Solanum peruvianum. The sequence goes on from JAKWJD010001766.1 coordinate 28,586,380, forward strand.
CAAGACCCCAAAGGGTCATGTACGCCCGCCCATGAAACAAGGGTTCCGTCTAACTTCTAGGGGTACATTCGTGTCGGGACACCATAGAAGGTGCTCTACTAGCCAAGTAAAACCAAACATAAATGTAGATTTTGTGGTGGATGCACTAGCTAGTATTCCTATGGGGAAACAAATTTTAGGAACTAAGAGATATGTACAATACCTCTAAATACCACTTGGAAATTGGGACCTCCTCTCATGGCAATTCGGACTTCCTCATAGGGGATTCAACGCCTCACGTGGAACTATAGGATAAATCTTCCTCTATGGAAAGCCATCAGCTTCCTTTTTCAAGTTTTCTCGGTGCTAAGCTAAGTCTCTTTTTAAATATATTTAATATCTTTACTAATCATTATCACTTAATTTAGGTCATAGGGTCTGATTATTGTAGAAAATTCATTATCATCATAGCTCAATAAGAATTGCATGAGTATAGTCCTTTCATTATATTTCTTACAAGTGAGGTTAGCACATGTACATCTCATTTCATAAGAAGGAACAATGGCATACTCGAATAATACATCATAGTAAACACATTTCGATTAAAAATCATACCAACCCTATAAATTCTAATACAAGGCATACACCAATACAACATCATGACTAAATCACAATTAACAATAATTGAAGAAAAGAATAGGGCTCACAAGACTTACCAAGTCTTCTTCATATTTCATAATCAAGGTTATAACATCAACCCTTATTTCGACCCAATTATGTTATAATATCAGCACTCATAAATAACCAACATGATAACAAAGTCAATTGAATCATTATATCACAATTCATTATTAGTTCATACCTTTAGATAAGATACTTACGTCAATTCATAACATACTTCACAACCTAGATCAACGTATCAAGAACTAGAATGACATGACTATAATTCATCCTAATTTAGTCATGATTGATATAATAACATATTATGATAGAAATTCAACCAATAACTAATGCAATTTAACTATCATTACTCAATTCTCATAAAGATCACACCCTAGGGTAAAGGTATAAAGGTCATCTTCTACAAACTAGACCAATTCATCATGATATAACATAATAGAGTTAAAATTAATGTTAGTATATGAAAAATATCCAAAATAAATAATAAAAAATCAATTCAAAACATCATTTTCGTATTGGATGAAAACCTACTTGAAAACCCAACTTTTGAAATCATTTGATAGAACCCTTTGACGAAAGTGGTCTCAAAAGTGAAAGAGATCTCATAGATTGATGTAGATATTTGCATCCCTTAAACTCTCCCCTAGCCTAGTCTTTAATGGAGTTCTTCACTATAGAGAAGGAACAATGTTTAGGGTTTAGGAATTATAAGAGTTAGGTTAGGCTAATTAGGTTTGGGATTTATGTAGGGGGTTAACTAACTTAGTAGTACCTCTTCTAACCCCTATTTGACTTAATAACTAAGAAAACTAATTAAATCAAATAAGTCAAAACGTGCAGCAAAAACTGGCCTCATAGACGACACCATAATCGACAGATCGTGGGTCAATCAACGACCACTGCTCCTTCCGTGCTGCACATACATCGCTAAGTTTAGAGAGTTGCCAAAATGAAATATTGGCCAAATTGAATATGTTGCCATTGACGGTAGCTATCGACGACCCATCGATTGGCACATGCCCCATTGATGGTACTCATCTTTGCACACTTTCTTGGGTAGTCCTTTGACCAAAAACATCAAGGATCCTTCTCAAGGGCCATTGGTTTGTCGTTAAGGATTCGTGCATAGAAGTTTTATCTATGAATTAAATCAAATACATGTTGCACAACCTTCCAAAAAATTTTATCCTTTTCCAACTCCTAAAAGCTAGTCAAATAGGCTAAGGAATGCTAGTACCTCATTGAACTAGTTTCATGATGTCATCGACGTTTTTGTTTCTAGACTTCTTAAATGACATATTAATTTAAATGGACATGAAAACAGTGTCTAAACCTTATGACACGCCTGTTACGATCTAGAACACGTCTTGGATTTTTGAAGTGTTAAATTATCCTCCCCGCCTTAGGAACATTCATTCCTGAGTGGGACTAAAATCTTTTGAAAGAAGGAATAGACTCAAGACTTGCATCCCAACAAACCAGAATACATCATACTTGATTTACAACATAAATCCTCTTATCTACTCAAGGTAATTAAAAACATCAATTACCACACTGAAGCTTAAACTTACATTATGAGGAATTTTCTTTTCTCAACAACTACATGAGCTCAACATATAATATATTAGTAATTATACAAAATATTAACTTATATAAACATTTTTCCTACAATTCTATAAACAGTAATTGTATAAAAAGGCACAACGTAACTCAAAATAAGAAGAATAACAATTTTCAAGTCAATAGGCACAATTTCATTGTAACTTCACTGTAATGATATAAAAATGCACTTTTTTGAAAAACATCACCAAAATTAAAGAAAATTCAATTTTTAGTCATTATTTTCATTATTAGTAAGAACAACTAACGTTAGTTATCAAATATATAAGGGTAAGAGGACTTCATGTCGGCCTCATCGCTAACCCCACTAAAATGAACTAAGGTGAACTATAGCCTTGTAAGTGTTTATTCAGTTATTTTTAAGTTAAAATGAGTTACATTAGTTCTCTTATATTGTTTTTGAAGTTTTGTAATATTTGGAGGTCAAACATCCAAGAAAGTCGATGACATTCGAAAAGTGTGCCATAGAAAGTACTTATGTGTCTTCATGTAGTTTAGTGAGTTTTACCTATTCAATTTTCTTGGAATTTATGTGGGAAAGTTCTAATACCTAGACGACTACATTAAGGGGTTTAACTTCTGGGCACAACTCTACATAGGACCCACAAGGGGCCCTAGAGAAGGGCACAAGCCTTGATCCCAAAGATGCCTGACAGTGTCCACCAACAGGACCAGTTGATGGCCAATAGACTAATCGACGGGTTGGAGACTTGGTCCTTCAATTGGACCTTCAGTTCTGCAAGATTTGAGGGTTTTGAGGTCATGGTGGAAGGTGGTAATCGTTCTCAAGGTATTGAGCCAACTAACTATACTTGTGGGAAGAAGCACTTTGGGAAGTCCCTAGTTTGTACAGAACATCGCTTTGCTGGTGGTAAGAATAGTCATACGGTGAGTGTTTGTCCTGATATTGCAGCTAGAGGAAAGTATACCAAGCAAGCTACTCCAAGTGTTACGGATAGTGGTTCTCTAAAGAGGAATGACTTGTATGCACTCCGGGCTAAGGGAACAAATCCGGATTATGATGATGATGCTGGTAAGGTATAGTTTTATCTCTTTAATTGATATGGGTTTCTTAAAAGTGGTGGAATATGATTATTAGTGGATTTATGATTTTTTATCTCTTCTCTTATATTCTATTCAATATTTAGAGATAGAATGTCATACTAGTATGTTACATGTAACTTTGTGCTTAGGATTCTTGTTAAAATTGATTTTTTTTAATTCTTTTCATTGTTTATTTTATAAATTTAAGATTTTGTTATAAATTGAGTTAATATGGTTTTGTTTCTCATATTTTATTGATTTCATCATAACTTTCTTAAGAGTAGAAATTTCAAAAATTAGAGCATGTTTCACTATAAGTTTTTGGCAGTTTCATTGTAAATAAATTCCTATTTTTGAAAAATTGTACTTCTGTTAAAAATATTTGTATAATGCATAGAGTTGATGTATATGAATATGGTGTATAGAATTAGTTCCTCCTAATTAAAATGAAAATGTGTGCCTTGTTGCATAAGCAGTCGTAGATTTGTTTCTATCTTCTTTTTGTTTTCTGATTCTCTAGATTATGTAAAATTAGTGTTCCTCCATAATGGTGTATTGATTATGGTGTGGTATGTTTATCATCTTGTATTCTTGAGTTCTTAATCTTGAACGTATTTTAAGAGTTTGAAGTGTCTTTCAAGGACGAATGTTCCCAAGTGGGGGAGTCTTGTTACACCCTCAAAATGAGCTATGTTGAAATGGAGCTTAATATGGGTGTCATGATGTATTAAAGTACTAAAATAGTTAATAATATTGTTTATAGAAGTATATAATGTGTTGGATGTTTTTGGAGGTCAAACATCCAAGAACGTCCAAGACGTCCGAAACTAGTTAAAGTTAGCCAACTGTGTTGTAGCGTTTCAGAGTGATGTTTTGGGGGATGGTTTGATAGTAAAATTTTGTATTGAATGCTACTTCAAATATCTTGACATGTAAAGGGTTGGAACGTCTGAGAAGGACGCCCCGGCGACTAGCCTAAGGGTCCGCAAGGAGGACCCAAACATGAATTCAGGAATATACGCCAAGGTTTACTTGTTAATCCTTGAACAACATTCTCCTATGGAGGTATGTCTTTGACAATATCTCCATACAAAAGTGAATTCTGTCACTTTCAATCAATCATCCTAAATCTATAGCCAACACTATCCTAAGGTTCATTATTCATTAATTTATTTTATCTTAATTCATAGGTAGATTATAGAGTCTCCTATGACTAGCTTTCTTCTCACATATTTCAATACTAGGTGATTGTAGTCATAAATAATTATTTAAGGTTCAATCAAATCAAGAGTACCCAATTGATCGATTCTAGTTCTATTAATACTCAGGTGATTCAATCATCATCAATTAATATAGAATACAATCAAGTCAAGAAGAATAAAAACAAAACCTTCATCAAGTCTCTAATCGCCTCAAATCACCATGATCAACTTCAAATTCAATTGCTATAATACACCATGAAAAATCCATAAAAACAATATATAATCATCACATAAACATCATTAAATGCTACCTGCTCGATTGGGATCACAATCAAGTCTTACCCCAAAATGCAATGACAAACCTCTCTTGAATGGGTTTCATTTGATTCTCAATTGAAAGAAAATAGGGCCGCTTCTCTAAAAACCCTAAAAAGTGAATAAGATAAATGCTTAAGTTGTCAAGAATGCTAGCGATTAGACCAAGGGTTCCCAAGAATTGATACGCGTAGAACCAGACCTCAAAACCCTTACTACGGCCAAGCCAACTAACTTTGGGAGTTAGTTGAGATTTGAAAGTTTAGAACCAACCATGTAGGGCTCTAAAAAATGAAGATTTAATCGAAAGAGTCTTTAACGGACTTGAAATGGGAAATTTTATGTTTTTTGGGCCCATGGTTAAAATGGTCTTTTCAAGGAAAAGGGTAATATCGTAATAACCCTAATGATTTACATAATTAATTTGTTAACTTAATTCAAGAACCAATCAGGCTCGGGTGACCCAAAATAATCCATTTCGAAAGGGTTTATCCACCCGAGTTTGAGCCCCAATGGACTCAACTTATTGGTGATTTAATTATGTTTAACAATCTAATTTTTGTTAGGGAATAATGGTCTTTCACTAAACTAATTAATTAAGGTTTTTATTTAAATTAGTAAGGAGTCCTAGTTTGACTGACTCCCAAACTAAAACTCCTAATATTAGACTAGTGTTTTACGATCTCTCTCTCATGTTTCATCATCTTCTCATGTTGGTTTCTGCCAAAACAAATAACAGAACATAAATAATATTAAGAGTTCCTCACACTTGAAGAATTCACATGAAATTTTAAGAAAAACAAAGTAACCAAAAATGTTAAGGAAAAGAGAAGTTGTCCATCGAGTCGTGTGGACGTTGAGGAAGCTTGGACTGATTTTGGTGAGGGTTTTTGGAAGAACTTCATCGTTTGAACAATCAAATAAAGGTATGGGTTACTTACCTCGTGGTCCCTTTCCCAAGAAACCCCTTAAACTCCAAAAATTAGAATGGCTTTCCTCATTGCATGTCTGTGTCACTAGCTCCAAATAATTCGTAGGTTGGGTATGTTTGCTGGTAGGTTTAGGTATGTGTGATGTTTTTGTGCTCAATGTGAATATGTTTATGTACATGAAATCATGAAAATGACAATGAATGTGTGTTTAAAGTTACGTGCAAGTGTATGCAAGTATGTGACTTTTGCATGGGTCTCGACTTGATGCTCAAAATTTGATAAAGTTGTAGTTGTTGTTTTATGTGCATAAATCCATGAAAAATGGTGATGTTCATTTTAAGGAAATGTGGCTGATTTAGTGACAATCTTTTAGCCAAATAAACTCATGAAAGATGCTCCTAAACATGTATTAAAATGATTTATGAATACGCCCTAAGAACTACCATGAAAAGGTTGATGAAAGGAAGATAAATATAATGAATAAATTTCCAGCTTGGTGTACCTTTATTTCGTTCAAAAAGAAGGTTGGAAATATGGAAATTTAATGCATTTTAAAGAGGTGAGGCCACCAGGATTTTAACATGTGATTTCACCCTTTGGCTACTAGAATATGCGAAAAAAATGAAAACAAATAGGGGGCTTGGGGAAATCGAAACTGGGTTTGATTGTTTAGGAAGAAGAGAACAAGAATTAAATGAAATAAATGGGAGGCGTGGGAATCAAACCCACGACCTCCAGGAAGCTAGTATAGAAGAGAAATTAAAGAAAAGAGAATGGGAGGCGTGGGAATCGAACCGACGAAATCAAGGCTGGAAAGGAGAAAGCAAAATTAATAAGAAAAAATAAAGTGAGGTTTTGGGGGTTCGAACCCACAACCTCCCAATTCCCAGAGAAAATTAAGAATAAATAAAAGAGGTTGTGGGGGTTTTATTTCACAACCTCTTGGTTTAGGTTATATTGGGAACAAGATGATAATGAAAAATAAAAATGGGTTGTGGGGGTTCGAACCCACACCCCTCCGGCAAACCTTAGAGGAAAACCAAGAAGAAAACTAAAGATACAATGTTAATGATGGGGTTCAATCTAGAGTCCCAATATCATGGAGATTAAAAATAAAATCAATGAAAAATGTAAATGTTATCCAAGTGATTTGAACTTGGGTTTCCTTGCCCAAACTTCTGTATTTATACATAAGTCATACGTGAAAAGAATATCCAAGAATAATGCCACCTACTTAGATCAAAATCAAGATCTTGGCATGTGTACAAGATACATAAGTATTGTACTACATAATCTTAGGAATATATGAATCACCTAACGAATTATGAATGAAGCCCCATGGCTTGTGTGTATCGACTAATAAGTGTAGCATACGTTCAAAAGTAAGTGAACCTAAGATGTATGTAATGAAATAATGAAACCATAGAAGGGTTAAGTATCAGTGTAAGATACACTAAATGGCCAAGTGCATAGGCATAACACGAGATGAACAATGAAATAAGGAAATGAACAATGAAATGATGAAACCCTAAAAGGGTTACGTAAGGGTGTGAGACACACTGAATGGCCAACCACATTGGCAGATGATGAAATAAACATTCACGTAATAAGAAGTGAGTAACTATGAAAATAAAAGGTGCTAATGATAATGAATGTGGTGACAACTCGATATAAGGCTAATGTAAATGATGAGAGTGGTCTCTATGAACATTATAATGAAATTATTGAATTTAACACAGTTAATAATAATGATTAGATTATACATCATCTAATGAGTTATGATGTCCTCATAATAGAAGCCAACTTCCATAACGTATGAGATTAATGTAATGGAACTTTATGCTAAGCACCGATAGTCTAGCTATGAGCGGTGATGCCTTCTTTCGGAAAGGACGGAGGTTCACGTAACTCTTATGAGATGAGACCGTTCGGATTGGCGGGTATGGGTCTCATTATATCTCCTAGTCTTTGACCTATACAACCAATATAGGGATCTGCGGGGTTAAATTATCATGTACGCTAGCATGTTATGGGTCACTTTGGCCGATAATTCCACCTCTTTTTGGTGGGGGAAGACATTGGATTTCATGATGCTCACATGATCTATTTTAGTTAATGTTAAAGCTCCCTATGAATGAATGAGGCCAGGCTCAAGTGAAAGTATTAAACTAAATCCTAGGTATAGATGGTGTTTACACTAGCCTAAGAATGAAATAAAATAGAGTACGTATGAATGAACGAAGCAGACTCTATGATTGCTAATGAAGACTCCCTAGTTGAGGTCGTATCTGTTGTGTTTGGGATGTCTTGATGTTAAGTCCATTAATCCAAGGTCTCATGGTTTATAAATGAATGATGTTAATGAAGTTATGTGCTACATGCAAAATATGTTGTATGCTATATGATATGTGCTATGTGTAAACGTTATGTGCTTTGTGCAAATGTAAAAAGTAGATGATGTATGTTATTACCATGGCATACTTTTCCTATTCCAAATCTAGAAAGCTCACTGAATTTCCTAATTCAAATTTGGAAAGCTCATTGACTTTCCTAATACACATTTTAAAACATTCCTAATCACAATTTGGCAAGACCACTAACTGGACTTCCAAAAACCATGTCGTTAGGAAAGATCTCTTCTCTCTCATGCATATCCTTGGTGTATGCTTGCATATACCCATACTTTAGTACAAGTGTGTACTAACCCTATATAAACTCTACTATTTAAGGTGCAGGTACAAGTGGACGATTGAGCTACAGGATCATCGCTGCAATTATCCGGATGTCATACATTCATCCAGTTTTGGTAGGTCCTCATGCTTTTGATGATGCTATTGTTTTATATTCTAGCTTAGTTTTGTAGTTTAGATAGTGGAGCAAGTTCCACTAGCTTTTCTTTCATGTTTTTATCAAACTATGTGTTTGGTGCCATTTTGGAAATTATACACTTAATAAGAAATGAACTATTTCATTTAGTTGCTTATTTATTATTGTTAGATGGTTGCTGGTGAACAAATACGTATTAATGAGAATGTTTTAATAAGTATGTTAAGAAACAAAAAATTTCAAATTTTCTGCCAAAAATAACTTATGTAAAGTAAGAATTACGTAAGTAGGCCTGTCTGCGAAGAGGTGAACGACGCCGGTCACGTCTAGCATCTTAATTTCAGTCATGTAAAAGTTGGTACCATAGCGCTAGGTTAAATTCTGAGGATAATAAGTTCACATACAACCACATCGAGTAGTTTCTAGGTCATGGTAGTGAAGTGCACCACTATCCTAAATTAGAGACTGCATGATGCGTAGGAAAATTTCCTTTATTCTGATCTTATCGTGCTTTTCCTAATGTCTGAGTTCTTTGTCACGACCCAAATCGGGGACGCGACTGGCACCCACATTTACCCTCCTATGTGAGCGAACCAACCAATTTAACCCTTAACATTTTAATACAATATCGACAAAAGAAATGCGGAAGACTTAACTCATTAATAAAAACAAATCAAAAACTATTATTATTATCCCCAAAATCTGGAAGTCATCATCACAAGAACATCTATCTCAATTTACTAATCTAAGAATGTCTAAAAAAGCTAAAAACAAGTAAAAACTAGTCCATGCCGGAAGTTCAAGGCATCAAGACTTGAAGAAGAAGATCCAGTCCAAGCTAGACGCATTAGCTCACCCTGAATTTCCGATGGAGTGAAGACTGGCTTGATCTACTGCTGAGTCGAAGTTGACGGAACGTTTGCTGCATAACACAAATAACAAGAGGAAAACATAAAAGTAGGGGGTCAGTACAACCACACGTACTGAGTAGATATCATCGGTTAACTCAAAATAGGCGATAATACATATCAAGTAATATTATAAATCGACTATAAACTCAACATGTAGCAACAAGTAGTATAATCGTCAATAAATACCATCAAGTTCATCCATGAGGACTCAAGCCTCAATACCATACTCATTTGGGGATTAAGTTCATTATGTTGAGTATATTAACATCTTCGAGATTCATTATCTTTCTTCCTCTTGTGTCGGTACGTGACACTCCGATCCCCTACTACTATGTGTTGGTACGTGACACTCCGATCCCCTATATGTGTCGGAACGTGACACTCCGATCCCCTATATGTGTCGGAACGTGACACTCCGATCCCCTATATGTGTCGGTACGTGACACTCCGATCCCCTACATCTACGTGTCGGTTCGTGACACCCGTCCCACTAATACTATGTGTCGGAACGTGACACTCCGATCCACTAATTCTATGTGTCGGAACGTGACACTCCGATCCACTAATCTCATTATATCCGTTCATCAAGCCTTCTTTTATACCAAGACATTATCATTAATATCATAGATTAAAGTTTCTTTCAAGATTTGGGATTCAATGGTTTTCATCATGCTTGTTTTATCAAAATCACATAATCATGTTCATGCAAGCATACAATTAGCATATAGACAGGTTTACAATATCATCAACACATGTTATTCACTATCAAGAGTTCACTACGAATATCGTAATATAAACCATAACCTACCTCCACCGAAGAATTGGAATCAATCAAGAAATTCCCAAGCTTGTTATTCCTCTTTGCTTCTCCTCTCTCGTTCGATTTCCCCTTTCTTTCTCTCTTGTTCTTTCTGTTTTGTTTCCTTATGTTCAAACCCTCTTTCTTTTACCCTAATTAATCATATAATTAAGTGTGAAAAAGGACAATAAACCCCTCCAATTAACTTAAGGTTACCCCTTTTAACCCCTAAGTAATTAGACTTATTAATGTTACCCCTCAATCTTTATAATTAAGGAAAGAATAGTCAAAAACGACCCTTAAAACGTGTGGAGAAATCCTAAACTGCCTGGGATTGCGTGACCTGTGACGGGCCGTCGTGACTGCGACGGTCCGTCACGGTGGTCGTCGCACCTCCCCAGAATCCCATCGTCACCACGGACGCTGTGACGGTCCGTCACGCCTGTGACGGTCCGTCCTGCACGTCCGTCATGGCGGTCAGAAACTCGTTTCTCGAACCAAATTCTCAAACGTTGAAGTGTTTTGCAACGGAAACTCACGACGGTTCGTCGTGGATGTGACGGCACGTCCTGCAGGTCCGTCACAATTTACAGAGAGTCGATTTTAATATCCAAATTGAAGAATCCTAAGTGTCGTGGAACGACACTCCCTCGACGGGCCGTCGTGACCACGACGGTCCGTCGTGACACTCGTCGTTCCAGCCAGTTTTTCCAGAATTAAAAATCTGCTGCTCAAACGACTAAACAGGTCGTTACAATAGATACCAATTTACCCATCGTTCGTCCCCGAACGATCAAAGGAGAAAAACAGTGGTGAAAAGGAGTACCTGAATCTGTAAACAGATGTGGGTATTTTTCTTGCATATCTGCCTCCTTCTCCCAAGTAGCCTCTTCAACCGGTCGATTCTTCCATTGCACTTTGATGGATGCAATCTCTCTCGACCTCAGTTTGAGAACTTCTCTATCTAATATAGCAACCGGTTCCTCTTCATAAGTCAAGTTCTCATCCAACAAAACTGAATCCCAACGGATAATGTAGTTTCCATCTCCGTGGTATCTCTTCAACATGGATACATGAAACACCGGATGTACTCCGGACAGCCCTGGGGGTAAGGCTAATTCATAAGCCACCTCCCCTATTCTCTTAAGCACTTCAAATGGTCCAATATACCTTGGACTTAACTTACCTCTTTTCCAAACCGCATCACCCCTTTCATGGGCGAAACCTTCAACAAGACTTGTTCACCTTCCATGAACTCCAAGTCTCTAACCTTTCGGTCTGCATACTCCTTTTGTCTACTTTGAGCCGCTAAAAGCTTTTCTTGAATAGCTTTCACCTTCTCCATAGAATCCCTTAACAGATCAGTCCCCCAAGGTCTAACTTCAAAGGCGTCAAACCAACCAATGGGAGATCTACACCTCCTCCCATACAATGCTTCAAATGGAGCCATATCAATACTGGAGTGATAGCTATTATTGTATGAAAATTCTGCCAAGGGTAAGAAGCTATCCCAATGGCCACCAACTCTATCACACACGCGCGAAGCATATCCTCCAACACTTGAATCGTTCGCTCAGACTGACCATCGGTCTGAGGATGAAACGCAGTACTAAGGTCCAACCTAGTACCTAATTCAGCATGTAAGGTTCTCCAAAACTTAGAAGTAAACTGCGTACCTCTATCAGATATGATTGAGAGTGGAACCCCATGCAATCGAACGATCTCTGAGATGTAGAGTTTTGCTAATTTCTCTGCATTGTAAGTCACCTTGACAGGAATGAAGTGAGCAGACTTAGTTAACCTATCAACAATCACCCAAATAGAGTCATACTTACCCAATGTCTTGGGAAGACCAACCACGAAGTCCATCGCGATTCTCTCCCACTTCCATTCAGGAATGGGCATTCTCTGAAGTGTTCCTCCGGGCCTTTGGTGTTCATACTTTACTTGTTGACAATTTGGACACTTGGCAACAAACTCAACAATATCTCGCTTCATTCTACTCCACCAGAAGTGTTGCTTTAGGTCGCGATACATCTTGGTTGCACCAGGATGTATAGAATATCCAGAACTATGAGCTTCTGTCAGAATAGTGGCGATCAATTCATCGATGCGGGGTACACATTACCCTTCCCTTAATCCTCAGAACACCTTCCCCATCGATTATTGCTTCCTTAGCCTCTCCTTGCAACACTTTATCTCGAATTCGCCTTAGTTTCTCATCATCAAACTGTTTCCCCTTAATCTGATCAAGAAAAGAGGATTTGCCTCTACACAAGCTAACAGTCCTCCCTTCTCGTTTATTTCTAACCTCATAAGGTCATTAGCCAAAATCTGCACTTCTCTAGCCAATGGGCGTCTAGAAGCTTGCAAATGAGCTAGACTTCCCATGCTTCCGGCCTTTCTACTCAAGGCATCTGCCACAACATTCGCCTTCCCCGGATGATACAAGATAGTGATGTCGTAGTCCTTCAGTAGTTCCATCCATCTCCTCTGTCTCAAGTTTAAGTCTTTCTGAGTGAATACATACTGTAGACTACGATGGTCCGTATAGACCTCACACTTAACCCCATATAAGTAATGTCTCCATTGCTTTAGTGCAAACACTACCGCGGCCAATTCCAAGTCATGAGTTGGATAGTTACGTTCATGCACTTTTAATTGTCTTGAAGCATAAGCAATCACATTCTTCTCTTGCATTAGCACTGCACCCAACCCAGAATAGGATGCATCACAGTAAACAATGAAGTCTTTACCCTCTATTGGCAAGGTAAGAATCGGTGCGGTAGTCAACAAAGTCTTAAGCTTCTGAAAGCTTTCCTCACACTCATCCGACCATACAAATGGGACGTTTTGCTTAGTCAAGTTCGTCAATTGGGAAGCAATGGAAGAGAATCCCTTGACGAATCGGCGGTAGTAGCTAGCTAACCCCACAAAACTCCTTATTTCTGACACGTTTGTAGGTCTTACCCAATTCTTCACTGTCTCAATCTTAGATGGATCCACCATCACTCCATCCTTAGAAACCACGTGCCCCAAGAAGGACACTGAATCTAGCCAAAACTCACACTTGGAGAATTTCGCATACAGCTTTTTCTTTCTCAACAACTCTAACACCATTTTCAAATGCTCCTCATGTTCTTTCTTACTTTGGAGTATATCAGTATATCATCAATAAACACAATCACAAAGAGATCCAAATATGGCTTGAAAATCCCGTTCATCAAGCTCATGAAGGCAGCAGGGGCATTAGTAAGACCAAATGACATTACCACAAATTCATAATGCCCATACCTAGTTCGAAAAGCAGTCTTTGGAACATCCGTTGCTCGTATTTTCAATTGATGATAACCGGACCTCAAGTCAATCTTTGAGAAGACACAAGCACCTTGTAACTGATCGAACAAGTCATCAATGCGAGGAATGGGGTACTTGTTCTTAATAGTTACTTTGTTCAACTGTCGGTAATCTATGCACATTCGGAAACTCCCATCCTTCTTCTTCACAAATAGCACGGAGCACCCCAAGGAGATGCACTTGGTCTAATGAAGCCTTTGCTCAACAACTCTTGAAGTTGAGCCTTTAATTCTCTTAACTCCGCGGGAGCCATTCTATACGGGGGTATAGAAATGGGGCGAGTACCGGGTTCCAAATCAATGCAGAAGTCTATATCCCTATCTGGTGGCATACCGGGAAGATCTGCAGGGAACACATCCAAAAACTCACAGACTACCGAAACTGACTCAATCGATGGTACTTGAGTAGTGTCATCCTTAAGATGTGCCAAGAAAGCTAGACAACCCTTACTAACCATCTTCTGAGCACGAATAAAGGAGATGATACGCACCGGATTGGGAGTGTAGTCACCCTCCCATACTAACTGATTTGCCCCAGGCTTGGCTAACGTCACTGTTTTAGCATTACAATCCAAAATTGCAAAATTCGGAGAAAGCCAAGTCATACCCAGAATTACGTCAAAGTCACCCATTTCTAAAATAACCAAATCTACATAAGTGTTGCTCCCCACAAAATTCACCAAACAAGACCTATATACCTTTTCACTATCACAGACTCACCCACCGGAGTAGAACACGAATAGGTATGTCTAGCAATTCATCTCTCCCATCCCTCAAGGTCCGGGGGATATACTTCTCCACAAATAAGTTAGAGAATGACGCCCAAGTCATAGTGGTGCCTCTATTGGTTGACACTCAACATGTGACCGCCACCACATTTTGGCGTTCCCTTGAAACTGATAGGTCACAAACTCAAAACCAAATCGTTCTACTATACCTATCTTGTGTAATAGCTCATGGCATTCAACCAGAAAATCGTAGGAGTCCTCCGATTTAGCACCCTTGAAGACTGGAGGTTTCAATTTCAAGAACTTACTGAAAAGTTCATGCTAATCGTTTGTCATTATAGGCCTTGTAGTCGGACAAACCACTAAGATAGGCCAGAACCTGATTAATCATCTCTGGGGTAGGTTGGGGTGGCATTTCCTCATTCTGCCCTTGTTCAGTTTCCCCTTCCTCACCCTCTCTAGCTACCTCCTCAGTCGGTGGAGGAGTCACCGCCCTAGCATCAGATGGGCTAGGGGCTCGTCCTCTCCCTCTAGAGGACGTCCTCCCACGACCTCTTACCACTGATCCTCCTCGAGCTACAGCCCCAGTGGCTGGCTCAGACGTTTCTTGTCTTGCCGTTGTCGCTGCTGGCGCGGTCGTTGCTCTAGTTCTAACCATCCGCGAAATAGAGTGAAGATGGTCAGATACCAATTTGTATCACCTAGATACCAATTGGACTCAAGTAGTAGCACGAAAGAAAGAGTGAAAGAATGGAATTTTCCTAAAGTCTTATAGCCTCTCAAAGAAAAGTAAAGGCGTCCCCCTACCGTTCTTTAAGACTCTACTAGACCTGTTCTTGTGTGATGAGACCAATGAACCTAATGCTCTGATACCAAGTGTGTCACGACCCAAATCGGGGACGCGACTGGCACCCACATTTACCCTCCTATGTGAGCGAACCAACCAATTTAACCCTTAACATTTTAATACAATATCGACAAAAGAAATGCGGAAGACTTAACTCATTAATAAAAACAAATCAAAAAACTATTATTATTATCCCCAAAATCTGGAAGTCATCATCACAAGAACATCTATCTCAATTTACTAATCTAAGAATGTCTAAAAAAGCTAAAAACAAGTAAAAACTAGTCCATGCCGGAAGTTCAAGGCATCAAGACTTGAAGAAGAAGATCCAGTCCAAGCTAGACGCATTAGCTCACCCTGAATTTCCGATGGAGTGAAGACTGGCTTGATCTACTGCTGAGTCGAAGTTGACGGAACGTTTGCTGCATAACACAAATAACAAGAGGAAAACATAAAAGTAGGGGGTCAGTACAACCACACGTACTGAGTAGATATCATCGGTTAACTCAAAATAGGCGATAATACATATCAAGTAATATTATAAATCGACTATAAACTCAACATGTAGCAACAAGTAGTATAATCGTCAATAAATACCATCAAGTTCATCCATGAGGACTCAAGCCTCAATACCATACTCATTTGGGGATTAAGTTCATTATGTTGAGTATATTAACATCTTTCGAGATTCATTATCTTTCTTCCTCTTGTGTCGGTACGTGACACTCCGATCCCCTACTACTATGTGTTGGTACGTGACACTCCGATCCCCTATATGTGTCGGAACGTGACACTCCGATCCCCTATATGTGTCGGAACGTGACACTCCGATCCCCTATATGTGTCGGTACGTGACACTCTGATCCCCTACATCTACGTGTCGGTTCGTGACACCCGTCCCACTAATACTATGTGTCGGAACGTGACACTCCGATCCACTAATTCTATGTGTCGGAACGTGACACTCCGATCCACTAATCTCATTATATCCGTTCATCAAGCCTTCTCTATACCAAGGCATCATCAATCCCAATCACTTTAATTCATCAAGCCTTCTTTTATACCAAGGCATTATCATTAATATCATAGATTAAAGTTTCTTTCAAGATTTGGGATTCAATGGTTTTCATCATGCTTGTTTTATCAAAATCACATAATCATGTTCATGCAAGCATACAATTAGCATATAGACAGGTTTACAATATCATCAACACATGTTATTCACTATCAAGAGTTCACTACGAATATCGTAATATAAACCATAACCTACCTCCACCGAAGAATTGGAATCAATCAAAAATTCCCAAGCTTGTTATTCCTCTTTGCTTCTCCTCTCTCGTTCGATTTCCCCTTCTTTCTCTCTTGTTCTTTGTGTTTGTTTCCTTATGTTCAAACCCTCTTTCTTTTACCCTAATTAATCATATAATTAAGTGTGAAAAAGGACAATAAACCCCCCAATTAACTTAAGGTTACCCCTTTTAACCCCTAAGTAATTAGACTTATTAATGTTACCCCTCAATCTTTATAATTAAGGAAAGAATAGTCAAAAACGACCCTTAAAACGTGTGGAGAAATCCTAAAACTGCCTGGGATTGCGTGACCTGTGACGGGCCGTCGTGACTGCGACGGTCCGTCACGGTGGTCGTCGCACCTCCCCAGAATCCCATCGTCACCACGGACGCTGTGACGGTCCGTCACGCCTGTGACGGTCCGTCCTGCACGTCCGTCATGGCGGTCAGAAACTCGTTTCTCGAACCAAATTCTCAAACGTTGAAGTGTTTTGCAACGGAAACTCACGACGGTTCGTTGTGGATGTGACGGCACGTCCTGCAGGTCCGTCACAATTTACAGAGAGTCGATTTTAATATCCAAATTGAAGAATCCTAAGTGTCCTGGAACGACACTCCCTCGACGGGCCGTCGTGACCACGACGGTCCGTCGTGACACTCGTCGTTCCAGCCAGTTTTTCCAGAATTAAAAATCTGCTGCTCAAACGACTAAACAGGTCGTTACATTCTTTGTGTTTTGAGCGTGTCTAAAATAAATCCCTGTTGTTTTTTATAGAAAAAACACTAGGAGAGCTAATTTTTAGAGGAGAGGAGGAGCAGCTGCTGGGGGAAATCAGAATCCATCTCAGCCTCTTCCTGAAGAAGTGGCCATGCCAGTTAACACAGTTGGGTTGACTGATGCTGAGCTGAGGGCATCTCTGGATCAGATGGCACAGGCCATTACGATGCAGGCTCAGCCTATAACTTCCTATATCAATAGGCAGGATGTTCAGAGAGAGAACCCACCGGTTCGCAGCATGGATGACATACTACGAGACTTCACGAGGTTGAAACCTCCTATATTCACATGGTCTAAGACATCAAAGGATCCTCAGGAGTTTGTGGATGAGGTACATACGATTCTGGAGGCTATGGGGGCCACATATACTAAAAAGGCTGAACTTGTTTCTTATTAGCTCAAGGATGTTGCACATACTTGGTGCAAGATGTGGCAACATACGAAAGTTTTGGGTGGAGTGAAAGTCACTTGCGAGCAGTTTAAGATATCATTTCATGAAATATTCTTCGTAGGAGAGATTAGCGAAGCCAAGTTTGAGGACTACATCTACCTTAAACAAGGATCTATGACAGTCAGGGAGTATTCCCTGAAGATTCTTAAGCTACCAAGGTATGTTATTTTCCTTAGTATTTAATAGCAAGAATGAGGAGAGTACTGAGCCTTGTTGAAATTATCCATGTATGGTACCTATCTGGTTTCAAAAATCAGGGATGAGATGAGTAGGCTCCACACGAGAATCAATGGAGACCTGGAGGAGGAGTGTCGGTCTGCAATGCTCCATGATAATATGGAACTTTCTAGGTTAATGGTGCATATCCAGCAAGTAAAAGATAGCCGAAAGAAGAAAGGTGTTCGTGATGTTAGGAGTCCTAGTCATCAAGATCAGGTAGGACCCATCCATGGAGGCCACATAAACAATTTTGCCATCTGTGAGAAGCCTAGGTTCAAGAAGGGGCAACTGAGTTCTGGGAACTCTAACTCTCAGACGAGTACAACACCTAGAGGAGGCAGACCTGAATCGAAGTAGGGTAATGGAAGTGAGATGCACGTCCTAAGAAGAGCATTGCTATGTGTGGCCGAGCTCACAGCGCAAAGTGGAAATAGGGAACTAATGCCTTCTTCAGCTGCGGTTAGAGTAAGCACACGGTTGGGG
The DNA here is from genome assembly GCA_027705065.1 of Solanum peruvianum. Taxonomy (NCBI): domain Eukaryota; kingdom Viridiplantae; phylum Streptophyta; class Magnoliopsida; order Solanales; family Solanaceae; genus Solanum; species Solanum peruvianum. The sequence continues at coordinate 28,604,840 of JAKWJD010001766.1, forward strand.
ACTTCCTACAAAATAGAGGTCAGATTTGAGGTAATGCTCCGCCTAGGAGAAATCAAGAGGGTGCAGCAGTAGAGCGCCTCCTTAGAGGAACATGTTTTATGCCTTGAAGGGCAGGGAGGAGAAGGAGAAGTCCGCTAATGTGCTCACGGGTATGCTGCAAGTATTCTCAATTTCTTTTTATGCTTTAGTTGATCCAGGGTCTACACTTTCCTTTTTATCTCCTTTGTTTCATTTCACTTTTGAGATATTCCCTGATGTTCTGCATGATCCTATTGTTGTTAGTACATCTTTAGGAGAAAATATAAGAACTTATAGAGTATGCAAGGACTACGCAATAGATTTTAAGTGGTAAGACTATGTGTGAAAACTTGGTTGAGTTACCCATGCATGATTTTGATATTATTTTTGACAAGGACTGGCTTCACAGTTGATATGCTTTCTTGGACTGTCGTAGTAGAGTGGTGAGATTTTGCTTCCATAATGAAGAAGAGTTAGTCTAGGAGAGGTACAGTTCGATTCGTCCTAAACACTTGATTTCAAATCTTAAGGCCAATAAAATGATGTCTAAGGGATTACTATGTTATCATATGAGTGTTAATGATTTAGATCATGACATTCCTTCCATAGACTCAGTGCCTTTTTTGAATAAGTTCCTAGTTGTGTTTCCTGAAGATTTGTCTAGAGTCCCTCCCATTTGAGAGATTGACTTTTGTATCGACTTAGAACGCGATACTAACAAATCTCAATTCCTCCTTATAGAATGTCTCCAGCAGAAATCAAATAGTTGAAGTTGCACTTGAAAGATCTCACTGATTAGGGTTTCATTCTGCTGAGCATTTCGCGTTGGGGCACTCCAGTGTTGTTTGTAAAGAAGAAAGATGGGACCCTTTGAATGTGAATCGATTATCGGCAGCTCAACAAAGTCACTATCAAGAACAAGTATCCACTTTCCAGAATAGATGACTTGTGTGACAAACTCCAAGGGTCTAGTTTCATTTACAAAAATTGACCTTCGTTCAGGGTACCATCAGCTTATGGTTAGGTATAGTGATATTAAAAAGAAAGCCTTTAGTACCCGCTATGGTCACTATGAGTTTCTAGTAATATCATTTGATCTCACAAATGCTTCTATTGCATGTATGGATCTCATGAACAATGTCTTGTGTGAATACCTTGACTCTTTCATCATAGTATTCATTGATGATATTCACATTTACTCTAATACTAAGGAAGAGCATGAACAACATTTGAGACTAACCTTGCAGGTACTTAGATGGCATCAGTTGATGCCAAATTCAGCAAGTGTGAATTCTGGCTGAGATTAGTGACCTTCCTTGGTCATGTTGTGTCCGATGAATTTGTAGAGGATGACCCCTAGAAGACTGAAGTCATTAAGATCTGGCCAAACCCCTTTACACCCACTAACATCCGTAACATGCTGGGATTGGCTGGTTACTACCGGAGGTTTGTGGAGGGTTTTTCTTTTATTGCTGCCCCACTGACAGCTTTAAAGAAGAAGAATGTCATGTTTGAATGGATGGAGACTTGTGAGAATAGTTTCCAGGAGCTCAAGGACAGACTCACTTCAGCCCCGGTACTTACTCTGCCTAAGTGGTGTGAGAATTACACTGTCTATTGTGATGCATATAGGGTTTGTTTGGGTTTTGTTCTTATCCAGTCTAGTAAGGTGATAGCCTTGCTTCAACACAACTTAATGTTCATGAGAATAATTATCCAACTTATGACCTGGAATTGGCTTCTGTGGTGTTTGCACCGAAGATGTTGAGGCAATATCGTTATGGAGTGCATGTGGATGTGCTCACAGATCATAAGAGTCTCAAGTACGTGTTCACAAAGAGGGAGTTAAATCTACGTTAGCAGAGATGGTTGTAGATATTGATGTATTATGACATGAATGTGCACTACCATCTAAGTAAGTCTAATGTTGTGGTTGATGCTTTGAGGTGGATGAGCATGGGGAGTACAACCCACTTTGAGGACGAGAAGAAGGAGTTGGCAAAGGAGGTACACATACTGGTCAGACTAGGTGCGCAATTGGTTAACTCTACTAGTAGGGGTGTTTCACTACATCCTAGTTCATAATTATCCTTGGTAATTGAAGTCAGGAAGGTTCAACATCTTGATCCTGTGTTGATGGAGCTGAAGGACTCAATGATGTTCAAAACGAATGAGGCTTTCGCTTTGGGAGGTTATGGCACACTTAGGTATCAGGATAGGTTTTGTGTACAAGATGTGAATGATTTGCGACTTAGGATCGTGGCAGAGTCCCATGGTTCCAAATAGTCAACACATCCAGGTTCCACAAAGATGTATCATGATCTTTAGCAAAACTATTGGTGGAATGGCATCAAGAAAGACATTGCAAAATATGTGGCTAAGTGTCCTAATTGTCTGCAGGTTAAGGAAGAGCATTTTAAGCCTGGTGGTCTGTCTAAAATTATTGAGGTTCCGACTTAGGAAGTGGGAAGCCATTAATATGGGCTTTGTGGTTGGTCTTCCGAGGACTAGGAGGTAGCATGACATCATATGGGTTATTGTAGACAGGTTGACTAAGTCTGCTCACTTTATCCCTGTGAAGTCTACCTATAGAGCCGAGGATTATGAGAGATATTATGTTGATGAGATTGTGAGGTGTCATGGGATTCCTTTTACTATCATTTCAGATAGAGGAGATCACTTTACATCACATTTCTGGAGATCTTTCAAGAAAAGCTTGGGCACGCAGGTAAAGCTTAGTACCGCCTTTTATCCTCAAACTGATGGGTAGGCATATCGCACCATTCAGACAATGGAGAACATGTTGAGGGAGTGTGTAATTGACTTCAGATGTAGCTGGGATTACCATCTTCCTTTTATAGAGGTCTCATATAATAATAGTTATCACTACAGCATTAGGATGGAACCATTTGAGGAACTGTATAGCAGGAGTTGTAGATCTCCACTTGGATATTTCGAAGTTGGTGATTTATGGATTAGGGGTCCAGATATGATTAATGAGCCCTTAGAGAAGGACAGAGCGATTAGAGACAGCATAGCTACTGCTCATAGCCGGCAGAAGTCATATGCAGACCAATAAAAGAGGCCCTTAGAATTTGATGTCGGTGACCAGGTTTACTTAAAGATATCAACTATCAAAGGGTTGATGAGATTTCGTAGAAAAGGGAAGCTGAGTCCGAGGTATGTTGGGACATATGAGATCCTACAGCATGTGGGTGAGGTGGACTATGAGTTAGCATTGCATGAGGAGCTAGATTCTATCCATCCAGTCTTTCATGTCTCTATGTTGAAGAAGTTCCTAGGTGATCCAGCATCGATTCTACCTGTGGAAGGTATGGGGGTTGATGAAGACTTTTCTTATGAGGAGGTACCTCTTGAGATCTTAGACAGACAGGTAAAGTGACTGAGGAACAAGGAGATTTCCACAGTGAAGGTATTGTTGAGACATCATCTTTTTGAGGGTGTTATGTGGGAGGCTGAGGCCAAAATGAGATCCCGCTACCATCATCTTTTCATCTATTGATGTTAGACTTCCTACTTTTGAGTGTATGTTTTGTTATCTCTCCGTATTTTGTTTCTATTGCTTGACTGTCCATAGTGACTATGTTATGATTTGATTGGAATTACGAAGTGTAGTGGTAGTGTCATTCAGGAACAAATGTTCCTAAGGGGGGGATAATGTAACAACCCTAATAAAATGAATAAGATAAATGCTTAAAGTGTCAAGATTGCTTGCTATTAAACCTAGGGTTCACAAGGATTGATACGCGTAGAATCATACCTCAAAACCCTTACTACAGCCAAGCCAAAAAACATGGGGAGTTATTGGATCTTGGAAATGTTAGAACCAACCATGTAGAGCTCTCGAAAAAGAAGATTTAATCAAAAGACTCTTTATTAGAATTAGTTAATTTAATTCAAGAACCAATTAGGCGCGGGTTGACACGAAATGGTCCATTTTGCAAGGGTCACTCCAACCAAGTTCGAGCCCCAATGGAAGAAACATATTGGTGATTTAATTATGTTTATAATATTATTTTAAAGGGAATAATGGTACATTCACTAAGATATTTAGATATGATTTTTTTAAAAATTTATAAGTAATCCTAGTTTGAGTAATTCCAAAACTAAGCTCCTAATATTAGACTACTCTCTCACGATCTCTCTCTCACGTTTCATCATCTATATCACGTTTGTTACTTCCAAAACAAATTAAAGAACAGAAATAATATTAAGAGTTCTTCACACTTGAAGAACTCACATGATGTTTTAACAAAAACAAAGTAACGAAAAACGTTGAGGCAAAGAGAAGTTGTCCGTCGAGTGGTGTGGACGTTGAGGAAGCTTGGACTGATTTTGGAAAGGATTTTTGGCAGCAAATTCAATGTTTGAACAATCAAATAAGGTATTGGTTCCTTTCCTCTTGATCCCTTTTTCAAGAGACCCCTTAAGATTCAGTCATTTTGTCCGAAAACTAGGATGGTTTTCCCCGTTGTATGTCCCCGTCACTAGCCTCCAATGATTCCTAGATTGGGTATGTTTGCTGGTAGGTCTAGCTATGTGTGAAGTTTTTGGGTTTAATGTGAATATTTTTATGTATGTGAAATCTTGAAAATGAAAATCAGTTTGTGTTCGAAGTTATGTGCAAGCCTGTGTCTTTGGCAAGGTCTCGGTTTGATGCTCAAAATATGATGAAGTTGTAGTTGTTGTTTTACCTGCATAAACCCACAAAAAATTGTGATGTTCATCTAATAAAATGTGGATGATTTAGTGACAATATCAAAATAAACTCATCAAATATTCGCCTAAAGATGTGATAAAATAATATATTAATACCCCCTAAGTACTTACATGAAAAGGTTGATAAAAGGAGGATAAAAATAATGAAAACATTTCCAGCTCAGTGTCCCTTAATTTCGTTCAAAAATAAGGTTGGAAATATGATATATATTATATTTAAAGAGGTGAGGCCACCTTTATTCGAACCTTTGACCTCACCCTTTGGCTACTAGAATTCGCGAAAAAAAAAAAGAAAAAAGAAGAGGGGGCTGGAAGAAAATCGAAACTGGGTCTGCTGGTTTTGGAAGAAGAGAAAAAGAATTAAAATAATTAAATGGGAGGCTTGCGAATCCACCCACAACCTCCAAGCAGCAAGTGAAGAAATGAAAATAAAGAAAAGAGAATGGGAGGTGTGGGAGGCGAACCCATGACATCAATGCTGGAAAGGAGAAGGCGCATTTAATTAATGAAATACAGTGAGGCTTTGGGGGTTCGATCCCACATCTTCACCGCCACACGCCTAACATAATGAATTTTTAATTAAAATTAAAGATAGGAGGCTGTGGAATTCAAACAAACAAACTCACAACCCCTGGAGAAACTAAAATTTAAATAATGAGGATTTGGGGGTTCGAATCTACAACCTTTTAATTCTAAACGAAAATTCAGAATAAATAAAAGAGGGTGTTGGAATTTTATTACAAAACATCTTGGTTTAGGCGAAATTTTGCAACAACATGATAATGAAAAATAAAAAGGGGTTGTGGGGGGTTGAACCCACAACTCTTTGGAAACGTAAGAGGAAAACCAAGTAGAAAACTAAAGATACAATGTTAATGATAAGGTTAAATATAGAGTTCCAATATAATGGAGATTAAAAATAAAATCAATAAAAAATGTAAATGTCATCCAAGTAATTGGAACTTGGGTTTCCTTTCCCAAACTTCCGCAGTGATGCATAAGTCGTACGTGAACAAAATATCCAAGAATAATGCCACTTACTTAGATCGAAATCAAGATCTTGGCATATATACACGATACATAAGTCTTGTACTACATAATTTATGTATGTTTAATAATCACTTAATGAACTATGAATGAAGGCCTATGTCTTGCGTGTATAGACTCATAAGTCTAGCATACGTTCAAAAGTAATTAAACCTAAGATGTATGCAATGAAATGATGAAACCTTAGAAGAGTTAAGTATAAGTGTAAGATATAATAAATGGCCAAGTGCATTGGCATAAGATGAGATGAAAAATTAAATGAGGAAATGAACAATAAAATGATGAAACCCTGGAAGGGTTAAGTAAGGGTGGGAGACACACTGAATGGCCAAGCGCATCGGGATATGATTAAATGAACATTCATGTAATAAGAAGTGAATAACTATGAAAATCAACGGTGCTAATGACAATGAATGTGGTGACACCATTATATGAGGCTAATGTAAATGATGAGAGAAATCTAAAATTAGCCTGAGTAAAAATAACCAAAATGTACTCACCTACAAGAGTGTAAGATAATGAAGAGACCAGTATCCATCAACACTCTAATGATAGTGTTGAGCTTAACACACTTAATACGAATGATTAGATGAGAAATCATCTAAAGAGTTATGATGTCCTCATACAAGAAACCAACTTCCATGACGTATGAGTTGAATGTAATGGAACTTAATACACCGATAAGCTAGCTATGAGAAGTGATGCCTTCTTCGGAAAGGGAGAAAGTTCACGTAACTCCATGAGATGAGACTTTCCAGCTTGCTGGGTATGGGACTCCTTATATCTCGTAGTCTTAAAACCTATACAGCCAATATAGAATTCTAGCCCTGTTAAATTCTCATGTATGCTATCATCGTATGGGTAACTTTGGCCGGTGATTCCACCTCTTTTCGGTGTGGGTAAGACACTCGATTTTATGATGGTCATATAAACTATGTCGGTTAAACTTAATGTTCCCAATGAATGAATGTGGCCAGCCCTAAATGATGCACATATTGAAAAGAATGATATTAAAGGTGTTAGGATTGGATAATTAAATGGTGAGTTAGATTCAAGTAATGACATTAGGTCATTCTTTGTCATTGCACAAAAGAAATCTAATAAAACTATTAAACTACATCCTAGGTATAGTTGGTGTTTACACTGACCTATGAACGAAATGCAATGGAGTACGTATGGATGAACGAACCAGACTGTGTGTTTACTAATGAAGACTCCCTAATTAAGGTCGTATCTGTAGAGCCCTCATTTCTGGGATGTCTTCATGTTAAGTCCATGATTCCAAGGTCTCATACCATATGAATGAATGATATTAATGAAGTTATGTGCTACATGTAAAATGTATTGTATGCTACATGATATGTGCTGTGTTCAAATGTGAAAAGTATGATGATGTATGTTATTGTCATGGCATAAATTTCCTATTCCAAATCTACAAAGCTCACTGACTTTGGTATTAAAAATTTTGAAAGCTCATTGAATTTTTTAATCCAAATTTGGAAACATTCCTAATCTCAATTTGGCAAGTGCACTAACTTGACTTCCAAAAATATGTCGTTAGGAAAGACCTATTCTTTCTCATGCATGTCCTTGGTCTGTGCTTGCATATACCCATACTTAGTACAAGTGTGTGCTAACCCTATACAAACTTTACTATTTTAGGTGCAGGCACATATGAACGATAGAGCTAGAAGATCATCGTTGCAGTTATCTGGTAGTTCAGCATTCATCCGTTTCAGGTAGGTCCTCATGCTTTCGAGGATGCACATTTTTTATATTCTAGCTTAGTTTTAGAGTAGATTTAGTGAAGCATGTTCCTCTAGCGTTTCTTTCCTGTTTTTATTCAGACTATGTATAGGTGCAATGTTAGCAATTATACACTTAATAAGAATTGAACTATATCTTTCAGTTTCCTATCTCTTAATGTTAGATGGATGTATTGATGATAATGTTTTTATAAGTATGTTAAGAAACAAAAGTATCAAATTTTCTGCAAAAATCAACCTATGTAAAGTAAGAATGACGTAAGTAGGCTTGTCTTCGATCTCCTAGAGATCAACGTCGATCTCCTAGAGATCAACGTCACCGGTCTCTTCTGGAGTTTGAATTACACTCATGCAAGCTTAATGGTAGGAATGATCCATGAATGAATAAGCTTCACATATTTTACATTAGAGTCTTAATCTTAGTTTGAGCCCTTGGAGAAATTTTCCTATGCTTTTGTTACTAATTATTCTTCTTCTTTAATGGTATTCTTGAGAATTCTAAGGTATTTCATTGTTTAAATGGTTAAATATTTCCTAAAACTACCTAATATAACCTTCCACATAATTATATGGATGTGGGGTGAATTTCCCAATTCTCCCCTCCACTTTAAAGCGAACTACGAAAAGGTACAGGTTACATCGATGGTTGGCCGTCGACGAACCATTGGTTAGACGCCGGTCCATTCTGCAGGTCCGTAGTCTTGGTCATAAAGTCATAATTTGGGTTATTTTCTCAAGAAAGTAAGTTTCATCCAACGTTCCCCATCGACGTGGCATTCACTAACACACGGTGCGTCGATTGACTATGCTTAGGCATTGTCTAGGCCATGGTTGGGGTCCTCCTTGAGGGCCTTTTGCGGGGAACACAGGAGTCATTCCAGGATGTTTGACCATTAAATATGATTATATGAAGTATGTATATGATTTAATGATTAATGTATAAAGGTTTAATAAAGAGTTTTACAAAAACGCATTCAGTATGATTACAAGAAAAATTTCCTTTTTTAAATGCATATTTTTGCATGGTTGCCATACTTGGTGCATTTTTCTGCTAACTCCATTCTTCTCTACTTTTTACCCAATCTCTAGGTTATGAATGCTTTAAAGGATGTCTCTATGATTGAGGAGATTGATATTTGATTTGCAATCTCAAGGAAAGGGATCCTTAAGTCCAAGGATTTCCTACATATTGTTTACTATAAATTCTTGCAATTTGTATAGTTATGAATTATTTTATAAGGGTCGTGTCCCTAATGTACTCTTATGATGTTGATTCTAGGATGGAAAAAATATACTAGAGTCTAAATATGTAGTTATGAAATTTTATATAAATGAAGTGATGTTTCTAGCAAATGATGTGCTAAAAAAAGTTTTAAATTATTCGCTAATTTACCTATGACAATGCGATGAACGATAACTACGGCCTTCTATAAGACCTCTAAGAGGTCAAGTACGTCATATTACATCCACGGGGTTCTCTTAGATCATGACGACATGATTGTATATTTAATTGTGCCTTTGCATGTTTTGCGTGTTTGATTTGGTGTATATTGATGTGAGAGGTTTTTAACGTTAGTACGAGTGTATTTGAGTTGGAACCATCCGAGAAAAACTGCCCAAGGACAAACCAAAGGGTCCTTGAGGAGCACCCAACTTGTAATCCAAGATGTCAAAAAACACTCTAAAACGACAAAGGCAGTCAACACCCCTTACGTCAGTCGAAGCCCCGTTGATTGAGGGAGCAGGTTGATACTTAGTCTTGGGAGATTAAGATCCTATTTTTTAGTATCTAATCAAATAAAAGGTTGCCAGTAATTCCTATCGGTGGGTCGACTCCTTCTAGGTGTGTCCGTAAATGGTGACCCACATATTTCTCTACAGGCTCTCGGCCAAGTTTTGTCATTTTAGGAAATTCACCTAGACTTCAACAAATTATTTTGGCGGTTTACTAAAAGTATTATAGGTATATAAAGTATTTTATAAATGTAGAACCCCTAACTAAGTCACTATTGAAAATCAAAACCCCAAACCCAAACGAACAACTCGCTAGAACACCGTAGAAGCTTGAAGGGATATTGGAGCTTGGAGCTTCATTTCTCCATCAATTCTTATTCAATTTCGTTTTTTAACATCAATTAAGGTATGTATTTCATCCTTGAGTCTCTTTTCTTCAAGGATCAAATATTCAAAGTTATTTTGTAGATCTTTTCAATAGAACAAATTGTCATATTTTTTTATCTAATCATGGATTCTTGCATAAAATGTTTGAAACAATAATTTATGATTGAATTGATGTTAACTTTATTATTTAATATTAAAAACTCCATGAACCCATGCAAATCGTGAATTTCATATCTTGTCTATTAATACTCCGAAAGTCTAAAGCCTAATCTAGATCTTAACATGAGAGTGAAAGTGTTGTAATTGTCACATCTCGAGACCACACCCTAGAAGATATGGCAATCTTAGAATGCAACAAAGGTTCTTAACCACTAAGTGGTCTTGTACATACCCTTTCGTATCGTTCATTGCATGTAATATATGAAAAGTAGTGCAGAATTAAAACTTTTCATAAACATTCTATAAGTATTAAAAATATCTTTCATATAAAACTATACTAAGTCTCATTTTATCAAATCTTAGACACAACAGTACTATGGGACACGGCCCATACACAATACAAATTTGGTACCAGTAAGTCTGTTATAATACTTTTAAAGAGAAATAAAAGGCATCTAGCCCTTGAGTCAATAATTACATACTTCAAATTGCTTGAACAGTATTCTAATCCAACCTTAGATCTCGAAAAGGACATTCACCTATGAATCACTTTAGAGATAGATAAAAACATGTAGTTAGTAGAAATCATGAAAATGGAAATTTATTAGCAAGATGCATCCTTTTAATTAAAACATCATATCACAATCATAAGAATAAAAGTTTACACCTCAGATACACATAACATAAAACTAAAGCAATTTAGTACATTTTTAGGTCACTTTATAGTTAACAAATTCACTATTATAATGATGTCCCTTCACTATACAGTAAAGTGTCTTATCTTCACTTTACAAACTTCCTAGCATGTAATCCCCTCACTAAAAGATATCCTATCACTCACTTAAGTAGTACAAAGAGAGACCGCCCATACAACCTCTCTAGGTACACCTAAATGATCCTTAAGACCACCTACAATGAGATAAACATACTTACAAATACATCAATCATATGAACATGAGATTCTTCTACCAAAGCTGATTCTATGTCTTATTCGACTGAGTTGTGAAGTGACCGCCCATACATTCCATTCACACACACTTAAGAGATCCTATAAAGTATCTATGATAAAATCATTCTCACCTAATACATCAACATATAGATGATATGAAATTATCCTTCCAAAAGCTATCAAAAGACATACTTAAGTAAATCAAGAAGATAACATCCATAATTGACCTCTTCAAGATTACCTAAATAATCCTTAAGACTTCCTAAGGCTTATATCATGGCCACATAATAAACAATCTTCCCTAACTAGAGTCATTCATAAGACTTATCTAGTTAAGATACGAAGTGACCATTCCTATGCCCCTTAACACCTTATCTAGACAACCGTTCCAAATAAGTATTTATTTATTTAACTTGCTCCCTTAACTTTAGTCATTACATTCATTAGTTAAATTAAGACTCATTTATCACACTAGGACATTCAATTAATGGTCTTGGAGAAGACCTAGGGACTCTAACTAACACCTTAAAACCTAATGTGCAATGTCTAGATTGTGTCCCATACCACCACCTAAACTTCATAGAAGTTAAGTAATGCTAGTAGGTATCCCACATTATGAGAATAGGCAGCAACGGACCTAGACCATGATAGCTAGACATTTAATAGAGGGTTCTAACCTACTATGACGAGGGTGTTCTACTTGCAAAGGGTAGAACTAGGACACATATCATGTAGACACATGGTTATGGAGTATGAAGGGTTTTTATGCTATCTAGTCTCATTCTCAAGTAGCGATACAATGTATTCTAGTATCTTTCTCAAGTAGAGCTACTTCCGATAACATTATTACTTGATGGTAGCCTTTGTTCTCATAGATTCATTGAAACTAAAGGATCACATGAAGAGGTTCCATATCTAGTTCATAACCCAATCACATTCACCCTAATAAAGAGTTCCACTAAGGCTACCTTTCAATGGTAACTAATATAGATCATCATGACATTTATAAAGATGATATGATGTCGTATCAGGCAATCAACCCTATTTCCATCATTCCTTCACATGTGGGATATCATTACGACTATCGACTTCTACATTTATAGCATAACCTTACCACTAGGTTTAAGGTTCCACGTACATGGCCCTCTTAACATAATTATAATAAACTAAGACTACCTAGTCAAGACATCTTGTATTCACATATAATTCATACATATATCAAGTAAGGGACACAAGTATACTAAAACAAGACACAATATTCTTTACTTTATTACAAATATCATATCATTCTTTGAATCACATTCGAATGACTCTTCATATTTATGTCATCCTATAGTTTACCATATCAACATATATATAACCATCACAACTCATATAGTCAAGTAGGAACAATCATCCATCAACATCTAAGACTACATATATAAGAACATAGCCATGGTATAACATGATCACCTAACAACATGAACTAAAGAACACATACTTCACCTTAATCACATTTAGATAGTATTAGGGAATCCTAAAACCAATCCTTTCTGAATATTTTAATCCATAGCTAAATCATCCAATTTAATACAATAAGGCCCTTACCCATGGCCACAACCGAGAATTCAATACAAAACAATAAAACTATATGAATATAAGTCTATTCCATATAGATTTATCAATCTAATAAGAAAACCTATACATCAAACATAATACAATTATTACTTCATTAGATATCTCATATAGAACTACACTATATTTCATAAGAATTGTTACAATATCACTTAACCCATATAGTAGTCAAAAACAAGGGTTCATCAATTACATGGTTTTATAGGTTAATATAGTTAAATTCGTCTATTTAACCAAAAATTTAGTCAATATACAATGTATGACAACCATTAATTCAAGAACCCATGGATAGGTCATAAAATTGGAAAGTTCATCTTCGAAAACATTTAGAGAACTTTGTTTAATTTGTCTACTTGATGGATAGTGTTTAAAGGATCAAAATCCATACATCACTGTTGCTAATCAATAAATTTTATGAATAGTAACCACTCGAATCTCCAATATAATTCATTACTTGAGTTTCTCTCTAATGGAGTTCTAGAGAATTGTTAAGGGAATTTGGGTTTTGATTTTAATGATTGAATTCTTCTAAGTGTTAAAGGATTACAAACATGTTTAGAATACCCAAAATACCCCTAAATAACTGTCTTTTATCTTATTTAGACGTAGAGTGAATTCACAACTTCACCCCTCACTTTACAGTGAAGCAGCGCATGTAATGCAGACCTAATCGACGGACAACACCTACTGGGCGACATCAAATTAATGGCCCGTGCTTTTCATCATCATATGCAACTGATCCTTGAAAATAGGATATTAATTTCCCAATGCTAAGTAACCATAGACTCCACCACCTATGGGGTGTCAACCATGTCACTAGCTGTTGTTTGCCAGCCGTAGGTGGGACTTCCTTAGGATGTTTTAGCCACCAACATGGGTCCTTTCTCAAGGAACCTTGTATTGTCCTTGGAGATGTTTTCCCGAACATTTCAAACCCAAATATGTTCATATAAGATATTAGGACCTCTCACATAAATTTTATCCAAATCGAACACATAATACTCGATGAAACATGCCATGAAATACAAGGTCTTTTCAAAGTAATATTTATGAACGTTATGGACATTCTTGGACGTTTGACCTCCAAACTTCACAAAACATGACTCACTGCCTATAAACACTATAATGACTCATATAATGATCGCATAATTTAATGAAATAGTCATATAGACAGATAACAAAAATGAGGCACATAGGTGACATTATCGTTTAACGTCTTTGTCTTCCTTTGACGTTTCACTTCCAAATCACCTAAAACTATTACACACTGCCTCTATACCACATTACATATATATTTAGGACCTTAAAACCTCATGAAAATCATGTTAAGATTTATTTTCACCAATTTCATTTTCGAGCTATTATTATCTCCCCCAATTGGACAACATTCGTCCTCGAATAACACTTGCCACTCTCCGAACGTTTCCAAGAATAAAGATTAAACTTAGCAACTCATTACCATAAAATATAAATCTTTATAAAATACAAATATCTAGGAATACATCAATTTCACATCATCCAATAAATCATCACACAACAAGAAGCTACAATAAATTCTACAACTCATGACGCCATAAAACACACATCCTTTATTCTAAATAGCAAAATCTCGTTTATATTCATTATCATGGTCATATACAACAGTACTAACAATACTGAATCAATTTTAGACAAAAGAATGAATATGTAAGTTTTAAAAAATTTCCACTATGAGGAAACATTTCATGCTTTTTATTTTGCCAAAACATTCAAAAAATAAAAGTTTTAGGAAATTCATGATAGCTACATACTAATATGCAATGTAGAACCACATATACATATCTTACACCATAATCATAACTTCATAGAATTCAAAATGCAATGAATTAATGAAATTCAGTTTCGACAAGACCACTAAACACAATGCAACATGCAACATACTTATATGACTTTCTACTCTCAAGCTTGAATTTAATTGAAGAGATGAGACGATAAATAAAAACTTCTTTATTCACCATACTATCCCAATTAGAAGGAGATCATACAATAAAAAAGTACAAGGACGTACAATCATTCAACATCATCTTCGTCCGAGTTTTCTCCTCTAGTCTTTTGTGTGTAGAAACGCCTCTTGTTTGGAGCATCATCCTTTGGAATATTAGGACCGACTTTCTTAGACTCTCCTCCTCTAGACGCAATGATAGGAAAATATATAACCTAATAATCATCCTTCCCAAAACAAAAGTAAAAACTAATAAAGGATAGACATTTCCCATACAACCTTTTTCACAAGAAGAACATGTAGGCTTTTCATTTTGAGAACAACCTCCTCTTTCAAATTTCACCTTAGTACTCCTAGGTTGATGTTGATTTTGACCCCTCTTTTCGAACCAAGGTTGATCTTGGTCAATAGAATCACTTCTCTTCAATTTTCTAGTCTACTTATTATGTTTGGATTTTTTATGGATTGAGCATACACCATGAGTCTATTTAGTGTCATATTATCATGTAGCATGGCCGTACGACATTTTTCCCTCACTAGATCGGCGACACTCGTCAAAAAACTAATCATCCCATACCTAGGGCTAGACACAATGGACGGAGCATATTAAGACAACATAGAGAACTTCAAAGTGTATTTCTCAATAATAATATTGCCTTTCTTGAGATTGATAAATTCCTTTACCTTAACCTCCCTCCTCTAACCGGGAAAGTACCTTCAAAGAAAAGCTTCTGTAAATTCTTCCCACTCAATAGAACCCAACTCAAGGGGCCTATTGCCTTTCCATTGTGTGTACCACACTTGAGCAATATCTTTCAATTTATACAAACACAACTTCAATTTATCCCTAGAAGCCACTCCCATAGCATGCACTATCTTATAATACTCATCTAAAAACTCTTCTGGATCCTCTCCCATCTTATTGCAAAGAAAGATAGGAGGATTTATCCTCACAAAATCACTCAATGTGGATGTCATAGTGTTTACACCAATTCGCCCTAGGCTCCATACTCAAATTCACTTGATTAATCACAGTTCGGGCTAAGGAAAGAAAAGACTATTTAATCTCTATATTAGTCAATTCTAGGGGAACCACTTGAATATCATTACCTCCGTCCACAATAGGGTCTTGATCACCTTATGCACCATGAGGAACTTCCTTAACTTGAGTAGGAAACTCCTCAGTCACATTATTCTCCTCAATCCTTCTAGCATGTAACCTCCTCGTATTAATCTTCTTAAAAAAAGGAAAACCATAAGAAAAGAGTACTCGTAACATTTAATCTATGACACGACATAGGAGTATAGAACAAGGGAAACTCAATAGTCTTATAGCCTCTCTCCCGTTGATTTGTCACGACTCACACCGATTTTCAAGACTCTACTGGACATATATTTCATGAGACTTTTTTGTTAGACAGACCAATTACATAACCTATGCTCTGATACCATGGTTGTCACATCCAGAGACAACAATATAGAATAACTTACACTATTAGTAATTGGCGTACTTAACCTCTCGGAGGTCTCGAACGAACCCTTTTGTGTTATTCATCACATATAAACATAAGAAAAGTAGTTGTCACGACCCAAATTGGGGACGCGACTGGCACCCACATTTACCCTCCTATGTGAGCGACCAACCCATCTAAACCTTAACATTTCAATATAATATCAACAGAATTATGCGGAAGACTTAAACTCATAAATAAAACAACTCAACTATTATTAATATTCCCAAAATCTGGAAGTCATCATCACAAGAACATCTATGATCAATTTACTAAACTAAACTTATCTAAGAATGTCTAAGAAGCTAAAAATACATAAGAAACTAGTCCATGCCGGAAGTCAAGGCATCAAGACTTATAGAAGAAGATCCAGTCCAAGCTAGAAGCGTTAGCTCACCCTGAGATCCGGTATGACATAATCTGGCCCGAGTTACTGTTGTGTTGAAGTTGACGGAACGTTTGCTGCATAACACAAATAACAAAGAGGAAAACATAAAAGTAGGGGGTCAGTACAACCACACGTACTGAGTAGATATCATCGGCTAACTCAAAATAGGGAACAATATATATCAATAATAATGTAAATCAACTACAATACTCAACATGTAGCAACAGCAATTACTTTATCATTAACAATTACCGTCAAGTTCACACATGAGGACTCAAGCCTCAATACCATACTCGTTTGGGAATTAAGTTCATTAGATTGAGTATATTCATTATCTTTCAAGATTCATTATCTTTCTTCCTCTTGTGTCGGTACGTGACACTCCTCTCCTCTAATTCTATCCTGGTGCCGGAACGTGGCACTCCGATCATCATATACTATCCTGGTACCGGAATGTGGCACCCGATCCATAATTCTATCCTGGTGTCGGAACGTGACACTCCGATCCTCATATTCATTCTATCCTGGTACCGGAACGTGGCACCCGATCCATATTCTATCCTGGTGTCGGAACGTGACACTCCGATCCTCATATTCATTCTATCCTGGTACCGGAACGTGGCACCCGATCCCCTAATTCATCCAGCCTTCTTTTACACTAAGGCATCCTCATTATCATTATGTAATTTATCAAGCCTTCTTTCATACTAAGGCATCATCAATCTTATTATATAATATATCAAGCGAATTAGGGTTCTTTCAAGATTTGGGATTCAATAGCTTCATCATGCTTTGTTAATTCATCACAATTTCATAATCAAATCATGCAAGCATACAATTTAAGCACATAGCAGGGTTTACAATACTATCAACACATAATATTCACTATTAAGAGTTCACTACGAATATCGTAATATAAACCATAACCTACCTCCACCGAAGAATTGGAATCCACAAGCAAATTCCCAAGCTTTCTTCTTCTCGTCCAATCTCCCTCAATTCGTTTCTCCCTTTTTCTCTCTTGTTTTTTCTCTTTTGTTTTATTCAAAACCCTCTTTCCTTTACCCTAATTACCAAATAATTAAGTGTGAAAAAGGACAATAAACCCCACTAATTAACTTGAGGTTACCCCTTTTAACCCCTAAGTAATTAGACTTATTAATGTTAACCCTCAATCTTTATAATTAAGGAAAGAATAGTCAAAAACGACCCTTAAAACGTGTGGAGAAATCCTAAACTGCCTGGGATTGCGCAGCCTGTGACGGGCCGTCGTGCCTGCGACGGTCCGTCACGATGGCCGTCGCAACCTCAAAAATTCCAGGTGGTCTGCGACGGCCCGTCACCCCTGTGACGGTCCGTCCTGCACCTCCGTCATGACGGTCAGAAACTCGTTTCTTGCACAAAATTCTCAAAAGTTGAAGTGTTTTGCAACGGGGCTCACGACGGTTCGTCGTGGATGTGACGGAACGTCCTGTAGGTCCGTCACAATTTACAGAGAGTCGATTTTAATATCCAATTTGAAGAATTCTAAGTGTGCTGACACGCTACACCCTCGACGGGCCGTCGTGACTGTGACGGTCCGTCGCAGTGCCCGTAGTCCCCGCCAGTTTTTCCAGAATTAAAAATCTGCTGCTCAAAACGACTAAACAGGTCGTTACAATAGATACCAATTTACCCATCGTTCGTCCCCGAACGATCAAAAGAAGGAAAACAATGGCGAAAAGGAGTACCTGAATCTGTAAACAGATGTGGGTATTTTTCTTGCATATCTGCCTCCTTCTCCCAAGTAGCCTCTTCAACCGGTCGATTCTTCCATTGCACTTTGATGGATGCAATCTCTCTCGACCTCAACTTGCGAACTTCTCTATCTAATATAGCAACCGGTTCCTCTTCATAAGTCAAGTTCTCATCCAACAAAACTGAATCCCAACGGATAATGTAGTTTCCATCTCCGTGGTATCTCTTCAACATAGATACATGAAACACCGGATGCACTCCGGACAGCCCTGGGGGCAAGGCTAATTCATAAGCCACCTCCCCTATTTGCTTTAGTACCTCGAATGGTCCAATATACCTTGGACATAGCTTACCTCTTTTTCCAAACCGCATCACCCCTTTCATGGGTGAAACCTTCAACAAGACTTGTTCACCTTCCATGAACTCCAAGTCTCTAACTTTTCGGTCTGCATACTCTTTTTGTCTACTTTGAGCCGCTAAAAGCTTTTCTTGAATAGCTTTCACCTTCTCCATAGAATCTCTTAACAGATCAGTCCCCCAAGGCCTAACTTCAAAGGCATCAAACCAACCAATGGGAGACCTACATCTACTCCCATACAATGCTTCAAATGGAGCCATGTCAATACTGGAGTGATAGCTATTATTGTATGAAAACTCTGCCAACGGTAAGAAGCTATCCCAATGGCCACCAAACTCTATCAGACACGCACGAAGCATATCCTCCAACACTTGAATCGTTCGCTCAGACTGACCGTCAGTCTGAGGGTGGAACGCCGTACTAAGGTCCAACCTAGTACCTAATTCTGCACGTAATGTTCTCCAAAACTTAGAAGTAAACTGCGTACCTCTATCTGATATGATTGAGAGTGGAACTCCATGCAACCGAACGATCTCTGAGATGTAGATTTTGGCCAACTTCTCTGCATTGTAGGTCACCTTGACCGGAATGAAGTGAGCAGACTTAGTTAACCTATCAACGATCACCCAAATAGAGTCATACTTACCCAATGTCTTTGGAAGACCAACCACGAAGTCCATCGCGATTCTCTCCCACTTCCATTCAGGAATGGGCATTCTCTGAAGTGTTCCTCCGGGCCTTTGGTGTTCATACTTTACTTGTTGACAATTTGGACATTTGGCCACAAACTCAACAATATTTTGCTTCATTCTACTCCACCAGAAGTGTTGCTTTAGGTCGCGGTACATCTTGGTTGCACCAGGATGTATAGAATATCCGGAACTATGAGCTTCTGTAAGAATAGTGGTGATCAAATCATCGATGCGGGGTACACATACTCTTCCCTTAATCCTCAAAATACCTCCCCCATCGATTATTGCTTCCTTGGCCTCTCCTTGCAACACTTTATCTCGAATTCGCCTTAGTTTCTCATCATCAAACTGTTTCCCCTTAATCTGATCAAGAAAAGAGGATTTTGCCTCTACACAAGCTAACAATCCTCCCTTCTCGTTTATTTCTAACCTCATAAGGTCATTAGCAAAAATCTGCACTTCTCTAGCCAATGGGCGTCTAGAAGCTTGCAAATGAGCTAGACTTCCCATGCTTCCGGCCTTCCTACTCAAAGCATCTGCCACAACATTTGCTTTTCCCGGATGATACAAGATAGTGATGTCGTAGTCCTTCAGTAGTTCCATCCATCTCCTCTGTCTCAAGTTCAAGTCTTTCTGAGTGAATACATACTGTAGGCTACGATGGTCCGTGTAGACTTCACACTTAACCCCATACAAGTAGTGTCTCCATTGCTTTAGTGCAAATACTACCGCGGCCAATTCCAAGTCATGTGTTGGATAGTTACGTTCATGCACTTTTAATTGTCTTGAAGCATAAGCGATCACGTTCTTCTCTTGCATTAGCACTGCACCCAACCCAGAATAGGATGCATCACAATAAACAATGAAGTTCTTACCCTCTACCGGCAAGGTAAGGATAGGCGCGGTAGTCAACAAAGTCTTGAGTTTCTGAAAGCTTTCCTCACACTCGTCCGACCATACAAATGGGACGTTTTGCTTAGTCAAGTTCGTCAATTGGGAAGCAATAGAAGAGAATCCCTTGACGAATCGGCGGTAGTAGCTAGCTAACCCAACAAAACTCCGTATTTCTGACACATTAGTGGGTCTTACCCAATTTTTCACTGTTTCAATCTTAGAAGGATCTACCATCACTCCATCCTTAGAAACCACGTGCCCAAAGAAGGACACTGAATCTAGCCAAAACTCACACTTGGAGAATTTCGCATAAAGCTTTTTCTTTCTCAACAACTCTAACACCATTTTCAAATGCTCCTCATGTTCTTTCTTACTTTTGGAGTATATCAGTATATCATCAATAAACACAATCACAAAGAGGTCCAAGTATGGCTTGAAAATCCCGTTCATCAAGCTCATGAAGGCAGCAGGGGCATTCGTAAGACCAAATGACATTACCACAAATTCATAATGCCCATACCTAGTTCGAAAAGCAGTCTTTGGAACATCCGTTGCTCGTATTTTCAATTGGTGATAACCGGACCTCAAGTCAATCTTTGAGAAGACACAAGCACCTTGTAACTGATCGAACAAGTCATCAATGCGAGGAATGGGGTACTTGTTCTTAATAGTTACTTTGTTCAACTGTCGGTAATGTATGCACATTCGGAAACTCCCATCCTTATTCTTCACAAATAGCACCGGAGCACCCCAAGGAGATGCACTTGGTCTAATGAAGCCTTTGCTCAACAACTCTTGAAGTTGTGCCTTTAACTCTCTTAATTCGGCGGGAGCCATTCTATACGGGGGTATAGAAATGGGGCGAGTACCGGGTTCAAAATCAATGCAGAAGTCTATATCCCTATCTGGTGGCATACCGGGAAGATCTGCAGGGAACAAATCCAAAAACTCACAGACCACTGAAACCGACTCGATCGAAGGTACTTGGGTAGTGTCATCCTTGAGATGTGCCAAGAAAGCTAGACAACCCTTACTAACCATCTTCTGAGCACGAATAAAGGAGATGATACGCACCGGATTGGGAGTGTAGTCACCCTCCCACACTAACGGATCTGCCCCAGGCTTGGCTAACGTCACTGTTTTAGCATTACAATCCAAAATCGCAAAATTCGGAGAAAGCCAAGTCATACCCAGAATTACATCAAAGTCACCCATTTCTAAAATAACCAAATCTACATAAGTGTTGCTCCCCACAAAATTCACCAAACAAGACCTATACACTTTTTCGACTATCACAGACTCACCCACCGGAGTAGAAACACGAATAGGCGTGTCAAGCAATTCACAATGTAAATTCAGACCATTAGCAAATGAGGAAGATACATAAGAAAATGTGGAGCCAGGGTCAAATAATACAGATGCCATGCAATCACAAACCAAAAGATTACCTGTGATAACCGCATCAGACGCCTCCGCTTCAGATCTCCCAGGGAAAGAGTAGCAATGAGCCCCATTATTTGTCTGTTCGTTGCCCCTACCATGTTGTGTAGTAGTGGCTCCGTTTTGCCCTTCACCTCTGCCATTCTGGTGACCACCATTACCTCGGCCACCACGCCCTCCAGAATAACGACCTCTACCATTACCACCCCTACCTCTAGCCAGTGGGGTTCTGTAACTCTGGTTTGGACAATACCTCTTAATGTGTCCAATCTCTCCGCACCCATAACATTCTCTGGGTTCACGCATCGGCCTCTCGGAGAAGTGTTGACCGTTCTGAGGTGGACCCCCAACTACAGTCTGTAGTGAAGACTGTATTGGTCGACTTGCGTAACCTCCGGAGCTCTGTCCTCTAGAGTGAGAACCATTAAACTCACCTCCCCTTCGAAACCTCTTTGATGTAGACGTTGTGGTGAAGTCATCCGGTTTCACTCCTTCCACCTCTATCACAAAGTCTACCACCTCTTGGAAGGATGTTGCTGTTGCCGCTATCTGTAAGGCCGAAATCCGCAATTCTGACCTCAACCCCTTCACAAAACGGCGGATCCGTTCTTGTGGACTGAAACAGAGTTGGGTGGCGTATCTGGATAGTGCACGAAATTTAGCCTCGTATGCATTAACCGTCATTCTACCTTGCTCTAGACTCAAGAACTCATCCCTCTTTCTATCTCTCAAAGTCCTTGGAATATATTTCTCCATAAACAAGGTAGAGAATGATTCCCAAGTCATAGGTGGTGCCTCTGTTGGTTGACACTCAACATGTGAACGCCACCACATTTTGGCGTTCCCTTGGAACTGATAGCTCACGAACTCGACATCAAACCTCTCTACTATCCCCATCTTGTGTAGTAGCTCATGACAATCAACCAGAAAATCATAAGCATCCTCAGATTCTGCACCCTTGAAGACTGGAGGTTTCAATTTCAAGAACTTACTGAAAAGTTCATGCTGATCGTTTGTCATAATAGGCCCAGTAGTCAGACGGGGAAATGTGCCTATTCCCAAGGTTGCATCCATGCGGGGAGCCATAGTAGCCGCATGTCGTATCTCTGAAACCGGAGGTGTTGGTGCAGAAACCATTGGAGGAGCTTGTCCCTGATCGGATAACCCGCTAAGATAAGCAAGTACCTGGTTGATCATCTCTGGGTAGGTTGGGGTGGCATTTCCTCATTCTGCCCTTGTTCAGTTTCCCCTTCCTCACCCTCTCTTACTACCTCCTCGGTCGGTGGAGGAGTCACCGCCCTAGTGTCAGATGGGCTAGGGGCTCGTCCTCTTCCTCTAGAGGACGTCCTCCCACGGCCTCTTCCACGGCCTCTTGCCGTTACCCTTCCTCGAGCCACAGCCCCAGTGGCTGGCTCAGTCGTTTCCTGTCTTTCCGTTGTTGCTGCTGGTGCGTTCGTTGCTCTAGTTCTAACCATCTGCGAAATAGAGTGAAGATGGTCAGATACCAATTTGTATCATCTAGATACCAATTGGACTCAAGTAGTAGCACGAAAGAAAGAATGAAAGAATGGAATTTTCCTAAAGTCTTATAGCCTCTCAAAGAAAAGTAAAGGCGTCCCCCTACCGTTCCTTAAGACTCTACTAGACCTGTTCTTGTGTGATGAGACCAACGAACCTAATGCTCTGATACCAAGTCTGTCACGACCCAAATCGGGGACGCGACTGGCACCCACATTTACCCTCCTATGTGAGCGAACCAACCCATCTAAACCTTAACATTTCAATATAATATCAACAGAAAATAATGCGGAAGACTTAAACTCATAAATAAAACAACTCAACTATTATTAATATTCCCAAAATCTGGAAGTCATCATCACAAGAACATCTATGATCAATTTACTAAACTAAACTTATCTAAGAATGTCTAAGAAGCTAAAAATACATAAGAAACTAGTCCATGCCGGAAGTCAAGGCATCAAGACTTATAGAAGAAGATCCATTGCAACTACAATACTCAACATGTAGCAACAGCAATTACTTTATCATTAACAATTACCGTCAAGTTCACACATGAGGACTCAAGCCTCAATACCATACTCGTTTGGGAATTAAGTTCATTAGATTGAGTATATTCATTATCTTTCAAGATTCATTATCTTTCTTCCTCTTGTGTCGGTACGTGACACTCCGCTCCTCTAATTCTATCCTGGTGCCGGAACGTGGCACTCCGATCCTCATATACTATCCTGGTACCGGAACGTGGCACCCGATCCATATTCTATCCTGGTGTCGGAACGTGACACTCCGATCCTCATATTCGTTCTATCCTGGTACCGGAACGTGGCACCCGATCCCCTAATTCATCCAGCCTTCTTTTACACTAAGGCATCCTCATTATCATTATGTAATTTATCAAGCCTTCTTTCATACTAAGGCATCATCAATCTTATTATATAATATATCAAGCGAATTAGGGTTCTTTCAAGATTTGGGATTCAATAGCTTCATCATGCTTTGTTAATTCATCACAATTTCGTAATCAAATCGTGCAAGCATACAATTTAAGCACATAGCAGGGTTTACAATACTATCAACACATAATATTCACTGTTAAGAGTTCACTACGAATATCGTAATATAAACCATAACCTACCTCCACCGAAGAATTGGAATCCACAAGCAAATTCCCAAGCTTTCTTCTTCTCGTCCAATCTCCCTCTATTCGTTTCTCCCTTTTTCTCTCTTGTTTTTTCTCTTTTTTTTTTATTCAAAACCCTCTTTCCTTTACCCTAATTACCAAATAATTAAGTGTGAAAAAGGACAATAAACCCCACTAATTAACTTGAGGTTACCCCTTTTAACCCCTAAGTAATTAGACTTATTAATGTTAACCCTCAATCTTTATAATTAAGGAAAGAATAGTAAAAAACGACCCTTAAAACGTGTGGAGAAATCCTAAACTGCCTGGGATTGCGCAGCCTGTGACGGGCCGTCGTGCCTGCGACGGTCCGTCACGATGGCCGTCGCAACCTCCAAAATTCCAGGTGGTCTGCGACGGCCCGTCACCCCTGTGACGGTCCGTCCTGCACCTCCGTCATGACGGTCAGAAACTCGTTTCTTGCACCAAATTCTCAAAAGTTGAAGTGTTTTGCAACGGGGCTCACGACGGTTCGTCGTGGATGTGACGGAACATCCTGTAGGTCCGTCACAATTTACAGAGAATCGATTTTAATATCCAATTTGAAGAATTCTAAGTGTGCTGACACGCTACACCCTGGACGGGCCGTCGTGACTGTGACGGTCCGTCGCAGTGCCCGTAGTCCCCGCCAGTTTTTCCAGAATTAAAAATCTGCTGCTCAAAACGACTAAACAGGTCGTTACAGTAGTGCGGAATTAAAACATTTCCTATATATGTCTTGAAAATATATTTGATATAATACCATAGGAAATACTATGTATTATTTGATGAAATCATTGACACAAGAGAACTTTGGGACACGGTCCATACACAATAAGAATATCGTAGTACTAAGTCTATTACAATATTTTAAATGAGAATAAAATACATATTTGCCCTCCAGTGAAATTAAGACATAGTTCAACTTGATTGAACGATCATGTAATCCAAGCTTAGGTCTCCAAAATCACCTTCACCTATGAATCACTTTAGAGATAGATAAAAGGATAGAATAAGTACAAACATATGTACTAAGTATTGCATAATGAATAAAATCATGAAAACAAATATTTATTAGAATTATGCATCGTTTTAATTAAAACATTATATCATTACCATCAGAATAAGATTTAACACCTTATAAATACATAAGATAACACTCAAGCAATTTTTTATATTTTTAAGGCCACTTTACAGTGAAATAATTCACTGTTATAGTGAAGTGCCTTATCTTCACTTTAGACACTTCGTAGCATGTAATCCCCTCACTAAAAATTATCTTAAGACTCACTTAAGTTAGACAATTAGAGGCCTCCCATAAAGACTCTCTAGGCACACTTAAATGATCCTTAAGACAACCTATAATGAGATACGCATATTTACAAATACATTAATCACATGAAACAGATATTCTTCTACCAAGGGTGATTCAAAGTCTCACTTGAGTGACTTGTGAAGCAAGTTTCCATACAATTTGTCCATACACACTTAAGAGATCCTATAGACTACCTAAGATAGAATCATTCTTACCTAATACATCAACATATATATGATATGATATTCTCCTTCAAAAGTCTATAAAAAGACTTACTTAAGTAAATCAAGAAGATAACTTCCATTATTAACCTCTTCAAGATTACCTTAATAATCCTTAAGACTACCAAAGGCTTAGACCTTTTCCACATAATGAACCATCTTCCCTAACTAAAGTTATTGGCCATTCTTATGCCTTTTAACACCTTAATTAGACAACACTTAACTACTCTAGATAAGTACTTATTCATTTATCATGCTTTAATAACATAAGGCACACATTAATTAGTTCTTTTAAAACTCATTCATCACATAAGGAAATTTAATTACTGAGCTTGGAGAAGACCTAGGGACTATAACTAACACCTTTAAAGCCTATAGTGCAATGTCAAGATAGAGTCCCATACCACCACCTAAACTTCATATAACTTCTCTAATGCTAGTAGTTATCCCATATGATTAGAATAGTAAAAAATGGACAAAGACCATGATAGCTAGACATGAAATTCGGCGTTCTAACCTACTCGGATGAGGGTGTTCTACTTGATGAGGGTAGAACTCGGACAGAGCCCATGTAGGGATATGGTTAAGTAATATAAAATGTGTCTTTGCACTCTAGCCTCATCCTTTAACTAGAGATACTTCCTTACCATACTCACTCGGTGCTAGCCTTTGTTCTCATAGAGTAATTTACATTAAAAGATTACATGAAGAGTTGCCATATCTAGTTCATAACTCAATAACATTCAACCTACCAAACGCGTCCCATATGATTTACTTACAATGGCCACGAAGATAAAATAATGACTTTCCTAAGGATTATATGATGTCGTTCAAGTCAACCAACCTTAAGTCCATCATTTATACAATAAGGATACCATTTCGTCTTTTAACTAGAAGGTTCATAACCTTACCACTAGGATTAAGGTTCAACATAAATAATATTCTTAGCACTATTCAAGGTCTCATATCATTTATACATAAAAGACTAAGAGGCTTTTATACATTCTAGTTTCGTTCTAAAGTAGAGTTACATTGTATGCTAGTCTTCTTCTCAAGATGATCTACTTCCCATAAGATAATCACTAAGTGCAAGTCTTTGTTCTCATAGAGCATTGACATTAAATGATCACATAAAGAGGGTCCATATCTAGTTCATAACCCAATCACATTCACCTTAACAAAGAGGTCAACTAGATTTACATTTCAATGGCGACTAAGATATCTCATCATGACTTTGACAATGATGAAATGATGTTGTTCATGCCAATTAACCCTAAGACCATAATTCCTTTATATGAAGAATATCATTACTACTATCGACTTCAACATCTATAAAATAACCGTACTACTAGGGTTAAGGTTCCAGGTACATGATCTTCTTAATATAATTTAATGTCTCACGTATCATTCATTCATACATGAAAATGGTTCACCAAGACTTCCTATTACAAATATCTCTTATTTACATATCATCCATACATATATCAAGTAAGGGTCAAAAGTCTACCAAAACAAGATACAACATTCTTTACTTTCTTACATATGTCATATCATTCTTTGGATCAGTTAGGAATTACCCTTATAGTCTATGTTATCCTATACATTACCATATCCTCATCAATATAACCATCACAATTCGTAAAGTCAAGAAGGAACGATGCATAAGCATCTAAGACTACACTTATAAGAACATATACATGGTATAACATGATCACCTTACAAAATAAATGAAAGAACACATACTTTCACTCAATCACATGTAGATTGATATGCTCATATTTCACATAACATAAGTAGACAATTTCCTCATAATACATCAAGTAGTGACGACAAGGCCATGATTATCATATTACATAAAGTAACTCCGCCAAGGCCAAATCAATATTAGTATACGAGTTAAGGAACTCTCACATGAATTTCATCAAAAACAAACACATAAAAGTTGAAGAAACATGAAAAGACACATAAGGTCATTCTAAGGCAAACATTTCAAACATCAGAAACGTTCTTCGATGTTTGACCTCTAAACATCATGAAAGTTGACGCACTACTAATAAACACTATAATAACTGATATAATGACTTCATAATTTCATGAAACAAACATATAGTCACATAACTATACACTAGGCACATAGGTGACTTATTCGTCAATCGTCTTAGTCTTCCCTTGATGTTTCACTTCCAAATCACACAAAACACTTACACACTGCCTCAATACAATATTATAGACTAATGGAGGACCTTAGACTCTAATGACAACCATGTAAAGCTCAAGCTTCACCTATCTCATTTTCGAGGTATAATAGTAACTCTATTTTAAAGTCCAATATAATATATATATATACATACATACATATATATATATATATATATATATACATATATTAGCGAGGTATGAGATTCCTTTTACCTTTGGTATTCCTTTCCCCAAAGGGTTCCTCCAAATTGATTTCAAAAGATGAGTTTCAAGTGGGTTTTCTTTTATTACGAATTTGATCTTCTAAATTGCTTTGTTTATGGTTTCTTTAGAGGAATATGATCATATTAGGATATATTATGATACAATTATGCTAGGTATTGATGAATTAACCTAGTTTATATAGTAGATCATGAATTTTACCTAAGTCCCCAACCCTAAGTTATGGACTAAAGATTAATTATTGTATAGCGATTCAAATGACTTCATTATTGTGTTAATTACTATTATTTGAATATATAACATCAATTGTTTGGTTGAATTGGATGGTTGATGCTAAAATTTTGGATGATGGCTTGTGAGGGAAATAGGGTAGGTCTTGTAATCACAATCCTTTACCTCAATTATGATTACTTGTGTTTAGTGATGAAGTTATATTGAAGTATACCTGATGAAAAGATTGATTAGGGTTGGTGTGATGTTGAAATGAAATGTCTTGATTTACGAATTTTGTGTTGTTGGATAAGATGTAATGATATAATGATGGTGATAACTAACCTATGTGCCTTATCATAATATGATTATGTAATGGTAACTCACATGTGTGAATTATAATGAAAGAACATTACACATGCAATTCCTATTGAGCTATGATGATGACTATTCAAGGGGTATACCTATGACCTAAACTAAGTATAATTATCAATGAAAGACATTAAAAGGGACTCTAGTTTAGCATATAGTGAACTAGAAGATAAGAGTGTCCCTTCAAACAAAGAGAAGGTGGGATCACTAATGTACTCATGAGATTGGAGACTATAATGCATGTAGCATAAAGAGGGTCCAAACTAAGTCTAGTAGTTCTTTAACTATGTTACCACCATAGTAATACTTGCTAGTGTATCCACATAGATGCTATGTTCATGTTATGGTACTACCTTTGCAAGTAATCTGCCTTCATTTAGTGTAGGGTTCCATAAAAATGGATTCCACATTAGCTCATGTGGTCTATTTCGGTTATCAAAAGATGTTCCCAAAAGGTACAATGAAGTAATAAAGTTAATTCTAACTAAGATTACCTAAGGGGTTTCACTTAGTCTATGTAGGGGTACGAGACTCTACTTATTTATTCTACTAGATAGCCTTGCGTGATGTTTAGAAAGTTGTTCTTATGTGCTTATAAGCTTATATATATTAATGATATATATATATATATATATATATATATATATATATATATATATATATAAATTGATCTTATATGTTAATGACACTATGTGATATTGGTTAACTTATGAACATGTGTTTGGCCTTTGTTGCTAAAGTATCATGATGTTTACTCTTATTGATATAGTATGTATAGTGGGCATTGTATATCGTTCTTTTTGGGTTTAGCTGGTTGAGTGATGTAATGGGGCCTTACTTAGACATTGCAATAGTTGACTTTGTGGGGGTGTATGAGTGATGGTATTGATTAGATTGTGGTGTTATAAACTCTTAAGCATGATTGTTGATATTATAACTTGATGATAGAGTTGTCTTGATTCTGTGCACAATTATGTGGAACGTTTTAACTTTACTAGACTTTATATTTTTGTTCTTCTGATGTACATGGTCTTTATTTAAGTTGTAAAACCCACCAAATGAGTTAGGGTTTCTAGAGACTCACTTGTCCCTATATGCTTGTTAACATGTACTAAAGTGTTTTAAAAAGTATGCGTGGGTGATTTAAAGTCATTTGAAAGTCAAACGTCAAGGGATGACAAAAACGTTTGATAACTTGTCATCTAAGGGCCTTATGTGTTTTTATGTTCTTGTATGTTTTTTATAAGATTAAGTTGTACTTAAATGTGTAATTATGATTTTTATAAGATGTGTATGTAGTTTCATTAAGTTTTGAGGTCAAACGTCTAAGAAGTTCCAAAGTTAGCCCATGAGACGTTCAATTTTTTTTAGTGTGCCTTGCATGTTTGGAGGTGTTTTACGTGTTCATTTTGGGAGAAACTTGCATGGAAAGTCTTCAAAATGTTAAGTTTTATATTTAATTTTGAAATGCCCGAGTACAACTTCCCTAGGGCCCCGCAAAAGGTGCCACAAGAAAGACTCAAAGGATTTTGAGACACTGCTTTGGCAATGTCAATCGACTAAATCAAACGACACGCCTTTTTTTGACAAACGACTGGTTTATGGATTATTTATCGATCAAAACTAATATTTGGGAAGGATCAACAAAATAAATCCACTACCCACTCGATTAAAGCCACAAACACCCCGTCGATTAACCTACTGGGTGTCGATAGTAGCCTGAACTGCGGCCTAGCGACTGTTTTATTTAAGGTGTGAATGGGAAATTTAACCCACGTCCTAAACAGACCCTACTAGTTTAATTTTTTTAATTTTTTTTGCATATAAGTAATAAATAACGTGATCAACGCATTCCCAATCCCTTTAACACAAAATAATTTTCCCTCAAAAAATATTCTCTGTAGAACCTCCATTGAAGGTGAAGCTTAAGAACAGCTTGGAGCTTGGATTCCCATGGACTCTTCATGAAGTTTTAGAGGTTTTCATGTATATAAAAGTATGGTGATCCTTTGTCTCTAGTTATCGTTCAATCTAGAGAGTTAATCTCAATGTTTTCAAAGAGATTTCGTGATCAATCTTTCAATGTTTCAATCTAGCCATGGGTTCTATCTCAAAATGTTTTCAAAGACTTAATCATGATCAATTTTATATAATGTATTGGTTTATATGTGAAATTAGATCCAATTGCTTTGTGAACCGATGGAGCTTCCCAAACTTTATTTAGCCTTTGCATGTGCATTATGATGATGGATAGTTATTGATTGATTTGTGATTATATTATGTTAAATTGATTACATGTACTGTTTATTATGTATATTTATTCTGAATTATTTGATATTGGATCCATTTACATTTATGCATTGAATACTTGAGCTCTATTTTATATTGAGTGTTAAAATATGGACTTTACTATAACATCGAGTCTATAGTACATGTATATATGATTCGGTTACGTAAATTAAACTGTAGCTACTGCCTTATATAGATGTTATTCGTGAATTATGGGTATGAAGTCTTGGTTATAAAAATATAGGAATCTTGTTAAGGATTGATCTAAATGTTTTATCTTATATTTGATGATACTGGCATGCTTATTGTGAGTTTCAGCTATGTTAAAGTGATGGTTACCTACTGCCTGTGATATAATGTGATTATGAAGTGTATGTAATGGATACAATTTGGATCAATTCATGATAGTTATAATAGTATCAACCTATGTAATTTTGTCTTCCATGAGTTCCTAATATGAAACATGCTTATAGTGATCTCGAATTTATTGTCAATTGTAGTAGGACCTCGCTTAGGATATGATATCCTTATCTACTTCCATACATATATATTATTGATGAATTTTGATTGATGATCATGACTAGGAAAATTTGATGATGATCTTTATCTATCTATTCTCTAGAACAATAGTGACGTTTTGCACTAGTTGTATCATGATCTTGTAAATACTTCTACATGGTTTTTTTCACAATTATAGTACATGTATGTAATACGTATACATGTATCATTGATAAAAAGGGTGTATTGATCAATTTCTATCAAAAGGGTTGATTAATTGGCAAGGTCTACTCTTCTCCTCTACTTCTCTACAGTATTGTTGATGAAGCCTTGGATGACATTGTGTGGTAAGGTCCACTTATGATGGAGGTGTTTACTTTATTTTCATTATATATCTGTAGATTATGGATTTGAAGGGAAATTGATGAATACATGAGTGTGTGGTTTGATGATCACACTATGTGAAGCGTATTCCTAATATCCAATTTTAGTTGTGATCATGGTTTTATGGCTATTTTATGACCATGTAAATGCTTAGATTGAGATCATGTGTAGGTGCTGCCATTAATGAAGTGTTAGGAATGAGGAACCCTACCCATTTACCCCTATATGAAGGTGTATCTAATGTTAGGAGTCTTCAACTGTAATATGAAGTTAGCTTGTCTCCTATGCTAAATTTGTTGTGTGGTCTATAATTGATAGTGCATTGTGGTCCTAAGATGGTGGTTGTCTAAATTTGTTGTTGATAACCATTATGTGATCATATTGACCAATGTACACACATCCTCAGTCTGCATGCATGCTTACACGGATTATAGGATCATAGTGTCTAATGAAAGGTTATTCTAATATTCACTAGTGTCTACTACTATGCATGTTAGGCTTATGTCTATGAAAGTATGTTTTATGTTTCCTTAAAGAGATCGAATTTATGTGTACTAGTATGGGCAAGGGTATGAGACCTTGTCTATGAATAGCACATGTGTACCATGATATGAAAGTTCCTAGGTTTGGTTTCTACGTACATGATTATAATACATGAGTAGGTTATGAACGTGTCATATATGCTATAATGTGAAGTATGTCGTATGATGAAGTATTATTATAGCTAGTGTCTAAATGTGTTTATATAAAAGCATGGCTCATATATTTACACGTGTAGACTTATGCATGAATGAAATGAAATGTAAACATGTGTGGCTAAGTAATTAAGACTGATAAGAATCTTGTTGCAGACTACCTATCAAGAAAAAGGAACTCAAACTGAACCAGATACAATGGAAGAGATACTCAAAGCTATTACTACACTTTCTGCGAAAGTAGGAAGTATGGATAAAGAGCTACAAAAAATAAGTCAGCAGCATGACTATAAATATGCGGAGCTATGTCAATCGGAAGACACAAAAATTCCAGAGCTAGAAGGAGACGATGGGAAACTCCAAAAAACCCATAACAAAGTTTGTTTAAATGCAGCTGCAGCCAGCACATCTACAGCAGGACAACCTACAAAAAAGGAGGAGACTAAGGTAAAATACACAAATACAAACTTAAATAAGTTATTCTCAAAACCATATACTCCTCAAAATACCCAAAAAGATATATTCATACCACCATAAATAAATACCTACAAAGCCAGCCTAGACTCAGAAACACAAGCATATAACCACATTACTAGAATGTATATAGAAAATATATACAAAGTACAGACTTTTCTAAACCAAAACCCCAGAGCTAAAAATACAAAAAACCCCACTGAAGACTACATAACCCAGCACCTACAAGGATATAATAAATTAATTGCACAGCCCGGAACAAATCCAAATCTAGTAGCATCTTGCTACAATTACGGACTACTAAATACTGTATATACGATAACAGGAGACGAGATATCCAAGATACCAGAGCTATATAAGGCTTTCCTACAATATAAAAGAATAACTAAAGGAACCTTATTTTTTATAAAGTTCTACTCACCTACAGCAGAGATATTATATGACGAAGTCAAACCACCAATACAAGTTATCAAAATTTGACTTACTAGGGAAATGATAATCCCTGAAAAGATAGACACCCAGGAGGAAATACAAAGAGTAGATATTCCAGAATTTTATGCAAATAAAAGAACTATCGGGCTTGCTACTATATTAAATGAGTTATCAAACAACTACCTAAATGAAAATGCAATCTGGAGCTATTACAACAGAGATCAAACAATGATATACTCCAATTGTAAAGATATAAGAGCAGCAGATATGGAAGAAGTACGACAATGGATACTAAGTCTATTGAAGCCAGAAGCTACACCAACAACAAGAGCTATAAAAAAAATTTTATTTCTCCAAATCTGATGACAAGATACTGCAAGTTGATAGGCCAAAAATATCCAGACCATCTATGTTCAAAATGCAACGGTGAAGATAACTATGTCCCGGGAGTACAACTAGAATAAGCTGAGAAGAAGATAGGAAAAAGATAAAAAGATATGTAAATTAGTCTTTGTCGGCCACATGTAAAAAGTAAAGGCCACTAAATAAAGTAGAAATAGTGTGTCGGCCATTTGGCCAAAGTAAATAGTGTCTATTTTGTTTTTTGTTTTAAAAGTCGTAAAAAGTACTATTCATGAATAGTAAATGTCCTAATCATGAATAATAAAGGTCAAGTAACTGTGTAAATAGTAAGAGTCAAGTTACTATGTAAATAGTAAAGGTCAGTTTGTACGCCTATATAAAGAGGCATTTGCCTTCATTAATAAAAACATCCTTCTCCCAACTCTCTTCTCTCATTTTCTCTTACAATATAATCGCTTAAATCCTTGTATATAGAATATCAATTATCACAACTAGTCAAAACAAATAATGATAAAAAAGATCATTTGATAAATATAATTTCAAAAACAGAATATAAATATGTTTGCTATTTGAAAAAACAGTATGAACAAAGAAGAATATAAACAACAATTAATAGAAAAAATAATGGAACAAATAACTGAAAAAGAACAAGAATTACAACACAAAAAAGGAAGATTAGAAGAAAATATATTAGCAGGAGTATGTAACAAATCAATATTAGCACAAAGAAAAGCTATATTAATGATAAAATTAGAATTAGATTGTCTTGAATATGAATTACAACATAATATAATACATAGATCATAATGAACAAAGAAGAGTTTGCAGTAGATGAAAAAATATATGAAAACCAAGATGGAATGATAATAAAAATAGTATTTTCAAATTTAGGAAGAAGATACAAGAAAATAGGAAATAACTTATATTTAATGCTAGAAAAAGAAACAGCAAAATTAGAAGATAGTTTAACAGCTATGGTAAGAATAACAAAAGAAAATGAAGAAATAGATAAAGCAAGAGAAATTGAAAAAATAAAAACACAAGCAAAGTAAGAAGTACAACATTTAGAAGAAATAAAAAATACAAGAATAAGTGAATTAGAAAAAGAATTAGCTAGATTAAAATTATTATATGAAAATAAACAAAAAGAAAAAGAAAAAGAAAAAGATAAAGAACTAGAATTAAAAAATGAAATAAAAGAAATGGAACAAAAACTAAATGATGTAACGACCTGTTTAGTCGTTTTGAGCAACAGAGTCCATTTCTGGAAAAACTGGCTGGGACGACGAGGGTCACGACGGACCGTCGTGGTCACGACGGCCCGTCGAGGGAGTGTCGTCCCATGGCACTTAGAATTTGGAAATTGGGTACTGAAAATCGACTCTCTGTAAATTGTGACGGACCTGCAGGACGTGCCGTCACATCCACGACGAACCGTCGTGAGTCCCGTTGCAAAACACTTCAACGTTTGAGAATTTGGTTCGAGAAACGAGTTTTTGACCGCCATGACGGACGTGCAGGACGGACCGTCACAGGTGTGACGGACCGTCACATTGTCTGTGGTGACGATGGGATTTTGGGCAGTTGCGACGACCTGCGTGACGGACCGTCGCAGGCATGACGGCCCGTCACAGGTCACGCAGTCCCAGACAGTTTAGGATTTCTCCACACGTTTTAAGGGTCGTTTTTGACTATTCTTTCCTTAATTATAAAGATTGAGGGGTAACATTAATAAGTCTAATTACTTAGGGGTTAAAAGGGGTAACCTTAAGTGAATTAGTGGGGTTTTATTTTCCTTTTTCACACTTAATTACATGATTAATTAGGGTAAAGGAAAGAGGGTTTGAATAAAACAAAAGAGAAAGAACAGAAAGAGGAGGAGAAATCGATCGAGAGGAAGAAGTAACAAAGCTTGGGAGATTTCTTGTTGATTCCAATTCTTCGGTGGAGGTAGGTTATGGTTTTATATTACGATACTCGTAGTGAACTCTTAATAGTGAATAATATGTGTTGATGATATTGTAAACCTGTCTATATGCTTAATTGTATGCTTGCATGAACATGATTATGTGATTTTGATAAAACAAGCATGATGAAAACCATTGAATCCCAAATCTTGAAAGAAACTTTAATCTATGATATTAATGATAATGCCTTGGTATAAAAGAAGGCTTGATGAATTAAAGTGATTGGGATTGATGATGCCTTGGTATAGAGAAGGCTTGATGAACGGATATAATGAGATTAGTGGATCGGAGTGTCACGTTCCGACACATAGAATTAGTGGATCGGAGTGTCACGTTCCGACACATAGTATTAGTGGGACGGGTGTCACGAACCGACACGTAGATGTAGGGGATCGGAGTGTCACGTACCGACACATATAGGGGATCGGAGTGTCACGTTCCGACACATATAGGGGATCGGAGTGTCACGTTCCGACACATATAGGGGATCGGAGTGTCACGTACCGACACATAGTAGTAGGGGATCGGAGTGTCACGTACCGACACAAGAGGAAGAAAGATAATGAATCTCGAAAGATGTTAATATACTCAACATAATGAACTTAATCCCCAAATGAGTATGGTATTGAGGCTTGAGTCCTCATGGATGAACTTGATGGTATTTATTGACGATTATACTACTTGTTGCTACATGTTGAGTTTATAGTTGATTTATAATATTACTTGATATGTATTATCGCCTATTTTGAGTTAACCGATGATATCTACTCAGTACGTGTGGTTGTACTGACCCCCCTACTTTTATGTTTTCCTCTTGTTATTTGTGTTATGCAGCAAACGTTCCGTCAACTTTGACTCAGCAGTAGATCAAGCCAGTATTCACTCCATCGGAAATTCAGGGTGAGCTAATGCGTCTAGCTTGGACTGGATCTTCTTCTTCAAGTCTTGATGCCTTGAACTTCCGGCATGGATTAGTTTTTACTTGTTTTTAGCTTTTTAGACATTCTTAGATTAGTAAATTGAGATAGATGTTCTTGTGATGATGACTTCCAGATTTTGGGGATAATAATAATAGTTTTTGATTTGTTTTTATTAATGAGTTAAGTCTTCCGCATTTCTTTTGTCGAT
The DNA here is from genome assembly GCA_027705065.1 of Solanum peruvianum. Taxonomy (NCBI): domain Eukaryota; kingdom Viridiplantae; phylum Streptophyta; class Magnoliopsida; order Solanales; family Solanaceae; genus Solanum; species Solanum peruvianum. Next base: position 28,641,704 of record JAKWJD010001766.1, read on the forward strand.
ATTGTATTAAAATGTTAAGGGTTAAATTGGTTGGTTCGCTCACATAGGAGGGTAAATGTGGGTGCCAGTCGCGTCCCCGATTTGGGTCGTGACAAACTTGGTATCAGAGCATTAGGTTCATTGGTCTCATCACACAAGAACAGGTCTAGTAGAGTCTTAAGTAACGGTAGGGGGACGCCTTTACTTTTCCTTGAGAGGCTATAAGACTTTAGGAAAATTCCATTCTTTCATTCTTTCTTTCGTGCTACTACTTGAGTCCAATTGGTATCTAGGTGATACAAATTGGTATCTGACCATCTTCATTCTATTTCGCAGATGGTTAGAACTAGAGCAACGACCGCACCAGCAGCGACAACGGAAAGACATGAAACTACTGAGCCAGCCACTGGGGCTGTGGCTCGAGGAGGAACAGCGGCAAGAGGCCGTGGAAGAGGTCGTGGGAGGACGTCCTCTAGAGGAAGAGGACGAGCCCCTAGCCCATCTAATACTAGGGCGGTGACTCCTCCACCGACTGAGGAGGTAGTTAGAGAGGGTGAGGAAGGGGAAACTGAACAAGGGCAGAATGAGGAAATGCCACCCCAACCTACCCCAGAGATGATCAACCAAGTACTTGCTTATCTTAGCGGGTTGTCCGATCAGGGTCAAGCACCTCCAATGGTTTCTGCACCAACACCTCCGGTTTCAGAGATACGACATGCGGCTACTATGGCTCCCCGCATGGATGCACCATTGGGAATAGGCACATTTCCACGTCTGACTACTGGGCCTATTATGACAAACGATCAACATGAACTTTTTAGTAAGTTCTTGAAACTGAAACCTCCAGTCTTCAAGGGTGCAGAATCTGAAGATACTTATGATTTTCTGGTTGATTGTCATGAGCTACTACACAAAATGGGGATAGTAGAGAGGTTTGGTGTCGAGTTCGTGAGTTATCAGTTCCAAGGTAACGCCAAAATGTGGTGGCGTTCACATGTTGAGTGTCAACCAACCGAGGCACCACCTATGACTTGGGAATCATTCTCTAGTTTGTTCATGGAGAAGTATATCCCAAGGACTTTGAGAGATAGGAAGAGGGATGAGTTCTTGAGTCTTGAACAGGGAAGGATGACAGTAAACGCGTATGAGGCTAAATTTCGCGCACTATCCAGATATGCCACCCAACTTTGTTTCAGTCCACAAGAACGGATCCGCCGTTTTGTGAAGGGGTTGAGGTCAGAATTGCGGATTTCAGCCTTACAGATAGCGGCGACAGCAACATCCTTCCAAGAGGTGGTAGACTTTGTGATAGAGGTGGAAGGAGTGAAACCGGATGACTTCACCTCAACGTCTACATCAAAGAGGTTTCGTAGGGGAGGTGAGTATAATGGTTCTTATTCTAGAGGACAGAACTCCGGAGGTCACTCAAATCGACCAATACAGTCTTCACTACAGACTGTAGTTGGGGGTCCACCTCAGAACGGTCAACACTACTCCGAGAGACCCATGCCTGACTCCAGAGAGTGCTATGGATGTGGGGAGATTGGACATATTAGGAGGAATTGTCCAAAACAGAGTTACAGAGCCCCAATGGCTAGAGGAAGAGGTGGTAATGGTAGAGGTCGTTATTCTGGAGGGCGTGGTGGCCGAGGTAATGGTGGTCACCAAAACGGCAGAGGTGAAGGGCAAAACGGAGCCACTACTACACAACATGGTAGGGGCAACGGACAGACGAATAATGGGGCCCATTGTTATGCTTTCCCTGGGAGATCTGAAGCGGAGGCGTCTGATGCTGTTATCACAGGTAATCTTTTGGTTTGTGATTGCATGGCATCTGTGTTATTTGACCCTGGCTCCACGTTTTCTTATGTATCTTCATCATTTGCTAACGGTCTAAATTTACATTGTGAATTACTTGACATGCCTATTCGTGTTTCTACTCCGGTGGGTGAGTCTGTGATAGTCGAAAAAGTGTATAGGTCTTGTTTGGTGAATTTTGTGGGGAGCAACACTTATGTAGACTTGGTTATACTAGAAATGGGTGACTTTGACGTAATTCTGGGTATGACTTGGCTTTCTCCGAATTTTGCGATTTTGGATGTAATGCTAAAACGGTGACGCTAGCCAAGCCTGGGGCAGATCCGTTAGTGCGGGAGGGTGACTACACTTCCAATCCGGTGCGTATAATCTCCTTTATTCGTGCTCAGAAGATGGTTAGTAAGGGTTGTCTAGCTTTCTTGGCACATCTTAAGGATGACACTACTCAAGTACCATCGATTGAGTCAGTTTCGGTAGTCTGTGAGTTTTTGGATGTGTTCCCTGCAGATCTTCCCGGTATGCCACCAGATAGGGATATAGATAGATAGAAAATAGAAACAGTAAAAACACCAAGATACATAGAAAAGACATTTGTAGGAACAACAAGATTATGGATAGAAAATCTACCCCCAGAAAGTTTAGAAGTACTTAGGAATGATAAGAAAATAGATGGATCCGCATCAGCAACAAATATAGATATACTAGATAAATATGAATCAGCAATAAGAAATGAATTTGGAGGTATGACCACTGATATAAGAGAACAAAATAGAGAAAAAATAATAAATAGACAACTTATGACAAAATTAGCTATATGTAAAATGTGTTACTTAGAAGAATATACTTGTGCATTTAAAGAATATTATTACAAAGCTAAATACAATTTAGATGAAGCAAAAGAAATAATAAAACAATATTATACAAAATTACCAGAACCATTTAGTACAAATGTAATAAAGGATTGGAATAATGAAGGAATGGTAGATACTTTAGGATCTAGAATAAAATTTTTAAATCAATGGTTCATACAACTATGTGAAAACCAAAAAGAAAAACTAAAAATGGAAAAAACACTAAATAAAAATTTATCATGTTGGTGGCTTACTACACCATGCGGAAATAAGATAGGAGCAAAAATAGTAAATAATAAACAACGAAAACCTATGGAATGGATAAAAGGAAGTGAAAAGATAAACCAAGAAATGGAAAATATAAATAACAAACAAATAGCACAATTAGAAATTGTTATATTTACTATAGACAAAATCAAATTAATTAATGAACAACTAGAACAATTATATAGTGAAGATCCACTACAAGGATGGGAAAAACATAAGACAAAAGTAAAAATTGAATTAATAGATGAAAATAGCATAATAACACAGAAACCATTAAAATACAACTTTGATGATTTAAAAGAATTTAAAGTACATATAGATGAATTATTAGCAAATAATTACATACAAAAAATGTCACGACCCAATTCGGGGACGCGACTGGCACCCACATTTACCCTCCTATGTGAGCGAACCAACCCATCTAAACCTTAACATTTCAATATAATATCAACAGAAATAATGCGGAAGACTTAAACTCATAAATAAACAACTCAACTATTATTAATATTCCCAAAATCTGGAAGTCATCATCACAAGAACATCTATGATCAAATTACTAAACTAAACTATCTAAGAATGTCTAAGAAGCTAAAAATACATAAGAAACTAGTCCATGCCGGAAGTCAAGGCATCAAGACTTATAGAAGAAGATCCAGTCCAAGCTAGAAGCGTTAGCTCACCCTGAGATCCGGTATGACGAAATCTGGCCCGAATTACTGTTGCGTTGAAGTTGACGGAACGTTTGCTGCATAACACAAATAACAAGGGAAACATAAAAGTAGGGGGTCAGTACAACCACACGTACTGAGTAGATATCATCGGCCAACTCAAAATAGAAGATAAATATATCAAGTAATATTATAAATCAACTATAAACTCAACATGTAGCAACAACAAGTATCATAATCGTCAATAAATACCATCAAGTTCATTCATGAGGGCTCAAGCCTCATTACCATACTCATTTGGGAATTAAGTTCATTATGTTGAGTATATTACCATCTTTCGAGATTCATTATCTTTCTTCCTCTTGTGTCGGTACGTGACACTCCGATCCCCTACCACTATGTGTCGGAACGTGACACTCCGATCCCCTATATGTGTCGGAACGTGACACTCCGATCCCCTATATGTGTCGGTACGTGACACTCCGATCCCCTATATCTACGTGTCGGTTCGTGACACCCGTCCCACTAATACTATGTGTCGGAACGTGACACTCCGATCCACTAATACTATGTGTCGGAACGTGACACTCCGATCCACTAGTACTATGTGTCGGAACGTGACACTCCGATCCACTACATTCATTCTATCCATTCATCCAGCCTTCTCTATACTAAGACATCATCAATCCCATTACTTTAACTCGTCAAGCCTTCTTTTATACCAAGGCATCATCATTAATATCATAGATTAAAGTTTCTTTCAAGATTTGGGATTCAATGGTTTTCATCATGCTTGTTTTATCAAAATCACATAATCATATTCATACAAGCATACAATAAGCATATAGACAGGTTTACAATATCATCAACACATATTATTCACTATTAAGAGTTCACTACGAATATCGTAAAAATAAACCATAACCTACTTCCACCGAAGAATTGAATCAACAAGCTATCTTCTCAAAATCCTTGCTATCCTCTTCGTTTCTCTCTCTCTACTCGTTCGTTTCTCCTCTCTTTCGTTCTTTTCTTTTTGTTTGTTTTATTCAAACCCTCCTTCTTTTTACCCTAATTAAAAGTATAATTAAGTGTAAAGGAGGACAATAAACCCACTAATTAACTTAAGGTTACCCCTTTTAACCCCCAAGTAATTAGACCTATTAATATTAACCCTCAATCTTTATAATTAAGGAAAGAATAGTCCAAAACGACCCCTAAAACGTGTAGAGGAATCCTATTTTGCCTGGGACTGCGCAACCCTGTGACGGGCCGTCGTTCCTGCGACGGTCCGTCACGGTGGTCGTCGCAGCTCCCTCGAGCTCAAGTGGCCCTGTGACGGCCGTCACAGCCGTGACGGTCCGTCCTGTTCCTCCGTCATGACGGTCAAAAACTAGTTTCTTGCACCAAATTCTCAAAAGTTGAAGTGTTTTGCAACGGAACTCACGACGGTTCGTCGTGGATGTGACGGCACGTCCTGCAGGTCCGTCACAATTTACAGAGAGTCGATTTTCAGTACCCAAATTCAAAATTCTAAGTGCCATGGGACGACACCTCCTCGACGGGCCGTCGTGATCACGACGGTCCGTCGTTCCATCCGTCGTCCCAGCCAGTTTTTCCAGAATTAAAATTTGTTGCTCAAAACGACTAAACAGGTCGTTACAAAAAAGCAATAGTAAACATACAAGTCCAGCATTTATAGTTATAAAACATAGTGAACAAAAAAGAGGTAAAAGTAGAATGGTCATAGATTATCGTAATCTAAATGCTAAAACTTAAAACATATAATTTCCAAAAACCAAATAAATACTAAAAATAAGACAGATACAAGGATATAACTATTTTAGTAAATTTGACTGTAAATCAGGATTTTACCACCTAAAACTAGAAGAAGAATCTAAACAATTAACAGCATTCACAGTACCGCAAGGTTTCTATGAATGGAATGTTTTACCTTTTGGATATAAAAATGCACTAGGTAGATTCCAACATTTTATGGATAACTGTTTTAACCAGCTAGAAAATTGTATTGTATATATAGATGATATATTACTATATTCTAGAACACAAGATGAACATATAAAATTATTAGAAAAATTTATACACATAGTAAAAAATACAGGCATAAGTTTAAGCAAAAGAAAAGTAGAAATTATGAAATCACAGATAGAATTTCTAGGAATACAAATAGATAAAAATGGAATAAAAATGCAAACACATATAGTTCAAAAAATAATTACTATTGATGAAAATATAGATACAAAAAAGAAATTACAATCTTTTCTAGGATTAGTAAATCAGGTAAGAGAATATATACCAAAATTAGCAGAACATCTAAAACCATTACATAAAAAACTTAAAAAAGATGTAGAATACCATTTTGACAATAAAGATAAAGAACATATAAGAAATATCAAGAATTTATGTAAAAAATTACCAAAACTATATTTTCCTGATGAAAATAAAACATTTACTTATATTGTTGAAACAGATTCTAGTGATCATAGTTATGGAGGAGTTTTAAAATACAGATATGAAAAAGAAAAAATAGAACACCATTGTAGATATTATTCAGGATCTTATACAAAACCACAAATAAAGTGGGAAATAAATAGAAAAGAGTTATTCGCATTATATAAATGTTTATTAGCATTTGAACCATATATTGTTTATAATAAATTTATTGTAAGAACAGATAATACACAAGTAAAATGGTGGATAACGAAAAAACTAGATGATTCAGTTACAACAAAAGAAATAAGGAGACTAGTATTAAATATATTAAATTTTACATTTACAATTGAAGTAATTAAGACTGATAAGAATCTTGTTGCAGACTACCTATCAAGAAAAAGGAACTCAAACTGAACCAGATACAATGGAAGAGATACTCAAAGCTATTACTACACTTTCTGCGAAAGTAGGAAGTATGGATAAAGAGCTACAAAAAATAAGTCAGCAGCATGACTATAAATATGCGGAGCTATGTCAATCGGAAGACACAGAAATTCCAGAGATAGAAGGAGACGATGGGAAACTCCAAAAAACCCATAACAAAGTTTGTTTAAATACAGTTGCAGCCAGCACATCTGAGTAAATTTCATTGACATTTCTCAAAATTTACCTTTATTGTATTGATTTTCCTTCTGATTTAAAATATTACACTCATCTCTCTTATTTTATTTTCTTATATGAAGTGGTACTTTACTAAATTAAAATAATAATATTAATATTCCACCATATCCCTTTTGTAGATTATTTATATGATTGTAACAGAGAACACAAACAAAATTTTAAAAAGAATGAAATAAATAAAATAGTACTTCATTTACAATAAAACGTCATAGATTTGAAATACCACTACTATTAAAGAGAATTAAATTAAAAGACATGCATATTCATAATACATTAAAACACGAGAGGAAGGTTGGAGCGATAAAGAAAAATCTCTCAAAATTTAATCGTATTATTAATCACCATATAATAATACATAGTATAGCACCACACAACTACTAAGTGAATCAAACAACTCTCTAAGATTACATTAAAACTAAGCTAGCTAAATGCCTATAAATACTGTCAGATTTTGTTCCTTTCTATTATATTTTCTCGCAATATTCTATCAAGTACTTAGATGATTAATGTTATTTATATTTTCCATTTCTTGGTTTATCTTTTCACTTCCTTTTATCCATTCTATAGGTTTTCGTTGTTTATTATTTACTCTTTTTGCTCCTATCTTATTTCCGCATGGTGTAGTAAGCCACCAGTGTGTTTTTGTTATTATGTGTGGGTAAAATCTATCTAGAAATGGCATTCCTAATAACATATCTTTTGTGGTAAATTCAAAATTATACATTTCTTCTATTGTTAATATCTTATCCCATATTTGTATTTTTATATTTTTTGCTTTATATTTAATCATACTTCCTTCATTGTTAAATCCCGTTACTACCATAGGTGTTTTTAATTTTTCCCATTTATCTTCTGGCAAACAATTATATTTACATATATTCGCTTCTGCTCCTGTATCTATCATAGGTGTATAATACCTGTTGTGATATCCTTCTACAATAATTTTTGCAACTATAAATATTTTCATCAATCATTTCGTTCTTTTTATAATTATTTTCTTATTTTGACAAGTTATTGTTAATTGTTCATTTTCTATATTGTATGGTTTAACTTTTTCTAACCATTTATTCCTAATGTAATATTATAGTTTCCTTGGTATATTTTAAATTGTATTACTAAGGGTATTCCTCCTATAATTATTTCTTTTTCTGTTGTTTCTTCATTTGTATTTATTATTTCACTAGGTAATCCAGGGCATGTATGTCCTGTTCTTATAATTTCTTCTTCTGTTACTAACTCTCTTGTTATATAATTTTCTTCTTGTCCTGTATTTATTAAGATTTTATATTTTCTTTGATCCATTATTCCTGTTATGAAATAATGATATGGTGTTATTTCTTCTTTATCTAACAAGCTTTGTGGAATTTCATATTTTCTTTTAGATGTACTCATTCTTGATGATGTAGCTCTTGTCAATGTATTTGGCACGCTTGAAGTGCTTAATCTTTCTTTTACTATTTCTAAATCTTCTTCTATATCAATTTCTTTATAGCTATAGTCATTATTGTCTATTACAGTAATTATTTTCTCAAAAGGATTTTCTATTTTTATTTTATTAATTTTATTTCTTGCTGTTATCTTATGTTTTGTTGTTAATATATATAAATTTTTACATCTTGCTGTAAATAATTTGCTTCCTGGTGCTAGTTCTATTCCAGATATTTTCCAATATAGAACTAGTGATCTATCTATATTTTTATCTGTTAATGATATTGTATAATTAGCACTTATTGTAAATTTAAATTTTTGATATATTAAGTTTCCTCTTACTGCACTTATTATGCTTTTTTCTATAGGGTGTACGATTCTATCATCTGCTAAATATATTTCTATAGGTGTATCTATTCCTTCTCTAAAACAGGCTTTTATTAATATTTCTGTTCCTCCTAAATGTACATATTTTATTGGTGCTTTAGCTTTTATATCTTGTATTTCTTTGTTTATCATCCTTTTATTTAATATAGGTATATATGCTTTTCCTCTTGTATATTTACAATCTATGATATGTTCTTTTTGGCTAACTACATAGTATTCTTCTTTTTGTCTTTTAAACCAATTTCTTAAAATAGGTATATCTAGTACTTTTTCAATACTTAAATCTAATTCATTTCCTTTTATTTGTTCAAATATCGTATTATCAAATATAATTTTCTGTTCTGATGATTCTTCATCTTGATATTCTTCCCTAGATATTATTTTTATTTCATTTTCAGACATTATATTTCTTCATCTGTTTCATTATTATCTAGATTAATATTTTCTTCTTCATTTTCAGTTTCTATATCTGATATCTCATATATACTATCATTTTCACTTAATTCATAATCTATGTATTCTATTTGTATATATTTTTCATCATCTATAATTAATTCTGCTATTTGTTTTCTTTTTGGATTTTTAGGTAATTTACAATCTTTAGCTATGTGTCCTATCTTTCCACAATTATAACAAGTACATTGGGATATCTTTCTTTTTGGTCTATATGGTCTTTTTGTTTTATAATTTTTTACATAATACCTTCGTCTTGGTCGTTTATATTATATATAGTTTTATTTTTTCTGTAATTTTTATATCTTTTGGATTTTGTTTTTTAGTTGTGCATCCAAATTGTGGTGCCATTTTATTTTTACAACATGATAAATTTTATTTAGTACTTTTTCCATTTTTAGTTTTTCTTTTTGGTTTTCACATAGTTGTATGAACCATTGATTTAAAAATTTTATTCTAGATCCTAAAGTATCTACCATTCCTTCATTATTCCAATCCTTTATTACATTTGTACTAAATGGTTCTGGTAATTTTGTATAATATTGTTTTCTTATTTCTTTTGCTTCATCTAAATTGTATTTAGCTTTGTTATAATATTCTTTAAATGCACAAGTATATTCTTCTAAGTAACACATTTTACATATAGCTAATTTTGTCATAAGTTGTCTATTTATTATTTTTTCTCTATTTTGTTCTCTTATATCAGTGGTCATACCTCCAAATTCATTTCTTATTGCTGATTCATATTTATCTAGTATATCTATATTTGTTGCTGATGCGGATCCATCTATTTTCTTATCATTCCTAAGTACTTCTAAACTTTTGTCACGACCCAAATCGGGGACGCGACTGGCACCCACATTTACCCTCCTATGTGAGCGAACCAACCAATTTAACCCTTAACATTTTAATACAATATCGACAAAAGAAATGCGGAAGACTTAACTCATTAATAAAAACAAATCAAAAACTATTATTATTATCCCAAAATCTGGAAGTCATCATCACAAGAACATCTATCTCAATTTACTAATCTAAGAATGTCTAAAAAGCTAAAAACAAGTAAAAACTAGTCCATGCCGGAAGTTCAAGGCATCAAGACTTGAAGAAGAAGATCCAGTCCAAGCTAGACGCATTAGCTCACCCTGAATTTCCGATGGAGTGAAGACTGGCTTGATCTACTGCTGAGTCGAAGTTGACGGAACGTTTGCTGCATAACACAAATAACAAGAGGAAAACATAAAAGTAGGGGGTCAGTACAACCACACGTACTGAGTAGATATCATCGGTTAACTCAAAATAGGCGATAATACATATCAAGTAATATTATAAATCAACTATAAACTCAACATGTAGCAACAAGTAGTATAATCGTCAATAAATACCATCAAGTTCATCCATGAGGACTCAAGCCTCAATACCATACTCATTTGGGGATTAAGTTCATTATGTTGAGTATATTAACATCTTTCGAGATTCATTATCTTTCTTCCTCTTGTGTCGGTACGTGACACTCCGATCCCTTACTACTATGTGTCGGTACGTGACACTCCGATCCCCTATATGTGTCAGAACGTGACACTCCGATCCCCTATATGTGTCGGAACGTGACACTCCGATCCCCTATATGTGTCGGTACGTGACACTCCGATCCCCTACATCTACGTGTCGGTTCGTGACACCCGTCCCACTAATACTATGTGTCAGAACGTGACACTCCGATCCACTAATTCTATGTGTCGGAACGTGACACTCCGATCCACTAATTCTATGTGTCGGAACGTGACACTCCGATCCACTAATTCTATGTGTCGGAACGTGACACTCCGATCCACTAATCTCATTATATCCGTTCATCAAGCCTTCTCTCTACCAAGGCATCATCAATCCCAATCACTTTAATTCATCAAGCCTTCTTTTATACCAAGGCATTATCATTAATAAGTAGATTAAAGTTTCTTTCAAGATTTGGGATTCAATGGTTTTCATCATGCTTGTTTTATCAAAATCACATAATCATGTTCATGCAAGCATACAATTAAGCATATAGACAGGTTTACAATATCATCAACACATATTATTCACTATTAAGAGTTCACTACGAGTATCGTAATTTAAACCATAACCTACCTCCACCGAAGAATTGGAATCCACAAGAAATTTCCCAAGCTTGCTATTCTCCTCAACCAATTCGATCGATCTGCTCTCTCTCTTTCTGTTCTTTCTCTTTTGTTTTATTCAAACCCTCTTTCCTTTACCCTAATTAATCATGTAATTAAGTGTGAAAAAGGACAATAAAACCCCACTAATTCACTTAAGGTTACCCCTTTTAACCCCTAAGTAATTAGACTTATTAATGTTACCCCTCAATCTTTATAATTAAGGAAAGAATAGTCAAAAACAACCCTTAAAACGTGTGGAGAAATCCTAAACTGTCTGGGACTGCGTGACCTGTGACGGGCCGTCATACCTGCGACGGTCCGTCACGATGGCCGTCGCACCTGCCTAAAATCCCACCGTCACCACGGACGCTGTGACGGTCCGTCACGCCTGTGACGGCCCGTCCTGCACGTCCGTCATGGCGGTCAGAAACTCGTTTCTCGAACCAAATTCTCAAACGTTGAAGTGTTTTGCAACGGAAACTCACGACGGTTCGTCGTGGATGTGACGGCACGTCCTGCAGGTCCGTCACAATTTACAGAGAGTCGATTTTCAGTACCCAATTTCAGAATTCCAAGTATGATGCAACGATTCACCCTCGACGGGCCGTCGTGCCTACGACGGTCCGTCGTGGTGTCCGTAGTATGGCCCAGTTTTTCCAGAATTAAAAATCTGCTGCTCAAACGACTAAACAGGTCGTTACAATAGATACCAATTTACCCATCGTTCGTCCCCGAACGATCAAAGGAAGAAAAACAGTGGCGAAAAGGAGTACCTGAATCTGTAAACAGATGTGGGTATTTTTCTTGCATATCTGCCTCCTTCTCCCAAGTAGCCTCTTCAACGGTCGATTCTTCCATTGCACTTTGATGGATGCAATCTCCCTCGACCTCAGTTTGCGAACTTCTCTATCTAATATAGCAACCGGTTCCTCTTCATAAGTCAAGTTCTCATCCAACAAAACTGAATCCCAACGGATAATGTAGTTTCCATCTCCGTGGTATCTCTTCAACATGGATACGTGGAACACCGGATGCACTCCGGACAGCCCTGGGGGCAAGGCTAATTCATAAGCCACCTCCCCTATTCTCTTAAGCACTTCAAATGGTCCAATATACCTTGGACTTAACTTACCTCTTTTTCCAAACCGCATCACCCCTTTCATGGGCGAAACCTTCAACAAGACTTGTTCACCTTCCATGAACTCCAAGTCTCTAACCTTTCGGTCTGCATACTCCTTTTGTCTACTTTGAGCCGCTAAAAGCTTTTCTTGAATAGCTTTCACCTTCTCCATAGAATCCCTTAACAGATCAGTCCCCCAAGGTCTAACTTCAAAGGCGTCAAACCAACCAATGGGAGATCTACACCTCCTCCCATACAATGCTTCAAATGGAGCCATATCAATACTGGAGTGATAGCTATTATTGTATGAGAACTCTGCCAAAGGTAAGAAACTATCCCAATGTCCACCAAACTCTATCACACACGCACGAAGCATATCCTCCAACACTTGAATCGTTCGCTCAGACTGACCATCGGTCTGAGGGTGAAATGCAGTGCTAAGGTCCAACCTAGTACCTAATTCAGCATGCAATGTTCTCCAAAACTTAGAAGTAAACTGCGTACCTCTATCTGATATGATTGAGAGTGGAACTCCATGCAACCGAACGATTTCTGAGATGTAGATCTTGGCTAACTTCTCTGCATTGTAGGTCACCTTGACAGGAATGAAGTGAGCAGACTTAGTTAACCTATCAACAATCACCCAAATGGAGTCATACTTACCCAATGTCTTGGGAAGACCAACCACGAAGTCCATCGCGATTCTCTCCCACTTCCATTCAGGAATGGGCATTCTCTGAAGTGTTCCTCCGGGCCTTTGGTGTTCATACTTTACTTGTTGACAATTTGGAAACTTGGCAACAAACTCAACAATATCTCGCTTCATTCTACTCCACCAGAAGTGTTGCTTTAGGTCGCGATACATCTTGGTTGCACCAGGATGTATAGAATATCCGGAACTATGAGCTTCTGTAAGAATAGTGGTGATCAAATCATCGATGCGGGGTACACATACTCTTCCTTGATCCTCAAAACACCTTCCCCATCGATTATTGCTTCCTTAGCCTCTCCTTGCAACACTTTATCTCGAATTCGCCTTAGTTTCTCATCATCAAACTGTTTCCCCTTAATCTGATCAAGAAAAGAGGATTTTGCCTCTACACAAGCTAACAATCCTCCCTTCTCGTTTATTTCTAACCTCATAAGGTCATTAGCCAAAATCTGCACTTCTCTAGCCAATGGGCGTCTAGAAGCTTGCAAATGAGCTAGACTTCCCATGCTTCCGACCTTTCTACTCAAGGCATCTGCCACCACATTCGCCTTCCCGGATGATACAAAATAGTGATGTCGTAGTCCTTCAGTAGTTCCATCCATCTCCTCTGTCTTAAGTTCAAGTCTTTCTGAGTGAAGACATACTGTAGGCTACGATGGTCCGTGTAGACTTCACACTTAACCCCATACAAGTAGTGTCTCCATTGCTTTAGTGCAAACACTACCGCGGCCAACTCCAAATCATGGGTCGGATAGTTACGCTCATGCACCTTTAATTGCCTCGAAGCATAAGCAATCACATTCTTCTCTTGCATTAGCACTGCACCCAACCCAGAATAGGATGCATCACAATAAACAATGAAGTTTTTGCCCTCTATTGGCAAGGTAAGAATTGGTGCGGTAGTCAACAAAGTCTTAAGCTTCTGGAAGCTTTCCTCACACTCATCCGACCATACAAATGGGACGTTTTGCTTAGTCAAGTTCGTCAATTGGGAAGCTATGGAAGAGAATCCCTTGACGAATCGGCGGTAGTAGCTAGCTAACCCCACAAAACTCCTTATTTCTGACACGTTTGTAGGTCTTACCCAATTCTTCACTGTCTCAATCTTAGATGGATCCACCATCACTCCATCCTTAGAAACCACGTGCCCCAAGAAGGACACTGAATCTAGCCAAAACTCACACTTGGAGAATTTCGCATACAGCTTTTTCTTTCTCAACAACTCTAACACCATTTTCAAATGCTCCTCATGTTCTTTCTTACTTTTGGAGTATATCAGTATATCATCAATAAACACAATCACAAAGAGGTCCAAGTATGGCTTGAAAATCCCGTTCATCAAGCTCATGAAGGCAGCAGGGGCATTTGTAAGACCAAATGACATTACCACAAATTCATAATGCCCATACCTAGTTCGAAAAGCAGTCTTTGGCACATCCGTTGCTCGTATTTTCAGTTGGTGATAACCGGACCTCAAGTCAATTTTAGAGAAGACACAAGCACCTTGTAACTGATCGAACAAGTCATCAATGCGAGGAATGGGGTACTTGTTCTTAATAGTTACCTTGTTCAACTGTCGGTAATCTATGCACATTCGGAAACTCCCATCTTTCTTCTTCACAAATAAAACCGGAGCACCCCAAGGAGATGCACTTGGTCTAATGAAGCCTTTGCTCAACAACTCTTGAAGTTGAGCCTTTAATTCTCTTAACTCCGCGGGAGCCATTCTATACGGGGGTATAGAAATGGGGCGAGTACCGGGTTCCAAATCAATGCAGAAGTCTATATCCCTATCTGGTGGCATACCGGGAAGATCTGCAGGGAACACATCCAAAAACTCACAGACTACCGAAACTGACTCAATCGATGGTACTTGAGTAGTGTCATCCTTAAGATGTGCCAAGAAAGCTAGACAACCCTTACTAACCATCTTCTGAGCACGAATAAAGGAGATGATACGCACCGGATTGGGAGTGTAGTCACCCTCCCATACTAACTGATCTGCCCCAGGCTTGGCTAACGTCACTGTTTTAGCATTACAATCCAAAATCGCAAAGTTTGGAGAAAGCCAAGTCATACCCAGAATTACATCAAAGTCACCCATTTCTAAAATAACCAAATCTACATAAGTGTTGCTCCCCACAAAATTCACCAAACAAGACCTATACACTTTTTCGACTATCACAGACTCACCCACCGGAGTAGAAACACGAATAGGCATGTCAAGTAATTCACAATGTAAATTTAGACCGTTAGCAAATGATGAAGCTACATAAGAAAACGTGGAGCCAGGGTCAAATAACACAGATGCCATGCAATCACAAACCAAAAGATTACCTGTGATAACAGCATCAGACGCCTCCGCTTCAGATCTACCAGGGAAAGCATAACAATGGGCCCCATTATTCGTCTGTCCGTTGCCCCTACCATGTTGTGTAGTAGTGGCTCCGTTTTGCCCTTCACCTCTGCCGTTTTGGTGACCACCATTACCTCGGCCACCACGCCCTCCAGAATAACGACCTCTACCATTACCACCTCTTCCTCTAGCCATTGGGGCTCTGTA
The DNA here is from genome assembly GCA_027705065.1 of Solanum peruvianum. NCBI lineage: Eukaryota > Viridiplantae > Streptophyta > Magnoliopsida > Solanales > Solanaceae > Solanum > Solanum peruvianum. Next base: position 28,657,247 of record JAKWJD010001766.1, read on the forward strand.
ACTCTGTTTTGGACAATTCCTCCTAATATGTCCAATCTCCCCACATCCATAGCACTCTCTGGAGTCAGGCATGGGTCTCTCGGAGTAGTGTTGACCGTTCTGAGGTGGACCCCCAACTACAGTCTGTAGTGAAGACTGTATTGGTCGATTTGAGTGACCTCCGGAGTTCTGTCCTCTAGAATAAGAACCATTATACTCACCTCCCCTTCGGAACCTCTTTGATGTCGATGTCGTGGTGAAGTCATCTGGTTTCACTCCTTCCACCTCAATCACAAAGTCTACCACCTCTTGGAAGGATGTTGCCGTTGCCGCTATCTGTAAGGCTGAAATCCGCAATTCTGACCTCAACCCCTTCACAAAACGGCGGATCCGTTCTTGTGGACTGAAACAAAGTTGGGTGGCATATCTGGATAGTGCGCGAAATTTAGCCTCATACGCGTTTACTGTCATCCTTCCTTGTTCAAGACTCAAGAACTCATCCCTCTTTCTATCTCTCAAGGTCCTTGGGATATACTTCTCCATGAACAAACTAGAGAATGATTCCCAAGTCATAGGTGGTGCCTCGGTTGGTTGACACTCGACATGTGAACGCCACCACATTTTGGCGTTACCTTGGAACTGATAACTCACGAACTCGACACCAAACCTCTCTACTATCCCCATCTTGTGTAGTAGCTCATGACAATCAACCAGAAAATCATAAGCATCTTCAGATTCTGCACCCTTGAAGACTGGAGGTTTCAGTTTCAAGAACTTACTAAAAAGTTCATGTTGATCGTTTGTCATAATAGGCCCAGTGGTCAGACGTGGAAATGTGCCTATTTCCAATGGTGCATCCATGCGGGGAGCCATAGTAGCCGCATGTCGTATCTCTGAAACCGGAGGTGTTGGTGCAGAAACCATTGGAGGTGCTTGACCCTTATCGGACAACCCGCTAAGATAAGCAAGTACTTGGTTGATCATCTCTGGGGTAGGTTGGGGTGGCATTTCCTCATTCTGCCCTTGTTCAGTTTCCCCTTCCTCACCCTCTCTAACTACCTCCTCAGTCGGTGGAGGAGTCACCGCCCTAGCATCAGATGGGCTAGGGGCTCGTCCTCTCCCTCTAGAGGACGTCCTCCCACGACCTCTCCCACGGCCTCTTGCCGTTGTTCTTCCTCGAGCCACAGCCCCAATGGCTGGCTCAGTAGTTTCATGTCTTTCCGTTGTCGCTGCTGGTGCGGTCGTTGCTCTAGTTCTAACCATCTGCGAAATAGAATGAAGATGGTCAGATACCAATTTGTATCACCTAGATACCAATTGGACTCAAGTAGTAGCACGAAAGAAAGAATGAAAGAATGGAATTTTCCTGAAGTCTTATAGCCTCTCAAGGAAAAGTAAAGGCGTCCCCCTACCGTTCCTTAAGACTCTACTAGACCTGTTCTTGTGTGATGAGACCAATGAACCTAATGCTCTGATACCAAGTTTGTCACGACCCAAATCGGGGACGCGACTGGCACCCACATTTACCCTCCTATGTGAGCGAACCAACCAATTTAACCCTTAACATTTTAATACAATATCGACAAAAGAAATGCGGAAGACTTAACTCATTAATAAAAACAAATCAAAAACTATTATTATTATCCCAAAAATCTGGAAGTCATCATCACAAGAACATCTATCTCAATTTACTAATCTAAGAATGTCTAAAAAGCTAAAAACAAGTAAAAACTAGTCCATGCCGGAAGTTCAAGGCATCAAGACTTGAAGAAGAAGATCCAGTCCAAGCTAGACGCATTAGCTCACCCTGAATTTCCGATGGAGTGAAGACTGGCTTGATCTACTGCTGAGTCGAAGTTGACGGAACGTTTGCTGCATAACACAAATAACAAGAGGAAAACATAAAAGTAGGGGGTCAGTACAACCACACGTACTGAGTAGATATCATCGGTTAACTCAAAATAGGCGATAATACATATCAAGTAATATTATAAATCAACTATAAACTTAACATGTAGCAACAAGTAGTATAATCGTCAATAAATACCATCAAGTTCATCCATGAGGACTCAAGCCTCAATACCATACTCATTTGGGGATTAAGTTCATTATGTTGAGTATATTAACATCTTTCGAGATTCATTATCTTTCTTCCTCTTGTGTCGGTACGTGACACTCCGATCCCCTACTACTATGTGTCGGTACGTGACACTCCGATCCCCTATATGTGTCGGAACGTGACACTCCGATCCCCTATATGTGTCGGAACGTGACACTCCGATCCCCTATATGTGTCGGTACGTGACACTCCGATCCCCTACATCTACGTGTCGGTTCGTGACACCCGTCCCACTAATACTATGTGTCGGAACGTGACACTCCGATCCACTAATTCTATGTGTCGGAACGTGACACTCCGATCCACTAATTCTATGTGTCGGAACGTGGCACTCCGATCCACTAATTCTATGTGTCGGAACGTGACACTCCGATCCACTAATCTCATTATATCCGTTCATCAAGCCTTCTCTCTACCAAGGCATCATCAATCCCAATCACTTTAATTCATCAAGCCTTCTTTTATACCAAGGCATTATCATTAATAAGTAGATTAAAGTTTCTTTCAAGATTTGGGATTCAATGGTTTTTCATCATGCTTGTTTTATCAAAATCACATAATCATGTTCATGCAAGCATACAATTAAGCATATAGACAGGTTTACAATATCATCAACACATATTATTCACTATTAAGAGTTCACTACGAGTATCGTAATTTAAACCATAACCTACCTCCACCGAAGAATTGGAATCCACAAGAAATTTCCCAAGCTTGCTATTCTCCTCAACCAATTCGATCGATCTGCTCTCTCTCTTTCTGTTCTTTCTCTTTTGTTTTATTCAAACCCTCTTTCCTTTACCCTAATTAATCATGTAATTAAGTGTGAAAAAGGACAATAAAACCCCACTAATTCACTTAAGGTTATGTAACGACCTGTTTAGTCGTTTTGAGCAGCAGATTGAAATTCTGGAAAAACTGGCTGGGACGACGGAAGTAGTGACGGACCGTCGTAGTCACGACGGCCCGTCATGGATGTTTCGTCCCATGACACTTAAAATTCTGAAATTGGGTACTGAAAATCGACTCTCTGTAAATTGTGACGGACCTGCAGGACGTGCCGTCACACCCACGACGAACCGTCGTGAGTTTTCCGTTGCAAAACACTTCAACGTTTGAGAATTTGGTTCGAGAAACGAGTTTCTGACCGCCATGACGGACGTGCAGGACGGACCGTCACAGGCGTGACGGACCGTCACAGTGTCCGTGGCGACGATAGGACTTTGGGCAGTGCGACGACCTGCGTGACGGACCGTCGCAGGCACGACGGCCCGTCACAGGTCACGCAGTCCCAGACAGTTTAGGATTTCTCCACACGTTTTAAGGGTCGTTTTGACTATTCTTTCCTTAATTATAAAGATTGAGGGTAACATTAATAAGTCTAATTACTTAGGGGTTAAAAGGGGTAACCTTAAGTGAATTAGTGGGGTTTTATTGTCCTTTTTCACACTTAATTACATGATTAATTAGGGTAAAGGAAAGAGGGTTTGAATAAAACAAAAGAGAAAGAACAGAAAGAGAAGGAGAAATCGATCGAGAGGAAGAAGTAACAAAGCTTGGGAGATTTCTTGTTGATTCCAATTCTTCGGTGGAGGTAGGTTATGGTTTTTATGTTACGATAATCGTAGTGAACTCTTGATAGTGTATGATATGTATTGATGATGTTGTAAACCTGTCTATATGCTTAAATGTATGCTTGCATGATTATGATTATGAAATTGTTATGAATTAACAAAGCATGATGAAGCTATTGAATCCCAAATCTTGAAAGAACCCTAATTCACTCGATATATTATATAATAAGATTGATGATGCCTTAGTATGAAAGAAGGCTTGATAAAATATATAATGATAATGAGGATGCCTTAGTATAAAAGAAGGCTTGATGAATTAGGGGATCGGGTGCCACGTTCCGGTACCAGGATAGAATGAATATGAGGATCGGAGTGTCACGTTCCGACACCAGGATAGAATATGAGGATCGGGTGCCACGTTCCGGTACCAGGATAGAATGAATATGAGGATCGGAGTGTCACGTTCCGACCACCAGGATAGAATATGAGGATCGGGTGCCACGTTCCGGTACCAGGATAGAATGAATATGAGGATCGGAGTGTCACGTTCCGACACCAGGATAGAATATGAGGATCGGGTGCCACGTTCCGGTACCAGGATAGAATGAATATGAGGATCGGAGTGTCACGTTCCGACACCAGGATAGAATTAGAGGAGCGGAGTGTCACGAACCGACACAAGAGGAAGAAAGATAATGAATCTTGAAAGATAATGGATATACTCAATCTAATGAACTTAATTTCCCAAATGAGTATGGTGTTGAGGCTTGAGACCTCATGTGTGAACTTGACGGAAATTGTTAATGATAAAGTAATTGCTGTGCTACATGTTGAGTATTGTAGTTGATTTACATTATTGTTGATATATATTGTTCCCTATTTTGAGTTGACCGATGATATCTACTCAGTACGTGTGGTTGTACTGACCCCCTACTTTTATGTTTCCCTTTGTTATTTGTGTTATGCAGCAAACGTTCCGTCAACTTCGACTCAGCAGTAGATCAAGCCAGTCTTCACTTCATCGGAAATTCAGGGTGAGCTAATGCGTCTAGCTTGGACTGGGTCTCCTTCTTCAAGTCTTGATGCCTTGAACTTCCGGCATGGACTAGCTTTTACTTGTTTTTAGCTTTTTAGACATTCTTAGTTTAGAAATTTGAGAAAGATGTTCTTGTGGTGATGACTTCCAGATTTTGGGAATATTAATAATAGTTTTGAGTTGTTTTCCTTTATTAATGAGTTTAAGTCTTCCGCATTATTTTCTGTTGAAATATCTTGAAATGTTAAGGTTTAGATGGGTTGGTTCGCTCACATCGGAGGGTAAATGTGGGTGCCAGTCGCGTCCCCGATTTGGGTCGTGACAGACTTGGTATCAGAGCATTAGGTTCATTGGTCTCATCACACAAGAACAGGTCTAGTAGAGTCTTAAAGAACGGTAGGGGGACGCCTTTACTTTTCTTTGAGAGGCTATAAGACTTTAGGAAAATTCCATTCTTTCATTCTTTCTTTCGTGCTATTACTTGAGTCCAATTGGTATCTAGGTGATACAAATTGGTATCTGACCATCTTCATTCTATCTCGCAGATGGTTAGAACTAGAGCAACGACCGCACCAGCAGCGACAACGGAAAGACATGAAACTAATGAGCCAGCCACTGGGGCTGTGGCTCGAGGAGGAACAGCGGCAAGAGGCCGTGGAAGAGGTCGTGGGAGGACGTCCTCTAGAGGGAGAGGACGAGCCCCTAGCCCATCTGATACTAGGGCGGTGACTCCTCCACCGACTGAGGATGTAGTAAGAGAGGGTAAGAAGGGGAAACTGAACAAGGGCAGAATGAGGAAATGCCACCCCAACCTACCCCAGAGATGATCAACCAAGTACTTGCTTATCTTAGCGGGTTGTCTGATCAGGGTCAAGCACCTCCAATGGTTTCTGCAACCAACACCTCCGGTTTCAGAGATACGACATGCGGCTACTATGGCTCCTCGCATGGATGCACCATTGGGAATAGGCACATTTCCCACGTCTGACTACTGGGCCTATTATGACAAACGATCAACATGAACTTTTTAGTAAGTTCTTGAAACTGAAACCTCCCAGTCTTCAAGGGTGCAGAATCTGAAGATGCTTATGATTTTCTGGTTGATTGTCATGAGCTACTACACAAGATGGGGATAGTAGAGAGGTTTGGTGTCGAGTTCGTGAGTTATCAGTTCCAAGGTAACGCCAAAATGTGGTGGCGTTCACATGTTGAGTGTCAACCAACGGAGACACCACCTATGACTTGGGAATCATTCTCTAGTTTGTTCATGGAAAAGTATATCCCCCGCACTTTGAGAGATAGAAAGAGGGATGAGTTCTTGAGTCTTGAACAGGGAAGGATGACAGTAAACGCGTATGAGGCTAAATTTCGCGCGCTATCTAGATATGCCACGCAACTTTGTTTCAGTCCACAAGAACGGATCCGCCGTTTTGTGAAGGGGTTGAGGTCAGAATTGCGGATTTCCGCCTTACAGATAGCGGCAACAGCAACATCCTTCCAAGAGGTGGTAGACTTTGTGATAGAGGTGGAAGGAGTGAAACCGGATGACTTCACCCCAACGTCTACATCAAAGAGGTTTCGAAGGGGAGGTGAGTATAATGGTTCTTATTCTAGAGGACAGAACTCCGGAGGTCACTCAAATCGACCAATACAGTCTTCACTACAGACTGTAGTTGGGGGTCCACCTCAGAACGGTCAACACTTCTCAGAGAGGCCGACGCGTGAACCCAGAGAATGTTATGGGTGTGGAGAGATTGGGCACATTAAGAGGTACTGTCCAAACCAGAGTTACAGACCCCCAATGGCTAGAGGAAGAGGTGTAATGGTAGAGGTCGTTATTCTGGAGGGCGTGGTGGCCGAGGTAATGGTGGTCACACAACGGCAGAGGTGAAGGGCAAAATGGAGCCACTACTACACAACATGGTAGGGGCAACGGACAAATAAATAATGGGGGGGCTCATTGCTACGCTTCCCTGGGAGATCTGAAGCGGAGGCGTTGATGCTGTTATCACAGGTAATCTCTTGGTTTGTGATTGCATGGCATCTGTATTATTTGACCCTGGCTCCACGTTTTCATATGTATCTTCCTCATTTGCTAACGGTCTAAATTTACATTGTGAATTTCTTGACATGCCTATTCGTTTTTTCTACTCCGGTGGTGAGTCTGTGATAGTCGAAAAAGTGTATAGGTCTTGTTTGGTGAATTTTATGGGAGCAACACTTATGTAGATTTGTTATTTAGAAATGGGTGACTTTGATGTAATCTGGGTATGACTTGGCTTCTCCAAACTTTGCGATTTTTGGATTGTAATGCTAAAACAGTGACGTTAGCCAAGCCTGGGGCAGATCAGTTAGTATGGGAGGGTGACTACACTCCCAATCCGGTGCGTATCATCTCCTTATTCGTGCTCAGAAGATAATTAGTAAGGGTTGTCTAGCTTTCTCTTGGCACATCTTAAGGATGACACTACTCAAGTACCATCGATTGAGTCGTTTTCGGTAGTCTGAGTTTTTTGGATGTGTTCCCTGCAGATCTCCCGGTATGCCACCAGATAGGGATATAGACTTCTGCATTGATTTGGAACCCGGTACTCGCCCCATTTCTATACCCCCGTATAGAATGGCTCCCGCGGAGTTACAGAATTAAAGGCTCAACTTCAAGAGTTGTTGAGCAAAGGCTTCATTAGACCAAGTGCATCTCCTTGGGGTGCTCCGGTTTTATTTGTGAAGAAGAAAGATGGGAGTTTCCGAATGTGCATAGATTACCGACATTGAACAAGGTAACTATTAAGAACAAGTACCCCATTCCTCGCATTGATGACTTGTTCGATCAGTTACAGGTGCTTGTGTCTTCTCTAAAATTGACTTGAGGTCCGGTTACCACCAACTGAAAATACGAGCAACGGATGTGCCAAAGACTGCTTTTCGAACTAGGTATGGGCATTATGAGTTTTTGTGTAATGTCGTTTGGTCTACTAATGCCCCTGCTGCCTTCATGAGCTTGATGAACGGGATTTTCAAGCCATATTGGATCTCTTTGTGATTGTGTTATTGATGATATACGGATTACTCCAAAAGTAAGAAAGAACATGAGGAGCATTTGAAATTGGTGTTAGAGTTGTTGAGAAAGAAAAAGCTTTATGCGAAATTCTCCAAGTGTGAGTTTTGGCTAGATTCAGTGTCCTTCTTGGGGCACGTGGTTTCTAAGGATGGAGTGATGGTAGATCCATCTAAGATTGAGACGGTAAAGAATTGGGTAGACCTACAAACGTGTCAGAAATAAGGAGTTTTGTGGGGTTAGCTAGCTATACCGCCGCCGATTCGTCAAGGGATTCTCTTCCATTGCTTCCCAATTGACGAACTTGACCAAGCAAAACGTCCCATTTGTATGGTCGGATGAGTGTGAGGAAAGCTTCCAGAAGCTTAAGACTTTGTTGACTACCGCACCTATCCTTACCTTGCCAATAGAGGGCAAAAACTTCATTGTTTATTGTGATGCATCCTATTCGGGTTTGGTGCAGTGTTAATGGCAAGAGAAGAATGTGATTGCTTATGCTTCGAGGCAATTAAAGGTGCATGAACGCAACTATCCGACCCATGACTTGGAGTTGGCCGCATGTTATTTTTTTTGCACTAAAGCAATGGAGACACTACTTGTATGGGGTTAAGTGTGAAGTCTACACGGACATCGTAGCCTACAGTATGTATTCACTCAGAAAGACTTGAACTTGAGACAGAGGAGATGGATGGAACTACTGAAGGACTACGACATCACTATCTTGTATCATCCGGGAAAAGCGAATTGTGTGGCAGATGCCTTGAGTAGAAAGGCCG